>JACJVH010000044.1:0-172650 GCA_028654395.1 Scutellaria barbata
ACGAGCAAAGGATCCACACTTGTTTTAGCTTGGTCATTTCAACTCATCAAATACGAACTTAGAACTCTAACAAGCTTTACTTGGTGAGCAAGTTTTCTATCAATATAACTCGAAGTGTTTTGGATACATTCGATAATACGTAGACTATAATGTGAGTACAATTACATCTTAAGAAGTGAAATAGAAGCAACTAATGGAGTTATACTACAAGAATTGATCGAACCCTTTGACTTTAAATGAATACGTGTACTTAGATTATAAGATTAAAGCTTACATTGTCGAACTTTGGAATGAATGAATTCACGATCAAAGTCATTCGCACTTGTTGTAGCTTGGTCATTTCAACTCATCAAATACGTAACTTAGAACTCTAACAAGCTTTACTTGGTGAACAAGTTTTCTATCAATATAACTGAAGTGTTTTTGATTACATTCGATAATACTTAGACAATAATGTGAGTACAATTACATCTGAAGAAGGTGAAATAGAACAACTAATGGAGTTATACTACAAGATTCATCGAACCCTTTGACTTTAAATGAATACGTGTACTTAGATTATAAGATTAAAGCTTATGTAGTCAAACGTTGGAATGAATGAATTCACGATCAAAGGCATTCACACTTGTTTAGCTTGGTCATTTCAACTCATCAAATACTTAATTTAGAACTCTAACAAGCTTTACTTGGTGAGCAAGTTTTCTATCAATATCACTCGAAGTGTTTTTCGATACATTCGATAATACGTAGACTATAATGTGAGTACAATTACATCTTAAGAAGGTGAAATAGAAGCAACTAATGGAGTTATACTACAAGAATTGATCGAACCCTTTGACTTTAAATGAATACGTGTACTTAGATTATAAGATTAAAGCTTACATTGTCGAACTTTGGAATGACTGAATTCACGATCAAAGCCATTCGCACTTGTTGTAGCTTGGTCATTTCAACTCATCAAATACGTAACTTAGAACTGTAACAAGCTTTACTTGGTGAGCAAGTTTTCTATCAATATAACTCGAAGTGTTTTTGATTACATTCGATAATACCTAGACAGCAATGTGAGTACAATTACATCTTAAGAAGGTGAAATAGAAGCAACTAACGGAGTTATACTACAAGAATTGATCGAACCCTTTGACTTTAAAGAATACGTGTACTTAGATTATAAGATTAAAGCTTTTGTTGTCGAACGTTGGAATGAATGAATTCACGATCAAAGGCATTCACACTTGTTTTAGCTTGGTCATTTCAACTCATCAAATACGGAACTTAGAACTCTAACAAGCTTTACATGGTGAGCAAGTTTTCTATCAATATAACTCGAAGTGTTTTGGATACATTCGATAATACGTAGACTATAATGTGAGTACAATTACATCTTAAGAAAGTGAAATAGAAGCAACTAATGGAGTTATACTACAAGAATTGATCGAACCCTTTGACTTTAAATGAATACGTGTACTTAGATTATAAGATTAAAGCTTACATTGTCGAACTTTGGAATGAATGAATTCACGATCAAAGCCATTCGCACTTGTTGTAGCTTGGTCATTTCAACTCATCAAATACGTAACTTAGAACTCTAACAAGCTTTACTTGGTGAACAAGTTTTCTATCAATATAACTTGAAGTGTTTTTGATACATTCGATAATACTTAGACAATAATGTGAGTACAATTACATCTGAAGAAGGTGAAATAGAAACAACTAATGGAGTTATACTACAAGGATTCATCGAACCCTTTGACTTTAAATGAATACGTGTACTTAGATTATAAGATTAAAGCTTTTGTAGTCAAACGTTGGAATGAATGAATTCACGATCAAAGGCATTCACACTTGTTTTAGCTTGGTCATTTCAACTCATCAAATACTTAATTTAGAACTCTAACAAGCTTTACTTGGTGAGCAAGTTTTCTATCAATATAACTCGAAGTGTTTTGGATACATTCGATAATACGTAGACTATAATGTGAGTACAATTACATCTGAAGAAGGTGAAATAGAAACAACTAATGAAGTTATACTACAAGGATTCATCGAACCCTTTGACTTTAAAAGAATACGTGTACTTAGATTATAAGATTAAAGCTACATTTGTCGAACTTTGGAATGACTGAATTCACGATCAAAGCCATTCGCACTTGTTGTAGCTTGGTCATTTCAACTCATCAAATACGTAACTTAGAACTCTAACAAGCTTTACTTGGTGAGCCAAGTTTTCTATCAATATAACTCGAAGTGTTTTTGATTACATTCGATAATACCTAGACAGCAATGTGAGTACAATTACATCTTAAGAAGGTGAAATAGAAGCAACTAACGGAGTTATACTACAAGAATTGATCGAACCCTTTGACTTTAAAAGAATACGTGTACTTAGATTATAAGATTAAAGCTTTTGTTGTCGAACGTTGGAATGAATGAATTCACGATCAAAGCATTCACACTTGTTTTAGCTTGGTCATTTCAACTCATCAAATACGGAACTTAGAACTCTAACAAGCTTTACATGGTGAGCAAGTTTTCTATCAATATAACTCGAAGTGTTTTGGATACATTCGATAATACGTAGACTATAATGTGAGTACAATTACATCTTAAGAAAGTGAAATAGAAGCAACTAATGGAGTTATACTACAAGAATTGATCGAACCCTTTGACCTTAAATGAATACGTGTACTTAGATTATAAGATTAAAGCTTACATTGTCGAACTTTGGAATGAATGAATTCACGATCAAAGCCATTCGCACTTGTTGTAGCTTGGTCATTTCAACTCATCAAATACGTAACTTAGAACTCTAACAAGCTTTACTTGGTGAACAAGTTTTCTATCAATATAACTTGAAGTGTTTTTGATTACATTCGATAATACTTAGACAATAATGTGAGTACAATTACATCTGAAGAAGGTGAAATAGAAACAACTAATGGAGTTATACTACAAGGATTCATCGAACCCTTTGACTTTAAATGAATACGTGTACTAGATTATAAGATTAAAGCTTTTGTAGTCAAACGTTGGAATGAATGAATTCACGATCAAAGGCATTCACACTTGTTTTAGCTTGGTCATTTCAACTCATCAAATACTTAATTTAGAACTCTAACAAGCTTTACTTGGTGAGCAAGTTTTCTATCAATATAACTCGAAGTGTTTTGGATACATTCGATAATACGTAGACTATAATGTGAGTACAATTACATCTGAAGAAGGTGAAATAGAAACAACTAATGAAGTTATACTACAAGGATTCATCGAACCCTTTGACTTTAAAAGAATACGTGTACTTAGATTATAAGATTAAAGCTTTTGTAGTCAAACGTTGGAATGAATGAATTCACGATCAAAGGCATTCACACTTGTTTTAGCTTGGTCATTTCAACTCATCAAATACTTAATTTAGAACTCTAACAAGCTTTACTTGGTGAGCAAGTTTTCTATCAATATAACTCGAAGTGTTTTGGATACATTCGATAATACGTAGACTATAATGTGAGTATAATTACATCTTAAGAAGGTGAAATAGAAGCAACTAATGGAGTTATACTACAAGAATTGATCGAACCCTTTGACTTTAAATGAATACGTGTACTTAGATTATAAGATTAAAGCTTACATTGTCGAACTTTGGAATGACTGAATTCACGATCAAAGCCATTCGCACTTGTTATAGCTTGGTCATTTCAACTCATCAAATACGTAACTTAGAACTCTAACAAGCTTTACTTGGTGAGCAAGTTTTCTATCAATATAACTCGAAGTGTTTTTGATTACATTCGATAATACCTAGACAGCAATGTGAGTACAATTACATCTTAAGAAGGTGAAATAGAAGCAACTAATGGAGTTATACTACAAGAATTGATCGAACCCTTTGACTTTAAATGAATACGTGTACTTAGATTATAAGATTAAAGCTTACATTGTCGAACTTTGGAATGACTGAATTCACGATCAAAGCCATTCGCACTTGTTGTAGCTTGGTCATTTCAACTCATCAAATACGTAACTTAGAACTCTAACAAGCTTTACATGGTGAGCAAGTTTTCTATCAATATAACTCGAAGTGTTTTTGATTACATTCGATAATACTTAGACAATAATGTGAGTACAATTACATCTGAAGAAGGTGAAATAGAAACAACTAATGGAGTTATACTACAAGGATTCATCGAACCCTTTGACTTTAAATGAATACGTGTACTTAGATTATAAGATTAAAGCTTACATTGTCGAACTTTGGAATGAATGAATTCACGATCAAAGCCATTCGCACTTGTTGTAGCTTGGTCATTTCAACTCATCAAATACGTAACTTAAAACTCTAACAAGCTTTACTTGGTGAGCAAGTTTTCTATCAATATAACTCGAAGTGTTTTTGATTACATTCGATAATACCTAGACAGCAATGTGAGTACAATTACATCTTAAGAAGGTGAAATAGAAGCAACTAATGGAGTTATACTACAAGAATTGATCGAACCCTTTGACTTTAAAAGAATACGTGTACTTAGATTATAAGATTAAAGCTTTTGTTGTCGAACGTTGGAATGAATGAATTCACGAGCAAAGGCATCCACACTTGTTTTAGCTTGGTCATTTCAACTCATCAAATACGGAACTTAGAACTCTAACAAGCTTTACTTGGTGAGCAAGTTTTCTATCAATATAACTCGAAGTGTTTTGGATACATTCGATAATACGTAGACTATAATGTGAGTACAATTACATCTTAAGAAGTGAAATAGAAGCAACTAATGGAGTTATACTACAAGAATTGATCGAACCCTTTGACCTTAAATGAATACGTGTACTTAGATAATAAGATTAAAGCTTACATTGTCGAACTTTGGAATGAATGAATTCACGATCAAAGCCATTCGCACTTGTTGTAGCTTGGTCATTTCAACTCATCAAATACGTAACTTAGAACTCTAACAAGCTTTACTTGGTGAACAAGTTTTCTATCAATATAACTTGAAGTGTTTTTGATTACATTCGATAATACTTAGACAATAATGTGAGTACAATTACATCTGAAGAAGGTGAAATAGAAACAACTAATGGAGTTATACTACAAGGATTCATCGAACCCTTTGACTTTAAATGAATACGTGTACTTAGATTATAAGATTAAAGCTTTTGTAGTCAAACGTTGGAATGAATGAATTCACGATCAAAGACATTCACACTTGTTTTAGCTTGGTCATTTCAACTCATCAAATACTTAATTTAGAACTCTAACAAGCTTTACTTGGTGAGCAAGTTTTCTATCAATATAACTCGAAGTGTTTTGGATACATTCGATAATACGTAGACTATAATGTGAGTACAATTACATCTGAAGAAGGTGAAATAGAAACAACTAATGAAGTTATACTACAAGGATTAATCGAACCCTTTGACTTTAAAAGAATACGTGTACTTAGATTATAAGATTAAAGCTTTTGTAGTCAAACGTTGGAATGAATGAATTCACGATCAAAGGCATTCACACTTGTTTTAGCTTGGTCATTTCAACTCATCAAATACTTAATTTAGAACTCTAACAAGCTTTACTTGGTGAGCAAGTTTTCTATCAATATAACTCGAAGTGTTTTGGATACATTCGATAATACGTAGACTATAATGTGAGTACAATTACATCTTAAGAAGGTGAAATAGAAGCAACTAATGGAGTTATACTACAAGAATTGATCGAACCCTTTGACTTTAAATGAATACGTGTACTTAGATTATAAGATTAAAGCTTACATTGTCGAACTTTGGAATGACTGAATTCACGATCAAAGCCATTCGCACTTGTTATAGCTTGGTCATTTCAACTCATCAAATACGTAACTTAGAACTCTAACAAGCTTTACTTGGTGAGCAAGTTTTCTATCAATATAACTCGAAGTGTTTTTGATTACATTCGATAATACCTAGACAGCAATGTGAGTACAATTACATCTTAAGAAGGTGAAATAGAAGCAACTAATGGAGTTATACTACAAGAATTGATCGAACCCTTTGACTTTAAATGAATACGTGTACTTAGATTATAAGATTAAAGCTTACATTGTCGAACTTTGGAATGACTGAATTCACGATCAAAGCCATTCGCACTTGTTGTAGCTTGGTCATTTCAACTCATCAAATACGTAACTTAGAACTCTAACAAGCTTTACTTGGTGAGGAAGTTTTCTATCAATATAACTCGAAGTATTTTGGATACATTCGATAATACGTAGACTATAATGTGAGTACAATTACATCTTAAGAAGGTGAAATAGAAGCAACTAATGGAGTTATACTACAAGAATTGATCGAACCCTTTGACTTTAAATGAATACGTGTACTTAGATTATAAGATTAAAGCTTACATTGTCGAACTTTGGAATGAATGAATTCACGATCAAAGCCATTCGCACTTGTTGTAGCTTGGTCATTTCAACTCATCAAATACGTAACTTAAAACTCTAACAAGCTTTACTTGGTGAGCAAGTTTTCTATCAATATAACTCGAAGTGTTTTTGATTACATTCGATAATACCTAGACAGCAATGTGAGTACAATTACATCTTAAGAAGGTGAAATAGAAGCAACTAATGGAGTTATACTACAAGAATTGATCGAACCCTTTGACTTTAAATGAATACGTGTACTTAGATTATAAGATTAAAGCTTACATTGTCGAACTTTGGAATGACTGAATTCACGATCAAAGCCATTCGCACTTGTTGTAGCTTGGTCATTTTCAACTCATCAAATACGTAACTTAGAACTCTAACAAGCTTTACTTGGTGAGCAAGTTTTCTATCAATATAACTCGAAGTGTTTTTGATTACATTCGATAATACCTAGACAGCAATGTGAGTACAATTACATCTTAAGAAGGTGAAATAGAAGCAACTAATGGAGTTATACTACAAGAATTGATCGAACCCTTTGACTTTAAAAGAATACGTGTACTTAGATTATAAGATTAAAGCTTTTGTTGTCGAACGTTGGAATGAATGAATTCACGAGCAAAGGCATCCACACTTGTTTTAGCTTGGTCATTTCAACTCATCAAATACGGAACTTAGAACTCTAACAAGCTTTACTTGGTGAGCAAGTTTTCTATCAATATAACTCGAAGTGTTTTGGATACATTCGATAATACGTAGACTATAATGTGAGTACAATTACATCTTAAGAAAGTGAAATAGAAGCAACTAATGGAGTTATACTACAAGAATTGATCGAACCCTTTGACTTTAAATGAATACGTGTACTTAGATTATAAGATTAAAGCTTACATTGTCGAACTTTGGAATGAATGAATTCACGATCAAAGCCATTCGCACTTGTTGTAGCTTGGTCATTTCAACTCATCAAATACGTAACTTAGAACTCTAACAAGCTTTACTTGGTGAACAAGTTTTCTATCAATATAACTTGAAGTGTTTTTGATTACATTCGATAATACTTAGACAATAATGTGAGTACAATTACATCTGAAGAAGGTGAAATAGAAACAACTAATGGAGTTATACTACAAGGATTCATCGAACCCTTTGACTTTAAATGAATACGTGTACTTAGATTATAAGATCAAAGCTTTTGTAGTCAAACGTTGGAATGAATGAATTCACGATCAAAGGCATTCACACTTGTTTTAGCTTGGTCATTTCAACTCATCAAATACTTAATTTAGAACTCTAACAAGCTTTACTTGGTGAGCAAGTTTTCTATCAATATAACTCGAAGTGTTTTGGATACATTCGATAATACGTAGACTATAATGTGAGTACAATTACATCTGAAGAAGGTGAAATAGAAACAACTAATGGAGTTATACTACAAGGATTCATCGAACCGTTTGACATTAAAAGAATACGTGTACTTAGATTATAAGATTAAAGCTTTTCTAGTCAAACGTTGGAATGAATGAATTCACGATCAAAGGCATTCACACTTGTTTTAGCTTGGTCATTTCAACTCATCAAATACTTAATTTAGAACTCTAACAAGCTTTACTTGGTGAGCAAGTTTTCTATCAATATAACTCGAAGTGTTTTGGATACATTCGATAATACGTAGACTATAATGTGAGTACAATTACATCTTAAGAAGGTGAAATAGAAGCAACTAATGGAGTTATACTACAAGAATTGATCGAACCCTTTGACTTTAAATGAATACGTGTACTTAGATTATAAGATTAAAGCTTACATTGTCGAACTTTGGAATGACTGAATTCACGATCAAAGCCATTCGCACTTGTTATAGCTTGGTCATTTCAACTCATCAAATACGTAACTTAGAACTCTAACAAGCTTTACTTGGTGAGCAAGTTTTCTATCAATATAACTCGAAGTGTTTTTGATTACATTCGATAATACATAGACAGCAATGTGAGTACAATTACATCTTAAGAAGGTGAAATAGAAGCAACTAATGGAGTTATACTACAAGAATTGATCGAACCCTTTGACTTTAAATGAATACGTGTACTTAGATTATAAGATTAAAGCTTACATTGTCGAACTTTGGAATGACTGAATTCACGATCAAAGCCATTCGCACTTGTTGTAGCTTGGTCATTTCAACTCATCAAATACGTAACTTAGAACTCTAACAAGCTTTACTTGGTGAGGAAGTTTTCTATCAATATAACTCGAAGTATTTTGGATACATTCGATAATACGTAGACTATAATGTGAGTACAATTACATCTTAAGAAGGTGAAATAGAAGCAACTAATGGAGTTATACTACAAGAATTGATCGAACCCTTTGACTTTAAATGAATACGTGTACTTAGATTATAAGATTAAAGCTTACATTGTCGAACTTTGGAATGAATGAATTCACGATCAAAGCCATTCGCACTTGTTGTAGCTTGGTCATTTCAACTCATCAAATACGTAACTTAAAACTCTAACAAGCTTTACTTGGTGAGCAAGTTTTCTATCAATATAACTCGAAGTGATTTTGATTACATTCGATAATACCTAGACAGCAATGTGAGTACAATTACATCTTAAGAAGGTGAAATAGAAGCAACTAATGGAGTTATACTACAAGAATTGATCGAACCCTTTGACTTTAAATGAATACGTGTACTTAGATTATAAGATTAAAGCTTACATTGTCGAACTTTGGAATGACTGAATTCACGATCAAAGCCATTCGCACTTGTTGTAGCTTGGTCATTTCAACTCATCAAATACGTAACTTAGAACTCTAACAAGCTTTACTTGGTGAGCAAGTTTTCTATCAATATAACTCGAAGTGTTTTTGATTACATTCGATAATACCTAGACAGCAATGTGAGTACAATTACATCTTAAGAAGGTGAAATAGAAGCAACTAATGGAGTTATACTACAAGAATTGATCGAACCCTTTGACTTTAAAAGAATACGTGTACTTAGATTATAAGATTAAAGCTTTTGTTGTCGAACGTTGGAATGAATGAATTCACGAGCAAAGGCATCCACACTTGTTTTAGCTTGGTCATTTCAACTCATCAAATACGGAACTTAGAACTCTAACAAGCTTTACTTGGTGAGCAAGTTTTCTATCAATATAACTCGAAGTGTTTTGGATACATTCGATAATACGTAGACTATAATGTGAGTACAATTACATCTTAAGAAAGTGAAATAGAAGCAACTAATGGAGTTATACTACAAGAATTGATCGAACCCTTTGACTTTAAATGAATACGTGTACTTAGATTATAAGATTAAAGCTTACATTGTCGAACTTTGGAATGAATGAATTCACGATCAAAGCCATTCGCACTTGTTGTAGCTTGGTCATTTCAACTCATCAAATACGTAACTTAGAACTCTAACAAGCTTTACTTGGTGAACAAGTTTTCTATCAATATAACTTGAAGTGTTTTTGATTACATTCGATAATACTTAGACAATAATGTGAGTACAATTACATCTGAAGAAGGTGAAATAGAAACAACTAATGGAGTTATACTACAAGGATTCATCGAACCCTTTGACTTTAAATGAATACGTGTACTTAGATTATAAGATTAAAGCTTATGTAGTCAAACGTTGGAATGAATGAATTCACGATCAAAGGCATTCACACTTGTTTTAGCTTGGTCATTTCAACTCATCAAATACTTAATTTAGAACTCTAACAAGCTTTACTTGGTGAGCAAGTTTTCTATCAATATCACTCGATGTGTTTTCGATACATTCGATAATACGTAGACTATAATGTGAGTACAATTACATCTTAAGAAGGTGAAATAGAAGCAACTAATGGAGTTATACTACAAGAATTGATCGAACCCTTTGACTTTAAATGAATACGTGTACTTAGATTATAAGATTAAAGCTTACATTGTCGAACTTTGGAATGACTGAATTCACGATCAAAGCCATTCGCACTTGTTGTAGCTTGGTCATTTCAACTCATCAAATACGTAACTTAGAACTCTAACAAGCTTTACTTGGTGAGCAAGTTTTCTATCAATATAACTCGAAGTGTTTTTGATTACATTCGATAATACCTAGACAGCAATGTGAGTACAATTACATCTTAAGAAGGTGAAATAGAAGCAACTAACGGAGTTATACTACAAGAATTGATCGAACCCTTTGACTTTAAAAGAATACGTGTACTTAGATTATAAGATTAAAGCTTTTGTTGTCGAACGTTGGAATGAATGAATTCACGATCAAAGGCATTCACACTTGTTTTAGCTTGGTCATTTCAACTCATCAAATACGGAACTTAGAACTCTAACAAGCTTTACATGGTGAGCAAGTTTTCTATCAATATAACTCGAAGTGTTTTGGATACATTCGATAATACGTAGACTATAATGTGAGTACAATTACATCTTAAGAAAGTGAAATAGAAGCAACTAATGGAGTTATACTACAAGAATTGATCGAACCCTTTGACCTTAAATGAATACGTGTACTTAGATAATAAGATTAAAGCTTACATTGTCGAACTTTGGAATGAATGAATTCACGATCAAAGCCATTCGCACTTGTTGTAGCTTGGTCATTTCAACTCATCAAATACGTAACTTAGAACTCTAACAAGCTTTACTTGGTGAACAAGTTTTCTATCAATATAACTTGAAGTGTTTTTGATTACATTCGATAATACTTAGACAATAATGTGAGTACAATTACATCTGAAGAAGGTGAAATAGAAACAACTAATGGAGTTATACTACAAGGATTCATCGAACCCTTTGACTTTAAATGAATACGTGTACTTAGATTATAAGATTAAAGCTTTTGTAGTCAAACGTTGGAATGAATGAATTCACGATCAAAGGCATTCACACTTGTTTAGCTTGGTCATTTCAACTCATCAAATACTTAATTTAGAACTCTAACAAGCTTTACTTGGTGAGCAAGTTTTCTATCAATATAACTCGAAGTGTTTTGGATACATTCGATAATACGTAGACTATAATGTGAGTACAATTACATCTGAAGAAGGTGAAATAGAAACAACTAATGAAGTTATACTACAAGGATTCATCGAACCCTTTAACTTTAAAAGAATACGTGTACTTAGATTATAAGATTAAAGCTTTTGTAGTCAAACGTTGGAATGAATGAATTCACGATCAAAGGCATTCACACTTGTTTTAGCTTGGTCATTTCAACTCATCAAATACTTAATTTAGAACTCTAACAAGCTTTACTTGGTGAGCAAGTTTTCTATCAATATAACTCGAAGTGTTTTGGATACATTCGATAATACGTAGACTATAATGTGAGTACAATTACATCTTAAGAAGGTGAAATAGAAGCAACTAATGGAGTTATACTACAAGAATTGATCGAACCCTTTGACTTTAAATGAATACGTGTACTTAGATTATAAGATTAAAGCTTACATTGTCGAACTTTGGAATGACTGAATTCACGATCAAAGCCATTCGCACTTGTTATAGCTTGGTCATTTCAACTCATCAAATACGTAACTTAGAACTCTAACAAGCTTTACTTGGTGAGCAAGTTTTCTATCAATATAACTCGAAGTGTTTTTGATTACATTCGATAATACCTAGACAGCAATGTGAGTACAATTACATCTTAAGAAGGTGAAATAGAAGCAACTAATGGAGTTATACTACAAGAATTGATCGAACCCTTTGACTTTAAATGAATACGTGTACTTAGATTATAAGATTAAAGCTTACATTGTCGAACTTTGGAATGACTGAATTCACGATCAAAGCCATTCGCACTTGTTGTAGCTTGGTCATTTCAACTCATCAAATACGTAACTTAGAACTCTAACAAGCTTTACTTGGTGAGCAAGTTTTCTATCAATATAACTCGAAGTGTTTTTGATTACATTCGATAATACCTAGACAGCAATGTGAGTACAATTACATCTTAAGAAGGTGAAATAGAAGCAACTAATGGAGTTATACTACAAGAATTGATCGAACCCTTTGACTTTAAAAGAATACGTGTACTTAGATTATAAGATTAAAGCTTTTGTTGTCGAACGTTGGAATGAATAAATTCACGAGCAAAGGCATCCACACTTGTTTTAGCTTGGTCATTTCAACTCATCAAATACGGAACTTAGAACTCTAACAAGCTTTACTTGGTGAGCAAGTTTTCTATCAATATAACTCGAAGTGTTTTTGATTACATTCGATAATACCTAGACAGCAATGTGAGTACAATTACATCTTAAGAAGGTGAAATAGAAGCAACTAATGGAGTTATACTACAAGAATTGATCGAACCCTTTGACTTTAAATGAATACGTGTACTTAGATTATAAGATTAAAGCTTATGTAGTCAAACGTTGGAATGAATGAATTCACGATCAAAGGCATTCACACTTGTTTTAGCTTGGTCATTTCAACTCATCAAATACTTAATTTAGAACTCTAACAAGCTTTACTTGGTGAGCAAGTTTTCTATCAATATCACTCGAAGTGTTTTCGATACATTCGATAATACGTAGACTATAATGTGAGTACAATTACATCTTAAGAAGGTGAAATAGAAGCAACTAATGGAGTTATACTACAAGAATTGATCGAACCCTTTGACTTTAAATGAATACGTGTACTTAGATTATAAGATTAAAGCTTACATTGTCGAACTTTGGAATGACTGAATTCACGATCAAAGCCATTCGCACTTGTTGTAGCTTGGTCATTTCAACTCATCAAATACGTAACTTAGAACTCTAACAAGCTTTACTTGGTGAGGAAGTTTTCTATCAATATAACTCGAAGTGTTTTTGATTACATTCGATAATACCTAGACAGCAATGTGAGTACAATTACATCTTAAGAAGGTGAAATAGAAGCAACTAATGGAGTTATACTACAAGAATTGATCGAACCCTTTGACTTTAAAAGAATACGTGTACTTAGATTATAAGATTAAAGCTTTTGTTGTCGAACGTTGGAATGAATAAATTCACGAGCAAAGGCATCCACACTTGTTTTAGCTTGGTCATTTCAACTCATCAAATACGGAACTTAGAACTCTAACAAGCTTTACTTGGTGAGCAAGTTTTCTATCAATATAACTCGAAGTGTTTTTGATTACATTCGATAATACCTAGACAGCAATGTGAGTACAATTACATCTTAAGAAGGTGAAATAGAAGCAACTAATGGAGTTATACTACAAGAATTGATCGAACCCTTTGACTTTAAATGAATACGTGTACTTAGATTATAAGATTAAAGCTTATGTAGTCAAACGTTGGAATGAATGAATTCACGATCAAAGGCATTCACACTTGTTTTAGCTTGGTTATTTCAACTCATCAAATACTTAATTTAGAACTCTAACAAGCTTTACTTGGTGAGCAAGTTTTCTATCAATATCACTCGAAGTGTTTTCGATACATTCGATAATACGTAGACTATAATGTGAGTACAATTACATCTTAAGAAGGTGAAATAGAAGCAACTAATGGAGTTATACTACAAGAATTGATCGAACCCTTTGACTTTAAATGAATACGTGTACTTAGATTATAAGATTAAAGCTTACATTGTCGAACTTTGGAATGACTGAATTCACGATCAAAGCCATTCGCACTTGTTGTAGCTTGGTCATTTCAACTCATCAAATACGTAACTTAGAACTCTAACAAGCTTTACTTGGTGAGGAAGTTTTCTATCAATATAACTCGAAGTATTTTGGATACATTCGATAATACGTAGACTATAATGTGAGTACAATTACATCTTAAGAAGGTGAAATAGAAGCAACTAATGGAGTTATACTACAAGAATTGATCGAACCCTTTGACTTTAAATGAATACGTGTACTTAGATTATAAGATTAAAGCTTATGTAGTCAAACGTTGGAATGAATGAATTCACGACCAAAGGCATTCACACTTGTTTTAGCTTGGTCATTTCAACTCATCAAATACTTAATTTAGAACTCTAACAAGCTTTACTTGGTGAGCAAGTTTTCTATCAATATCACTCGAAGTGTTTTCGATACATACGATAATACGTAGACTATAATGTGAGTACAATTACATCTTAAGAAGGTGAAATAGAAGCAACTAATGGAGTTATACTACAAGAATTGATCGAACCCTTTGACTTTAAATGAATACGTGTACTTAGATTATAAGATTAAAGCTTACATTGTCGAACTTTGGAATGACTGAATTCACGATCAAAGCCATTCGCACTTGTTGTAGCTTGGTCATTTCAACTCATCAAATACGTAACTTAGAACTCTAACAAGCTTTACTTGGTGAGCAAGTTTTCTATCAATATAACTCGAAGTGTTTTTGATTACATTCGATAATACCTAGACAGCAATGTGAGTACAATTACATCTTAAGAAGGTGAAATAGAAGCAACTAACGGAGTTATACTACAAGAATTGATCGAACCCTTTGACTTTAAAAGAATACGTGTACTTAGATTATAAGATTAAAGCTTTTGTTGTCGAACGTTGGAATGAATGAATTCACGATCAAAGGCATTCACACTTGTTTTAGCTTGGTCATTTCAACTCATCAAATACGGAACTTAGAACTCTAACAAGCTTTACATGGTGAGCAAGTTTTCTATCAATATAACTCGAAGTGTTTTGGATACATTCGATAATACGTAGACTATAATGTGAGTACAATTACATCTTAAGAAAGTGAAATAGAAGCAACTAATGGAGTTATACTACAAGAATTGATCGAACCCTTTGACTTTAAATGAATACGTGTACTAAGATTATAAGATTAAAGCTTACATTGTCGAACTTTGGAATGACTGAATTCACGATCAAAGCCATTCGCACTTGTTGTAGCTTGGTCATTTCAACTCATCAAATACGTAACTTAGAACTCTAACAAGCTTTACTTGGTGAGGAAGTTTTCTATCAATATAACTCGAAGTATTTTGGATACATTCGATAATACGTAGACTATAATGTGAGTACAATTACATCTTAAGAAGGTGAAATAGAAGCAACTAATGGAGTTATACTACAAGAATTGATCGAACCCTTTGACTTTAAATGAATACGTGTACTTAGATTATAAGATTAAAGCTTATGTAGTCAAACGTTGGAATGAATGAATTCACGACCAAAGGCATTCACACTTGTTTTAGCTTGGTCATTTCAACTCATCAAATACTTAATTTAGAACTCTAACAAGCTTTACTTGGTGAGCAAGTTTTCTATCAATATCACTCGAAGTGTTTTCGATACATACGATAATACGTAGACTATAATGTGAGTACAATTACATCTTAAGAAGGTGAAATAGAAGCAACTAATGGAGTTATACTACAAGAATTGATCGAACCCTTTGACTTTAAATGAATACGTGTACTTAGATTATAAGATTAAAGCTTACATTGTCGAACTTTGGAATGACTGAATTCACGATCAAAGCCATTCGCACTTGTTGTAGCTTGGTCATTTCAACTCATCAAATACGTAACTTAGAACTCTAACAAGCTTTACTTGGTGAGCAAGTTTTCTATCAATATAACTCGAAGTGTTTTTGATTACATTCGATAATACCTAGACAGCAATGTGAGTACAATTACATCTTAAGAAGGTGAAATAGAAGCAACTAACGGAGTTATACTACAAGAATTGATCGAACCCTTTGACTTTAAAAGAATACGTGTACTTAGATTATAAGATTAAAGCTTTTGTTGTCGAACGTTGGAATGAATGAATTCACGATCAAAGGCATTCACACTTGTTTTAGCTTGGTCATTTCAACTCATCAAATACGGAACTTAGAACTCTAACAAGCTTTACATGGTGAGCAAGTTTTCTATCAATATAACTCGAAGTGTTTTGGATACATTCGATAATACGTAGACTATAATGTGAGTACAATTACATCTTAAGAAAGTGAAATAGAAGCAACTAATGGAGTTATACTACAAGAATTGATCGAACCCTTTGACTTTAAATGAATACGTGTACTTAGATTATAAGATTAAAGCTTACATTGTCGAACTTTGGAATGACTGAATTCACGATCAAAGCCATTCGCACTTGTTATAGCTTGGTCATTTCAACTCATCAAATACGTAACTTAGAACTCTAACAAGCTTTACTTGGTGAGCAAGTTTTCTATCAATATAACTCGAAGTGTTTTTGATTACATTCGATAATACCTAGACAGCAATGTGAGTACAATTACATCTTAAGAAGGTGAAATAGAAGCAACTAATGGAGTTATACTACAAGAATTGATCGAACCCTTTGACTTTAAATGAATACGTGTACTTAGATTATAAGATTAAAGCTTACATTGTCGAACTTTGGAATGACTGAATTCACGATCAAAGCCATTCGCACTTGTTGTAGCTTGGTCATTTCAACTCATCAAATACGTAACTTAGAACTCTAACAAGCTTTACTTGGTGAGCAAGTTTTCTATCAATATAACTCGAAGTGTTTTTGATTACATTCGATAATACCTAGACAGCAATGTGAGTACAATTACATCTTAAGAAGGTGAAATAGAAGCAACTAATGGAGTTATACTACAAGAATTGATCGAACCCTTTGACTTTAAAAGAATACGTGTACTTAGATTATAAGATTAAAGCTTTTGTTGTCGAACGTTGGAATGAATAAATTCACGAGCAAAGGCATCCACACTTGTTTTAGCTTGGTCATTTCAACTCATCAAATACGGAACTTAGAACTCTAACAAGCTTTACTTGGTGAGCAAGTTTTCTATCAATATAACTCGAAGTGTTTTTGATTACATTCGATAATACCTAGACAGCAATGTGAGTACAATTACATCTTAAGAAGGTGAAATAGAAGCAACTAATGGAGTTATACTACAAGAATTGATCGAACCCTTTGACTTTAAATGAATACGTGTACTTAGATTATAAGATTAAAGCTTATGTAGTCAAACGTTGGAATGAATGAATTCACGATCAAAGGCATTCACACTTGTTTTAGCTTGGTCATTTCAACTCATCAAATACTTAATTTAGAACTCTAACAAGCTTTACTTGGTGAGCAAGTTTTCTATCAATATCACTCGAAGTGTTTTCGATACATTCGATAATACGTAGACTATAATGTGAGTACAATTACATCTTAAGAAGGTGAAATAGAAGCAACTAATGGAGTTATACTACAAGAATTGATCGAACCCTTTGACTTTAAATGAATACGTGTACTTAGATTATAAGATTAAAGCTTACATTGTCGAACTTTGGAATGACTGAATTCACGATCAAAGCCATTCGCACTTGTTGTAGCTTGGTCATTTCAACTCATCAAATACGTAACTTAGAACTCTAACAAGCTTTACTTGGTGAGGAAGTTTTCTATCAATATAACTCGAAGTATTTTGGATACATTCGATAATACGTAGACTATAATGTGAGTACAATTACATCTTAAGAAGGTGAAATAGAAGCAACTAATGGAGTTATACTACAAGAATTGATCGAACCCTTTGACTTTAAATGAATACGTGTACTTAGATTATAAGATTAAAGCTTATGTAGTCAAACGTTGGAATGAATGAATTCACGATCAAAGGCATTCACACTTGTTTTAGCTTGGTCATTTCAACTCATCAAATACTTAATTTAGAACTCTAACAAGCTTTACTTGGTGAGCAAGTTTTCTATCAATATCACTCGAAGTGTTTTCGATACATACGATAATACGTAGACTATAATGTGAGTACAATTACATCTTAAGAAGGTGAAATAGAAGCAACTAATGGAGTTATACTACAAGAATTGATCGAACCCTTTGACTTTAAATGAATACGTGTACTTAGGTTATAAGATTAAAGCTTACATTGTCGAACTTTGGAATGACTGAATTCACGATCAAAGCCATTCGCACTTGTTGTAGCTTGGTCATTTCAACTCATCAAATACGTAACTTAGAACTCTAACAAGCTTTACTTGGTGAGCAAGTTTTCTATCAATATAACTCGAAGTGTTTTTGATTACATTCGATAATACCTAGACAGCAATGTGAGTACAATTACATCTTAAGAAGGTGAAATAGAAGCAACTAACGGAGTTATACTACAAGAATTGATCGAACCCTTTGACTTTAAAAGAATACGTGTACTTAGATTATAAGATTAAAGCTTTTGTTGTCGAACGTTGGAATGAATGAATTCACGATCAAAGGCATTCACACTTGTTTTAGCTTGGTCATTTCAACTCATCAAATACGGAACTTAGAACTCTAACAAGCTTTACATGGTGAGCAAGTTTTCTATCAATATAACTCGAAGTGTTTTGGATACATTCGATAATACGTGGACTATAATGTGAGTACAATTACATCTTAAGAAAGTGAAATAGAAGCAACTAATGGAGTTATACTACAAGAATTGATCGAACCCTTTGACCTTAAATGAATACGTGTACTTAGATAATAAGATTAAAGCTTACATTGTCGAACTTTGGAATGAATGAATTCACGATCAAAGCCATTCGCACTTGTTGTAGCTTGGTCATTTCAACTCATCAAATACGTAACTTAGAACTCTAACAAGCTTTACTTGGTGAACAAGTTTTCTATCAATATAACTTGAAGTGTTTTTGATTACATTCGATAATACTTAGACAATAATGTGAGTAAAATTACATCTGAAGAAGGTGAAATAGAAACAACTAATGGAGTTATACTACAAGGATTCATCGAACCCTTTGACTTTAAATGAATACGTGTACTTAGATTATAAGATTAAAGCTTTTGTAGTCAAACGTTGGAATGAATGAATTCACGATCAAAGGCATTCACACTTGTTTTAGCTTGGTCATTTCAACTCATCAAATACTTAATTTAGAACTCTAACAAGCTTTACTTGGTGAGCAAGTTTTCTATCAATATAACTCGAAGTGTTTTGGATACATTCGATAATACGTAGACTATAATGTGAGTACAATTACATCTTAAGAAGGTGAAATAGAAGCAACTAATGGAGTTATACTACAAGAATTGATCGAACCCTTTGACTTTAAATGAATACGTGTACTTAGATTATAAGATTAAAGCTTACATGGTCGAACTTTGGAATGACTGAATTCACGATCAAAGCCATTCGCACTTGTTATAGCTTGGTCATTTCAACTCATCAAATACGTAACTTAGAACTCTAACAAGCTTTACTTGGTGAGCAAGTTTTCTATCAATATAACTCGAAGTGTTTTTGATTACATTCGATAATACCTAGACAGCAATGTGAGTACAATTACATCTTAAGAAGGTGAAATAGAAGCAACTAATGGAGTTATACTATAAGAATTGATCGAACCCTTTGACTTTAAATGAATACGTGTACTTAGATTATAAGATTAAAGCTTACATTGTCGAACTTTGGAATGACTGAATTCACGATCAAAGCCATTCGCACTTGTTGTAGCTTGGTCATTTCAACTCATCAAATACGTAACTTAGAACTCTAACAAGCTTTACTTGGTGAGCAAGTTTTCTATCAATATAACTCGAAGTATTTTGGATACATTCGATAATACGTAGACTATAATGTGAGTACAATTACATCTTAAGAAGGTGAAATAGAAGCAACTAATGGAGTTATACTACAAGAATTGATCGAACCCTTTGACTTTAAATGAATACGTGTACTTAGATTATAAGATTAAAGCTTACATTGTCGAACTTTGGAATGAATGAATTCACGATCAAAGCCATTCGCACTTGTTGTAGCTTGGTCATTTCAATTCATCAAATACGTAACTTAAAACTCTAACAAGCTTTACTTGGTGAGCAAGTTTTCTATCAATATAACTCGAAGTGTTTTTGATTACATTCGATAATACCTAGACAGCAATGTGAGTACAATTACATCTTAAGAAGGTCAAATAGAAGCAACTAATGGAGTTATACTACAAGAATTGATCGAACCCTTTGACTTTAAATGAATACGTGTACTTAGATTATAAGATTAAAGCTTACATTGTCGAACTTTGGAATGACTGAATTCACGATCAAAACCATTCGCACTTGTTGTAGCTTGGTCATTTCAACTCATCAAATACGTAACTTAGAACTCTAACAAGCTTTACTTGGTGAGCAAGTTTTCTATCAATATAACTCGAAGTGTTTTTGATTACATTCGATAATACCTAGACAGCAATGTGAGTACAATTACATCTTAAGAAGGTGAAATAGAAGCAACTAATGGAGTTATACTACAAGAATTGATCGAACCCTTTGACTTTAAAAGAATACGTGTACTTAGATTATAAGATTAAAGCTTTTGTTGTCGAACGTTGGAATGAATGAATTCACGAGCAAAGGCATCCACACTTGTTTTAGCTTGGTCATTTCAACTCATCAAATACGGAACTTAGAACTCTAACAAGCTTTACTTGGTGAGCAAGTTTTCTATCAATATAACTCGAAGTGTTTTGGATACATTCGATAATACGTAGACTATAATGTGAGTACAATTACATCTTAAGAAAGTGAAATAGAAGCAACTAATGGAGTTATACTACAAGAATTGATCGAACCCTTTGACTTTAAATGAATACGTGTACTTAGATTATAAGATTAAAGCTTACATTGTCGAACTTTGGAATGAATGAATTCACGATCAAAGCCATTCGCACTTGTTGTAGCTTGGTCATTTCAACTCATCAAATACGTAACTTAGAACTCTAACAAGCTTTACTTGGTGAACAAGTTTTCTATCAATATAACTTGAAGTGTTTTTGATTACATTCGATAATACTTAGACAATAATGTGAGTACAATTACATCTGAAGAAGGTGAAATAGAAACAACTAATGGAGTTATACTACAAGGATTCATCGAACCCTTTGACTTTAAATGAATACGTGTACTTAGATTATAAGATTAAAGCTTTTGTAGTCAAACATTGGAATGAATGAATTCACGATCAAAGGCATTCACACTTGTTTTAGCTTGGTCATTTCAACTCATCAAATACTTAATTTAGAACTCTAACAAGCTTTACTTGGTGAGCAAGTTTTCTATCAATATAACTCGAAGTGTTTTGGATACATTCGATAATACGTAGACTATAATGTGAGTACAATTACATCTGAAGAAGGTGAAATAGAAACAACTAATGGAGTTATACTACAAGGATTCATCGAACCCTTTGACTTTAAAAGAATACGTGTACTTAGATTATAAGATTAAAGCTTTTGTAGTCAAACGTTGGAATGAATGAATTCACGATCAAAGGCATTCACACTTGTTTTAGCTTGGTCATTTCAACTCATCAAATACTTAATTTAGAACTCTAACAAGCTTTACTTGGTGAGCAAGTTTTCTATCAATATAACTCGAAGTGTTTTGGATACATTCGATAATACGTAGACTATAATATGAGTACAATTACATCTTAAGAAGGTGAAATAGAAGCAACTAATGGAGTTATACTACAAGAATTGATCGAACCCTTTGACTTTAAATGAATACGTGTACTTAGATTATAAGATTAAAGCTTACATGGTCGAACTTTGGAATGACTGAATTCACGATCAAAGCCATTCGCACTTGTTATAGCTTGGTCATTTCAACTCATCAAATACGTAACTTAGAACTCTAACAAGCTTTACTTGGTGAGCAAGTTTTCTATCAATATAACTCGAAGTGTTTTTGATTACATTCGATAATACCTAGACAGCAATGTGAGTACAATTACATCTTAAGAAGGTGAAATAGAAGCAACTAATGGAGTTATACTATAAGAATTGATTGAACCCTTTGACTTTAAATGAATACGTGTACTTAGATTATAAGATTAAAGCTTACATTGTCGAACTTTGGAATGACTGAATTCACGATCAAAGCCATTCGCACTTGTTGTAGCTTGGTCATTTCAACTCATCAAATACGTAACTTAGAACTCTAACAAGCTTTACTTGGTGAGCAAGTTTTCTATCAATATAACTCGAAGTGTTTTGGATACATTCGATAATACGTAGACTATAATGTGAGTACAATTACATCTTAAGAAAGTGAAATAGAAGCAACTAATGGAGTTATACTACAAGAATTGATCGAACCCTTTGACTTTAAATGAATACGTGTACTTAGATTATAAGATTAAAGCTTACATTGTCGAACTTTGGAATGAATGAATTCACGATCAAAGCCATTCGCACTTGTTGTAGCTTGGTCATTTCAACTCATCAAATACGTAACTTAGAACTCTAACAAGCTTTACTTGGTGAACAAGTTTTCTATCAATATAACTTGAAGTGTTTTTGATTACATTCGATAATACTTAGACAATAATGTGAGTACAATTACATCTGAAGAAGGTGAAATAGAAACAACTAATGGAGTTATACTACAAGGATTCATCGAACCCTTTGACTTTAAATGAATACGTGTACTTAGATTATAAGATTAAAGCTTTTGTAGTCAAACATTGGAATGAATGAATTCACGATCAAAGGCATTCACACTTGTTTTAGCTTGGTCATTTCAACTCATCAAATACTTAATTTAGAACTCTAACAAGCTTTACTTGGTGAGCAAGTTTTCTATCAATATAACTCGAAGTGTTTTGGATACATTCGATAATACGTAGACTATAATGTGAGTACAATTACATCTGAAGAAGGTGAAATAGAAACAACTAATGGAGTTATACTACAAGGATTCATCGAACCCTTTGACTTTAAAAGAATACGTGTACTTAGATTATAAGATTAAAGCTTTTGTAGTCAAACGTTGGAATGAATGAATTCACGATCAAAGGCATTCACACTTGTTTTAGCTTGGTCATTTCAACTCATCAAATACTTAATTTAGAACTCTAACAAGCTTTACTTGGTGAGCAAGTTTTCTATCAATATAACTCGAAGTGTTTTGGATACATTCGATAATACGTAGACTATAATATGAGTACAATTACATCTTAAGAAGGTGAAATAGAAGCAACTAATGGAGTTATACTACAAGAATTGATCGAACCCTTTGACTTTAAATGAATACGTGTACTTAGATTATAAGATTAAAGCTTACATGGTCGAACTTTGGAATGACTGAATTCACGATCAAAGCCATTCGCACTTGTTATAGCTTGGTCATTTCAACTCATCAAATACGTAACTTAGAACTCTAACAAGCTTTACTTGGTGAGCAAGTTTTCTATCAATATAACTCGAAGTGTTTTTGATTACATTCGATAATACCTAGACAGCAATGTGAGTACAATTACATCTTAAGAAGGTGAAATAGAAGCAACTAATGGAGTTATACTATAAGAATTGATCGAACCCTTTGACTTTAAATGAATACGTGTACTTAGATTATAAGATTAAAGCTTACATTGTCGAACTTTGGAATGAATGAATTCACGATCAAAGCCATTCGCACTTGTTGTAGCTTGGTCATTTCAACTCATCAAATACGTAACTTAGAACTCTAACAAGCTTTACTTGGTGAACAAGTTTTCTATCAATATAACTTGAAGTGTTTTTGATTACATTCGATAATACTTAGACAATAATGTGAGTACAATTACATCTGAAGTAGGTGAAATAGAAACAACTAATGGAGTTATACTACAAGGATTCATCGAACCCTTTGACTTTAAATGAATACGTGTACTTAGATTATAAGATTAAAGCTTTTGTAGTCAAACATTGGAATGAATGAATTCACGATCAAAGGCATTCACACTTGTTTTAGCTTGGTCATTTCAACTCATCAAATACTTAATTTAGAACTCTAACAAGCTTTACTTGGTGAGCAAGTTTTCTATCAATATAACTCGAAGTGTTTTGGATACATTCGATAATACGTAGACTATAATGTGAGTACAATTACATCTGAAGAAGGTGAAATAGAAACAACTAATGGAGTTATACTACAAGGATTCATCGAACCCTTTGACTTTAAAAGAATACGTGTACTTAGATTATAAGATTAAAGCTTTTGTAGTCAAACGTTGGAATGAATGAATTCACGATCAAAGGCATTCACACTTGTTTTAGCTTGGTCATTTCAACTCATCAAATACTTAATTTAGAACTCTAACAAGCTTTACTTGGTGAGCAAGTTTTCTATCAATATAACTCGAAGTGTTTTGGATACATTCGATAATACGTAGACTATAATATGAGTACAATTACATCTTAAGAAGGTGAAATAGAAGCAACTAATGGAGTTATACTACAAGAATTGATCGAACCCTTTGACTTTAAATGAATACGTGTACTTAGATTATAAGATTAAAGCTTACATGGTCGAACTTTGGAATGACTGAATTCACGATCAAAGCCATTCGCACTTGTTATAGCTTGGTCATTTCAACTCATCAAATACGTAACTTAGAACTCTAACAAGCTTTACTTGGTGAGCAAGTTTTCTATCAATATAACTCGAAGTGTTTTTGATTACATTCGATAATACCTAGACAGCAATGTGAGTACAATTACATCTTAAAAAGGTAAAATAGAAGCAACTAATGGAGTTATACTATAAGAATTGATCGAACCCTTTGACTTTAAATGAATACGTGTACTTAGATTATAAGATTAAAGCTTACATTGTCGAACTTTGGAATGACTGAATTCACGATCAAAGCCATTCGCACTTGTTGTAGCTTGGTCATTTCAACTCATCAAATACGTAACTTAGAACTCTAACAAGCTTTACTTGGTGAGCAAGTTTTCTATCAATATAACTCGAAGTATTTTGGATACATTCGATAATACGTAGACTATAATGTGAGTACAATTACATCTTAAGAAGGTGAAATAGAAGCAACTAATGGAGTTATACTACAAGAATTGATCGAACCCTTTGACTTTAAATGAATACGTGTACTTAGATTATAAGATTAAAGCTTA
Organism: Scutellaria barbata; assembly: GCA_028654395.1. NCBI lineage: Eukaryota > Viridiplantae > Streptophyta > Magnoliopsida > Lamiales > Lamiaceae > Scutellaria > Scutellaria barbata. The sequence continues at coordinate 25,317 of JACJVH010000044.1, forward strand.
CATTGTCGAACTTTGGAATGAATGAATTCACGATCAAAGCCATTCGCACTTGTTGTAGCTTGGTCATTTCAACTCATCAAATACGTAACTTAAAACTCTAACAAGCTTTACTTGGTGAGCAAGTTTTCTATCAATATAACTCGAAGTGTTTTTGATTACATTCGATAATACCTAGACAGCAATGTGAGTACAATTACATCTTAAGAAGGTGAAATAGAAGCAACTAATGGAGTTATAGTACAAGAATTGATCGAACCCTTTGACTTTAAATGAATACGTGTACTTAGATTATAAGATTAAAGCTTACATTGTCGAACTTTGGAATGACTGAATTCACGATCAAAGCCATTCGCACTTGTTGTAGCTTGGTCATTTCAACTCATCAAATACGTAACTTAGAACTCTAACAAGCTTTACTTGGTGAGCAAGTTTTCTATCAATATAACTCGAAGTGTTTTTGATTACATTCGATAATACCTAGACAGCAATGTGAGTACAATTACATCTTAAGAAGGTGAAATAGAAGCAACTAATGGAGTTATACTACAAGAATTGATCGAACCCTTTGACTTTAAAAGAATACGTGTACTTAGATTATAAGATTAAAGCTTTTGTTGTCGAACGTTGGAATGAATGAATTCACGAGCAAAGGCATCCACACTTGTTTTAGCTTGGTCATTTCAACTCATCAAATACGGAACTTAGAACTCTAACAAGCTTTACTTGGTGAGCAAGTTTTCTATCAATATAACTCGAAGTGTTTTGGATACATTCGATAATACGTAGACTATAATGTGAGTACAATTACATCTTAAGAAAGTGAAATAGAAGCAACTAATGGAGTTATACTACAAGAATTGATCGAACCCTTTGACTTTAAATGAATACGTGTACTTAGATTATAAGATTAAAGCTTACATTGTCGAACTTTGGAATGAATGAATTCACGATCAAAGCCATTCGCACTTGTTGTAGCTTGGTCATTTCAACTCATCAAATACGTAACTTAGAACTCTAACAAGCTTTACTTGGTGAACAAGTTTTCTATCAATATAACTTGAAGTGTTTTTGATTACATTCGATAATACTTAGACAATAATGTGAGTAAAATTACATCTGAAGAAGGTGAAATAGAAACAACTAATGGAGTTATACTACAAGGATTCATCGAACCCTTTGACTTTAAATGAATACGTGTACTTAGATTATAAGATTAAAGCTTTTGTAGTCAAACATTGGAATGAATGAATTCACGATCAAAGGCATTCACACTTGTTTTAGCTTGGTCATTTCAACTCATCAAATACTTAATTTAGAACTCTAACAAGCTTTACTTGGTGAGCAAGTTTTCTATCAATATAACTCGAAGTGTTTTGGATACATTCGATAATACGTAGACTATAATGTGAGTACAATTACATCTGAAGAAGGTGAAATAGAAACAACTAATGGAGTTACACTACAAGGATTCATCGAACCCTTTGACTTTAAAAGAATACGTGTACTTAGATTATAAGATTAAAGCTTTTGTAGTCAAACGTTGGAATGAATGAATTCACGATCAAAGGCATTCACACTTGTTTTAGCTTGGTCATTTCAACTCATCAAATACTTAATTTAGAACTCTAACAAGCTTTACTTGGTGAGCAAGTTTTCTATCAATATAACTCGAAGTGTTTTGGATACATTCGATAATACGTAGACTATAATGTGAGTACAATTACATCTTAAGAAGGTGAAATAGAAGCAACTAATGGAGTTATACTACAAGAATTGATCGAACCCTTTGACTTTAAATGAATACGTGTACTTAGATTATAAGATTAAAGCTTACATGTCGAACTTTGGAATGACTGAATTCACGATCAAAGCCATTCGCACTTGTTATAGCTTGGTCATTTCAACTCATCAAATACGTAACTTAAAACTCTAACAAGCCTTACTTGGTGAGCAAGTTTTCTATCAATATAACTCGAAGTGTTTTTGATTACATTCGATAATACCTAGACAGCAATGTGAGTACAATTACATCTTAAGAAGGTGAAATAGAAGCAACTAATGGAGTTATACTACAAGAATTGATCGAACCCTTTGACTTTAAATGAATACGTGTACTTAGATTATAAGATTAAAGCTTACATTGTCGAACTTTGGAATGAATGAATTCACGATCAAAGCCATTCGCACTTGTTGTAGCTTGGTCATTTCAACTCATCAAATACGTAACTTAAAACTCTAACAAGCTTTACTTGGTGAGCAAGTTTTCTATCAATATAACTCGAAGTGTTTTTGATTACATTCGATAATACCTAGACAGCATTGTGAGTACAATTACATCTTAAGAAGGTGAAATAGAAGCAACTAATGGAGTTATACTACAAGAATTGATCGAACCCTTTGACTTTAAATGAATACGTGTACTTAGATTATAAGATTAAAGCTTACATTGTCGAACTTTGGAATGAATGAATTCACGATCAAAGCCATTCGCACTTGTTGTAGCTTGGTCATTTCAACTCATCAAATACGTAACTTAAAACTCTAACAAGCTTTACTTGGTGAGCAAGTTTTCTATCAATATAACTCGAAGTGTTTTTGATTACATTCGATAATACCTAGACAGCAATGTGAGTACAATTACATCTTAAGAAGGTGAAATAGAAGCAACTAATGGAGTTATACTACAAGAATTGATCGAACCCTTTGACTTTAAATGAATACGTGTACTTAGATTATAAGATTAAAGCTTACATTGTCGAACTTTGGAATGACTGAATTCACGATCAAAGCCATTCGCACTTGTTGTAGCTTGGTCATTTCAACTCATCAAATACGTAACTTAGAACTCTAACAAGCTTTACTTGGTGAGGAAGTTTTCTATCAATATAACTCTAAGTATTTTGGATACATTCGATAATACGTAGACTATAATGTGAGTACAATTACATCTTAAGAAGGTGAAATAGAAGCAACTAATGGAGTTATACTACAAGAATTGATCGAACCCTTTGACTTTAAATGAATACGTGTACTTAGATTATAAGATTAAAGCTTACATTGTCGAACTTTGGAATGAATGAATTCACGATCAAAGCCATTCGCACTTGTTGTAGCTTGGTCATTTCAACTCATCAAATACGTAACTTAAAACTCTAACAAGCTTTACTTGGTGAGCAAGTTTTCTATCAATATAACTCGAAGTGTTTTTGATTACATTCGATAATACCTAGACAGCAATGTGAGTACAATTACATCTTAAGAAGGTGAAATAGAAGCAACTAATGGAGTTATACTACAAGAATTGATCGAACCCTTTGACTTTAAATGAATACGTGTACTTAGATTATAAGATTAAAGCTTACATTGTCGAACTTTGGAATGAATGAATTCACGATCAAAGCCATTCGCACTTGTTGTAGCTTGGTCATTTCAACTCATCAAATACGTAACTTAAAACTCTAACAAGCTTTACTTGGTGAGCAAGTTTTCTATCAATATAACTCGAAGTGTTTTTGTTTACATTCGATAATACCTAGACAGCAATGTGAGTACAATTACATCTTAAGAAGGTGAAATAGAAGCAACTAATGGAGTTATACTACAAGAATTGATCGAACCCTTTGACTTTAAATGAATACGTGTACTTAGATTATAAGATTAAAGCTTACATTGTCGAACTTTGGAATGACTGAATTCACGATCAAAGCCATTCGCACTTGTTGTAGCTTGGTCATTTCAACTCATCAAATACGTAACTTAGAACTCTAACAAGCTTTACTTGGTGAGGAAGTTTTCTATCAATATAACTTGAAGTATTTTGGATACATTCGATAATACGTAGACTATAATGTGAGTACAATTACATCTTAAGAAGGTGAAATAGAAGCAACTAATGGAGTTATACTACAAGAATTGATCGAACCCTTTGACTTTAAATGAATACGTGTACTTAGATTATAAGATTAAAGCTTACATTGTCGAACTTTGGAATGAATGAATTCACGATCAAAGCCATTCGCACTTGTTGTAGCTTGGTCATTTCAACTCATCAAATACGTAACTTAAAACTCTAACAAGCTTTACTTGGTGAGCAAGTTTTCTATCAATATAACTCGAAGTGTTTTTGATTACATTCGATAATACCTAGACAGCAATGTGAGTACAATAACATCTTAAGAAGGTGAAATAGAAGCAACTAATGGAGTTATACTACAAGAATTGATCGAACCCTTTGACTTTAAATGAATACGTGTACTTAGATTATAAGATTAAAGCTTACATTGTTGAACTTTGGAATGACTGAATTCACGATCAAAACCATTCGCACTTGTTGTAGCTTGGTCATTTCAACTCATCAAATACGTAACTTAGAACTCTAACAAGCTTTACTTGGTGAGCAAGTTTTCTATCAATATAACTCGAAGTGTTTTTCATTACATTCGATAATACCTAGACAGCAATGTGAGTACAATTACATTTTAAGAAGGTGAAATAGAAGCAACTAATGGAGTTATACTACAAGAATTGATCGAACCCTTTGACTTTAAAAGAATACGTGTACTTAGATTATAAGATTAAAGCTTTTGTTGTCGAACGTTGGAATGAATGAATTCACGAGCAAAGGCATCCACACTTGTTTTAGCTTGGTCATTTCAACTCATCAAATACGGAACTTAGAACTCTAACAAGCTTTACTTGGTGAGCAAGTTTTCTATCAATATAACTCGAAGTGTTTTTGATTACATTCGATAATACCTAGACAGCAATGTGAGTACAATTACATCTTAAGAAGGTGAAATAGAAGCAACTAACGGAGTTATACTACAAGAATTGATCGAACCCTTTGACTTTTAAAGAATACGTGTACTTAGATTATAAGATTAAAGCTTACATTGTCGAACTTTGGAATGACTGAATTCACGATCAAAGCCATTCGCACTTGTTGTAGCTTGGTCATTTCAACTCATCAAATACGTAACTTAGAACTCTAACAAGCTTTACTTGGTGAACAAGTTTTCTATCAATATAACTTGAAGTGTTTTTGATTACATTCGATAATACCTAGACAGCAATGTGAGTACAATTACATCTTAAGAAGGTGAAATAGAAGCAACTAATGGAGTTATACTACAAGAATTGATCGAACCCTTTGACTTTAAAAGAATACGTGTACTTAGATTATAAGATTAAAGCTTTTGTTGTCGAACGTTGGAATGAATGAATTCACGAGCAAAGGCATCCACACTTGTTTTAGCTTGGTCATTTCAACTCATCAAATACGGAACTTAGAACTCTAACAAGCTTTACTTGGTGAGCAAGTTTTCTATCAATATAACTCGAAGTGTTTTGAATACATTCGATAATACGTAGACTATAATGTGAGTACAATTACATCTTAAGAAAGTGAAATAGAAGCAACTAATGGAGTTATACTACAAGAATTGATCGAACCCTTTGACTTTAAATGAATACGTGTACTTAGATTATAAGATTAAAGCTTACATTGTCGAACTTTGGAATGAATGAATTCACGATCAAAGCCATTCGCACTTGTTGTAGCTTGGTCATTTCAACTCATCAAATACGTAACTTAGAACTCTAACAAGCTTTACTTGGTGAACAAGTTTTCTATCAATATAACTTGAAGTGTTTTTGATTACATTCGATAATACTTAGACAATAATGTGAGTACAATTACATCTGAAGAAGGTGAAATAGAAACAACTAATGGAGTTATACTACAAGGATTCATCGAACCCTTTGACTTTAAATGAATACGTGTACTTAGATTATAAGATTAAAGCTTTTGTAGTCAAACGTTGGAATGAATGAATTCACGATCAAAGGCATTCACACTTGTTTTAGCTTGGTCATTTCAACTCATCAAATACTTAATTTAGAACTCTAACAAGCTTTACTTGGTGAGCAAGTTTTCTATCAATATCACTCGAAGTGTTTTGGATACATTCGATAATACGTAGACTATAATGTGAGTACAATTACATCTTAAGAAGGTGAAATAGAAGCAACTAATGGAGTTATACTACAAGAATTGATCGAACCCTTTGACTTTAAATGAATACGTGTACTTAGATTATAAGATTAAAGCTTACATTGTCGAACTTTGGAATGACTGAATTCACGATCAAAGCCATTCGCACTTGTTGTAGCTTGGTCATTTCAACACATCAAATACGTAACTTAGAACTCTAACAAGCTTTACTTGGTGAGCAAGTTTTCTATCAATATAACTCGAAGTGTTTTTGATTACATTCGATAATACCTAGACAGCAATGTGAGTACAATTACATCTTAAGAAGGTGAAATAGAAGCAACTAACGGAGTTATACTACAAGAATTGATCGAACCCTTTGACTTTAAAAGAATACGTGTACTTAGATTATAAGATTAAAGCTTTTGTTGTCGAACGTTGGAATGAATGAATTCACGATCAAAGGCATTCACACTTGTTTTAGCTTGGTCATTTCAACTCATCAAATACGGAACTTAGAACTCTAACAAGCTTTACTTGGTGAGCAAGTTTTCTATCAATATAACTCGAAGTGTTTTGGATACATTCGATAATACGTAGACTATAATGTGAGTACAATTACATCTTAATAAAGTGAAATAGAAGCAACTAATGGAGTTATACTACAAGAATTGATCGAACCCTTTGACCTTAAATGAATACGTGTACTTAGATAATAAGATTAAAGCTTACATTGTCGAACTTTGGAATGAATGAATTCACGATCAAAGCCATTCGCACTTGTTGTAGCTTGGTCATTTCAACTCATCAAATACGTAACTTAGAACTCTAACAAGCTTTACTTGGTGAACAAGTTTTCTATCAATATAACTTGAAGTGTTTTTGATTACATTCGATAATACTTAGACAATAATGTGAGTACAATTACATCTGAAGAAGGTGAAATAGAAACAACTAATGGAGTTATACTACAAGGATTCATCGAACCCTTTGACTTTAAATGAATACGTGTACTTAGATTATAAGATTAAAGCTTTTGTAGTCAAACGTTGGAATGAATGAATTCACGATCAAAGGCATTCACACTTGTTTTAGCTTGGTCATTTCAACTCATCAAATACTTAATTTAGAACTCTAACAAGCTTTACTTGGTGAGCAAGTTTTCTATCAATATAACTCGAAGTGTTTTGGATACATTCGATAATACGTAGACTATAATGTGAGTACAATTACATCTTAAGAAGGTGAAATAGAAGCAACTAATGGAGTTATACTACAAGAATTGATCGAACCCTTTGACTTTAAATGAATACGTGTACTTAGATTATAAGATTAAAGCTTACATTGTCGAACTTTGGAATGACTGAATTCACGATCAAAGCCATTCGCACTTGTTATAGCTTGGTCATTTCAACTCATCAAATACGTAACTTAGAACTCTAACAAGCTTTACTTGGTGAGCAAGTTTTCTATCAATATAACTCGAAGTATTTTTGATTACATTCGATAATACCTAGACAGCAATGTGAGTACAATTACATCTTAAGAAGGTGCAATAGAAGCAACTAATGGAGTTATACTACAAGAATTGATCGAACCCTTTGACTTTAAATGAATACGTGTACTTAGATTACAAGATTAAAGCTTACATTGTCGAACTTTGGAATGACTGAATTCACGATCAAAGCCATTCGCACTTGTTGTAGCTTGGTCATTTCAACTCATCAAATACGTAACTTAGAACTCTAACAAGCTTTACTTGGTGAGGAAGTTTTCTATCAATATAACTCGAAGTATTTTGGATACATTCGATAATACGTAGACTATAATGTGAGTACAATTACATCTTAAGAAGGTGAAATAGAAGCAACTAATGGAGTTATACTACAAGAATTGATCGAACCCTTTGACTTTAAATGAATACGTGTACTTATATTATAAGATTAAAGCTTACATTGTCGAACTTTGGAATGAATGAATTCACGATCAAAGCCATTCGCACTTGTTGTAGCTTGGTCATTTCAACTCATCAAATACGTAACTTAAAACTCTAACAAGCTTTACTTGGTGAGCAAGTTTTCTATCAATATAACTCGAAGTGCTTTTGATTACATTCGATAATACCTAGACAGCAATGTGAGTACAATTACATCTTAAGAAGGTGAAATAGAAGCAACTAATGGAGTTATACTACAAGAATTGATCGAACCCTTTGACTTTAAATGAATACGTGTACTTAGATTATAAGATTAAAGCTTACATTGTCGAACTTTGGAATGACTGAATTCACGATCAAAACCATTCGCACTCGTTGTAGCTTGGTCATTTCAACTCATCAAATACGTAACTTAGAACTCTAACAAGCTTTACTTGGTGAGCAAGTTTTCTATCAATATAACTCGAAGTGTTTTTGATTACATTCGATAATACCTAGACAGCAATGTGAGTACAATTACATCTTAAGAAGGTGAAATAGAAGCAACTAATGGAGTTATACTACAAGAATTGATCGAACCCTTTGACTTTAAAAGAATACGTGTACTTAGATTATAAGATTAAAGCTTTTGTTGTCGAACGTTGGAATGAATGAATTCACGAGCAAAGGCATCCACACTTGTTTTAGCTTGGTCATTTCAACTCATCAAATACGGAACTTAGAACTCTAACAAGCTTTACTTGGTGAGCAAGTTTTCTATCAATATAACTCGAAGTGTTTTTGATTACATTCGATAATACCTAGACAGCAATGTGAGTACAATTACATCTTAAGAAAGTGAAATAGAAGCAACTAATGGAGTTATACTACAAGAATTGATCGAACCCTTTGACTTTAAAAGAATACGTGTACTTAGATTATAAGATTAAAGCTTTTGTTGTCGAATGTTGGAATGAATGAATTCACGATCAAAGGCATTCACACTTGTTTTAGCTTGGTCATTTCAACTCATCAAATACGGAACTTAGAACTCTAACAAGCTTTACTTGGTGAGCAAGTTTTCTATCAATATAACTCGAAGTGTTTTGGATACATTCGATAATACGTAGACTATAATGTGAGTACAATTACATCTTAAGAAGGTGAAATAGAAGCAACTAATGGAGTTATACTACAAGAATTGATCGAACCCTTTGACTTTAAATGAATACGTGTACTTAGATTATAAGATTAAAGCTTACATTGTCGAACTTTGGAATGACTGAATTCACGATCAAAGCCATTCGCACTTGTTGTAGCTTGGTCATTTCAACTCATCAAATACGGAACTTAGAACTCTAACAAGCTTTACTTGGTGAGGAAGTTTTCTATCAATATAACTCGAAGTATTTTGGATACATTCGATAATACGTAGACTATAATGTGAGTACAATTACATCTTAAGAAGGTGAAATAGAAGCAACTAATGGAGTTATACTACAAGAATTGATCGAACCCTTTGACTTTAAATGAATACGTGTACTTAGATTATAAGATTAAAGCTTACATTGTCGAACTTTGGAATGAATGAATTCACGATCAAAGCCATTCGCACTTGTTGTAGCTTGGTCATTTCAACTCATCAAATACGTAACTTAAAACTCTAACAAGCTTTACTTGGTGAGCAAGTTTTCTATCAATATAACTCGAAGTGTTTTTGATTACATTCGATAATACCTAGACAGCAATGTGAGTACAATTACATCTTAAGAAGGTAAAATAGAAGCAACTAATGGAGTTATACTACAAGAATTGATCGAACCCTTTGACTTTAAATGAATACGTGTACTTAGATTACAAGATTAAAGCTTACATTGTCGAACTTTGGAATGACTGAATTCACGATCAAAGCCATTCGCACTTGTTGTAGCTTGGTCATTTCAACTCATCAAATACGTAACTTAGAACTCTAACAAGCTTTACTTGGTGAGGAAGTTTTCTATCAATATAACTCGAAGTATTTTGGATACATTCGATAATACGTAGACTATAATGTGAGTACAATTACATCTTAAGAAGGTGAAATAGAAGCAACTAATGGAGTTATACTACAAGAATTGATCGAACCCTTTGACTTTAAAAGAATACGTGTACTTATATTATAAGATTAAAGCTTACATTGTCGAACTTTGGAATGAATGAATTCACGATCAAAGCCATTCGCACTTGTTGTAGCTTGGTCATTTCAACTCATCAAATACGTAACTTAAAACTCTAACAAGCTTTACTTGGTGAGCAAGTTTTCTATCAATATAACTCGAAGTGCTTTTGATTACATTCGATAATACCTAGACAGCAATGTGAGTACAATTACATCTTAAGAAGGTGAAATAGAAGCAACTAATGGAGTTATACTACAAGAATTGATCGAACCCTTTGACTTTAAATGAATACGTGTACTTAGATTATAAGATTAAAGCTTACATTGTCGAACTTTGGAATGACTGAATTCACGATCAAAACCATTCGCACTTGTTGTAGCTTGGTCATTTCAACTCATCAAATACGTAACTTAGAACTCTAACAAGCTTTACTTGGTGAGCAAGTTTTCTATCAATATAACTCGAAGTGTTTTTGATTACATTCGATAATACCTAGACAGCAATGTGAGTACAATTACATCTTAAGAAGGTGAAATAGAAGCAACTAATGGAGTTATACTACAAGAATTGATCGAACCCTTTGACTTTAAAAGAATACGTGTACTTAGATTATAAGATTAAAGCTTTTGTTGTCGAACGTTGGAATGAATGAATTCACGAGCAAAGGCATCCACACTTGTTTTAGCTTGGTCATTTCAACTCATCAAATACGGAACTTAGAACTCTAACAAGCTTTACTTGGTGAGCAAGTTTTCTATCAATATAACTCGAAGTGTTTTTGATTACATTCGATAATACCTAGACAGCAATGTGAGTACAATTACATCTTAAGAAGGTGAAATAGAAGCAACTAACGGAGTTATACTACAAGAATTGATCGAACCCTTTGACTTTAAAAGAATACGTGTACTTAGATTATAAGATTAAAGCTTACATTGTCGAACTTTGGAATGACTGAATTCACGATCAAAGCCATTCGCACTTGTTGTAGCTTGGTCATTTCAACTCATCAAATACGTAACTTAGAACTCTAACAAGCTTTACTTGGTGAGCAAGTTTTCTATCAATATAACTCGAAGTGTTTTTGATTACATTCGATAATACCTAGACAGCAATGTGAGTACAATTACATCTTAAGAAAGTGAAATAGAAGCAACTAATGGAGTTATACTACAAGAATTGATCGAACCCTTTGACTTTAAAAGAATACGTGTACTTAGATTATAAGATTAAAGCTTTTGTTGTCGAATGTTGGAATGAATGAATTCACGATCAAAGGCATTCACACTTGTTTTAGCTTGGTCATTTCAACTCATCAAATACGGAACTTAGAACTCTAACAAGCTTTACTTGGTGAGCAAGTTTTCTATCAATATAACTCGAAGTGTTTTGGATACATTCGATAATACGTAGACTATAATGTGAGTACAATTACATCTTAAGAAGGTGAAATAGAAGCAACTAATGGAGTTATACTACAAGAATTGATCGAACCCTTTGACTTTAAATGAATACGTGTACTTAGATTATAAGATTAAAGCTTACATTGTCGAACTTTGGAATGACTGAATTCACGATCAAAGCCATTCGCACTTGTTGTAGCTTGGTCATTTCAACTCATCAAATACGGAACTTAGAACTCTAACAAGCTTTACTTGGTGAGGAAGTTTTCTATCAATATAACTCGAAGTATTTTGGATACATTCGATAATACGTAGACTATAATGTGAGTACAATTACATCTTAAGAAGGTGAAATAGAAGCAACTAATGGAGTTATACTACAAGAATTGATCGAACCCTTTGACTTTAAATGAATACGTGTACTTAGATTATAAGATTAAAGCTTACATTGTCGAACTTTGGAATGAATGAATTCACGATCAAAGTCATTCGCACTTGTTGTAGCTTGGTCATTTCAACTCATCAAATACGTAACTTAAAACTCTAACAAGCTTTACTTGGTGAGCAAGTTTTCTATCAATATAACTCGAAGTGTTTTTGATTACATTCGATAATACCTAGACAGCAATGTGAGTACAATTACATCTTAAGAAGGTAAAATAGAAGCAACTAATGGAGTTATACTACAAGAATTGATCGAACCCTTTGACTTTAAATGAATACGTGTACTTAGATTACAAGATTAAAGCTTACATTGTCGAACTTTGGAATGACTGAATTCACGATCAAAGCCATTCGCACTTGTTGTAGCTTGGTCATTTCAACTCATCAAATACGTAACTTAGAACTCTAACAAGCTTTACTTGGTGAGGAAGTTTTCTATCAATATAACTCGAAGTATTTTGGATACATTCGATAATACGTAGACTATAATGTGAGTACAATTACATCTTAAGAAGGTGAAATAGAAGCAACTAATGGAGTTATACTACAAGAATTGATCGAACCCTTTGACTTTAAAAGAATACGTGTACTTATATTATAAGATTAAAGCTTACATTGTCGAACTTTGGAATGAATGAATTCACGATCAAAGCCATTCGCACTTGTTGTAGCTTGGTCATTTCAACTCATCAAATACGTAACTTAAAACTCTAACAAGCTTTACTTGGTGAGCAAGTTTTCTATCAATATAACTCGAAGTGCTTTTGATTACATTCGATAATACCTAGACAGCAATGTGAGTACAATTACATCTTAAGAAGGTGAAATAGAAGCAACTAATGGAGTTATACTACAAGAATTGATCGAACCCTTTGACTTTAAATGAATACGTGTACTTAGATTATAAGATTAAAGCTTACATTGTCGAACTTTGGAATGACTGAATTCACGATCAAAACCATTCGCACTTGTTGTAGCTTGGTCATTTCAACTCATCAAATACGTAACTTAGAACTCTAACAAGCTTTACTTGGTGAGCAAGTTTTCTATCAATATAACTCGAAGTGTTTTTGATTACATTCGATAATACCTAGACAGCAATGTGAGTACAATTACATCTTAAGAAGGTGAAATAGAAGCAACTAATGGAGTTATACTACAAGAATTGATCGAACCCTTTGACTTTAAAAGAATACGTGTACTTAGATTATAAGATTAAAGCTTTTGTTGTCGAACGTTGGAATGAATGAATTCACGAGCAAAGGCATCCACACTTGTTTTAGCTTGGTCATTTCAACTCATCAAATACGGAACTTAGAACTCTAACAAGCTTTACTTGGTGAGCAAGTTTTCTATCAATATAACTCGAAGTGTTTTTGATTACATTCGATAATACCTAGACAGCAATGTGAGTACAATTACATCTTAAGAAGGTGAAATAGAAGCAACTAACGGAGTTATACTACAAGAATTGATCGAACCCTTTGACTTTAAAAGAATACGTGTACTTAGATTATAAGATTAAAGCTTACATTGTCGAACTTTGGAATGACTGAATTCACGATCAAAGCCATTCGCACTTGTTGTAGCTTGGTCATTTCAACTCATCAAATACGTAACTTAGAACTCTAACAAGCTTTACTTGGTGAGCAAGTTTTCTATCAATATAACTCGAAGTGTTTTTGATTACATTCGATAATACCTAGACAGCAATGTGAGTACAATTACATCTTAAGAAAGTGAAATAGAAGCAACTAATGGAGTTATACTACAAGAATTGATCGAACCCTTTGACTTTAAAAGAATACGTGTACTTAGATTATAAGATTAAAGCTTTTGTTGTCGAATGTTGGAATGAATGAATTCACGATCAAAGGCATTCACACTTGTTTTAGCTTGGTCATTTCAACTCATCAAATACGGAACTTAGAACTCTAACAAGCTTTACTTGGTGAGCAAGTTTTCTATCAATATAACTCGAAGTGTTTTGGATACATTCGATAATACGTAGACTATAATGTGAGTACAATTACATCTTAAGAAGGTGAAATAGAAGCAACTAATGGAGTTATACTACAAGAATTGATCGAACCCTTTGACTTTAAATGAATACGTGTACTTAGATTATAAGATTAAAGCTTACATGTCGAACTTTGGAATGACTGAATTCACGATCAAAGCCATTCGCACTTGTTGTAGCTTGGTCATTTCAACTCATCAAATACGGAACTTAGAACTCTAACAAGCTTTACTTGGTGAGGAAGTTTTCTATCAATATAACTCGAAGTATTTTGGATACATTCGATAATACGTAGACTATAATGTGAGTACAATTACATCTTAAGAAGGTGAAATAGAAGCAACTAATGGAGTTATACTACAAGAATTGATCGAACCCTTTGACTTTAAAAGAATACGTGTACTTAGATTATAAGATTAAAGCTTACATTGTCGAACTTTGGAATGAATGAATTCACGATCAAAGCCATTCGCACTTGTTGTAGCTTGGTCATTTCAACTCATCAAATACGTAACTTAAAACTCTAACAAGCTTTACTTGGTGAGCAAGTTTTCTATCAATATAACTCGAAGTGTTTTTGATTACATTCGATAATACCTAGACAGCAATGTGAGTACAATTACATCTTAAGAAGGTAAAATAGAAGCAACTAATGGAGTTATACTACAAGAATTGATCGAACCCTTTGACTTTAAATGAATACGTGTACTTAGATTATAAGATTAAAGCTTACATTGTCGAACTTTGGAATGACTGAATTCACGATCAAAACCATTCGCACTTGTTGTAGCTTGGTCATTTCAACTCATAAAATACGTAACTTAGAACTCTAACAAGCTTTACTTGGTGAGCAAGTTTTCTATCAATATAACTCGAAGTGTTTTTGATTACATTCGATAATACCTAGACAGCAATGTAAGTACAATTACATCTTAAGAAGGTGAAATAGAAGCAACTAATGGAGTTATACTACAAGAATTGATCGAACCCTTTGACTTTAAAAGAATACGTGTACTTAGATTATAAGATTAAAGCTTTTGTTGTCGAACGTTGGAATGAATGAATTCACGAGCAAAGGCATCCACACTTGTTTTAGCTTGGTCATTTCAACTCATCAAATACGGAACTTAGAACTCTAACAAGCTTTACTTGGTGAGCAAGTTTTCTATCAATATAACTCGAAGTGTTTTTGATTACATTCGATAATACCTAGACAACAATGTGAGTACAATTACATCTTAAGAAGGTGAAATAGAAGCAACTAACGGAGTTATACTACAAGAATTGATCGAACCCTTTGACTTTAAAAGAATACGTGTACTTAGATTATAAGATTAAAGCTTACATTGTCGAACTTTGGAATGACTGAATTCACGATCAAAGCCATTCGCACTTGTTGTAGCTTGGTCATTTCAACTCATCAAATACGTAACTTAGAACTCTAACAAGCTTTACTTGGTGAGCAAGTTTTCTATCAATATAACTCGAAGTGTTTTTGATTACATTCGATAATACCTAGACAGCAATGTGAGTACAATTACATCTTAAGAAGGTGAAATAGAAGCAACTAATGGAGTTATACTACAAGAATTGATCGAACCCTTTGACTTTAAAAGAATACGTGTACTTAGATTATAAGATTAAAGCTTTTGTTGTCGAATGTTGGAATGAATGAATTCACGATCAAAGGCATTCACACTTGTTTTAGCGTGGTCATTTCAACTCATCAAATACAGAACTTAGAACTCTAACAAGCTTTACTTGGTGAGCAAGTTTTCTATCAATATAACTCGAAGTGTTTTGGATACATTCGATAATACGTAGACTATAATGTGAGTACAATTACATCTTAAGAAAGTGAAATAGAAGCAACTAATGGAGTCATACTACAAGAATTGATCGAACCCTTTGACTTTAAATGAATACGTGTACTTAGATTATAAGATTAAAGCTTACATTGTCGAACTTTGGAATGAATGAATTCACGATCAAAGCCATTCGCACTTGTTGTAGCTTGGTCATTTCAACTCATCAAATACGTATCTTAGAACTCTAACAAGCTTTACTTGGTGAACAAGTTTTCTATCAATATAACTCGAAGTGTTTTGGATACATTCGATAATACATAGACTATAATGTGAGTACATTTACATCTTAAGAAGGTGAAATAGAAGCAACTAATGGAGTTATACTACAAGAATTGATCGAACCCTTTGACTTTAAATGAATACGTGTACTTAGATTATAAGATTAAAGCTTTTGTTGTCGAACGTTGGAATGAATGAATTCACGAGCAAAGGCATCCACACTTGTTTTAGCTTGGTCATTTCAACTCATCAAATACGTAACTTAGAACTCTAACAAGCTTTACTTGGTGAGCAAGTTTTCTATCAATATAACTCGAAGTGTTTTTGATTACATTCGATAATACTTAGACAATAATGTGAGTACAATTACATCTGAAGAAGGTGAAATAGAAACAACTAATGGAGTTATACTACAAGGATTCATCGAACCCTTTGACTTTAAATGAATACGTGTACTTAGATTATAAGATTAAAGCTTTTGTAGTCAAACGTTGGAATGAATGAATTCACGATCAAAGGCATTCACACTTGTTTTAGCTTGGTCATTTCAACTCATCAAATACTTAATTTAGAACTCTAACAAGCTTTACTTGGTGAGCAAGTTTTCTATCAATATAACTCGAAGTGTTTTGGATACATTCGATAATACGTAGACTATAATGTGAGTACAATTACATCTGAAGAAGGTGAAATAGAAACAACTAATGGAGTTATACTACAAGGATTCATCGAACCCTTTGACTTTAAAAGAATACGTGTACTTAGATTATAAGATTAAAGCTTTTGTAGTCAAACGTTGGAATGAATGAATTCACGATCAAAGGCATTCACACTTGTTTTAGGTTGGTCATTTCAACTCATCAAATACTTAATTTAGAACTCTAACAAGCTTTACTTGGTGAGCAAGTTTTCTATCAATATAACTCGAAGTGTTTTGGATACATTCGATAATACGTAGACTATAATGTGAGTACAATTACATCTTAAGAAGGTGAAATAGAAGCAACTAATGGAGTTATACTACAAGAATTGATCGAACCCTTTGACTTTAAATGAATACGTGTACTTAGATTATAAGATTAAAGCTTACATTGTCGAACTTTGGAATGACTGAATTCACGATCAAAGCCATTCGCACTTGTTTTAGCTTGGTCATTTCAACTCATCAAATACGTAACTTAAAACTCTAACAAGCTTTACTTGGTGAGCAAGTTTTCTATCAATATAACTCGAAGTGTTTTTGATTACATTCGATAATACCTAGACAGCAATGTGAGTACAATTACATCTTAAGAAGGTGAAATAGAAGCAACTAATGGAGTTATACTACAAGAATTGATCGAACCCTTTGACTTTAAATGAATACGTGTACTTAGATTATAAGATTAAAGCTTACATTGTCGAACTTTGGAATGACTGAATTCACGATCAAAACCATTCGCACTTGTTGTAGCTTGGTCATTTCAACTCATCAAATACGTAACTTAGAACTCTAACAAGCTTTACTTGGTGAGCAAGTTTTCTATCAATATAACTCGAAGTGTTTTTGATTACATTCGATAATACCTAGACAGCAATGTGAGTACAATTACATCTTAAGAACGTGAAATAGAAGCAACTAATGAAGTTATACTACAAGAATTGATCGAACCCTTTGACTTTAAAAGAATACGTGTACTTAGATTATAAGATTAAAGCTTTTGTTGTCGAACGTTGGAATGAATGAATTCACGAGCAAAGGCATCCACACTTGTTTTAGCTTGGTCATTTCAACTCATCAAATACGTAACTTAGAACTCTAACAAGCTTTACTTGGTGAGCAAGTTTTCTATCAATATAACTCGAAGTGTTTTTGATTACATTCGATAATACTTAGACAATAATGTGAGTACAATTACATCTGAAGAAGGTGAAATAGAAACAACTAATGGAGTTATACTACAAGGATTCATCGAACCCTTTGACTTTAAATGAATACGTGTACTTAGATTATAAGATTAAAGCTTTTGTAGTCAAACGTTGGAATGAATGAATTCACGATCAAAGGCATTCACACTTGTTTTAGCTTGGTCATTTCAACTCATCAAATACTTAATTTAGAACTCTAACAAGCTTTACTTGGTGAGCAAGTTTTCTATCAATATAACTCGAAGTGTTTTGGATACATTCGATAATACGTAGACTATAATGTGAGTACAATTACATCTGAAGAAGGTGAAATAGAAACAACTAATGGAGTTATACTACAAGGATTCATCGAACCCTTTGACTTTAAAAGAATACGTGTACTTAGATTATAAGATTAAAGCTTTTGTAGTCAAACGTTGGAATGAATGAATTCACGATCAAAGGCATTCACACTTGTTTTAGCTTGGTCATTTCAACTCATCAAATACTTAATTTAGAACTCTAACAAGCTTTACTTGGTGAGCAAGTTTTCTATCAATATAACTCGAAGTGTTTTGGATACATTCGATAATACGTAGACTATAATGTGAGTACAATTACATCTTAAGAAGGTGAAATAGAAGCAACTAATGGAGTTATACTACAAGAATTGATCGAACCCTTTGACTTTAAATGAATACGTGTACTTAGATTATAAGATTAAAGCTTACATTGTCGAACTTTGGAATGACTGAATTCACGATCAAAGCCATTCGCACTTGTTTTAGCTTGGTCATTTCAACTCATCAAATACGTAACTTAAAACTCTAACAAGCTTTACTTGGTGAGCAAGTTTTCTATCAATATAACTCGAAGTGTTTTTGATTACATTCGATAATACCTAGACAGCAATGTGAGTACAATTACATCTTAAGAAGGTGAAATAGAAGCAACTAATGGAGTTATACTACAAGAATTGATCGAACCCTTTGACTTTAAATGAATACGTGTACTTAGATTATAAGATTAAAGCTTACATTGTCGAACTTTGGAATGACTGAATTCACGATCAAAACCATTCGCACTTGTTGTAGCTTGGTCATTTCAACTCATCAAATACGTAACTTAGAACTCTAACAAGCTTTACTTGGTGAGCAAGTTTTCTATCAATATAACTCGAAGTGTTTTTGATTACATTCGATAATACCTAGACAGCAATGTGAGTACAATTACATCTTAAGAACGTGAAATAGAAGCAACTAATGAAGTTATACTACAAGAATTGATCGAACCCTTTGACTTTAAAAGAATACGTGTACTTAGATTATAAGATTAAAGCTTTTGTTGTCGAACGTTGGAATGAATGAATTCACGAGCAAAGGCATCCACACTTGTTTTAGCTTGGTCATTTCAACTCATCAAATACGGAACTTAGAACTCTAACAAACTTTTCTTGGTGAGCAAGTTTTCTATCAATATAACTCGAAGTGTTTTTGATTACATTCGATAATACCTAGACAGCAATGTGAGTACAATTACATCTTAAGAAGGTGAAATAGAAGCAACTAACGGAGTTATACTACAAGAATTGATCGAACCCTTTGACTTTAAAAGAATACGTGTACTTAGATTATAAGATTAAAGCTTACATTGTCGAACTTTGGAATGACTGAATTCACGATCAAAGCCATTCGCACTTGTTGTAGCTTGGTCATTTCAACTCATCAAATACGTAACTTAGAACTCTAACAAGCTTTACTTGGTGAGCAAGTTTTCTATCAATATAACTCGAAGTGTTTTTGATTACATTCGATAATACCTAGACGGCAATGTGAGTACAATTACATCTTAAGAAGGTGAAATAGAAGCAACTAATGGAGTTATACTACAAGAATTGATCGAACCCTTTGACTTTAAAAGAATACGTGTACTTAGATTATAAGATTAAAGCTTTTGTTGTCGAATGTTGGAATGAATGAATTCACGATCAAAGGCATTCACACTTGTTGTAGCTTGGTCATTTCAACTCATCAAATACGGAACTTAAAACTCTAACAAGCTTTACTTGGTGAGCAAGTTTTCTATCAATATAACTCGAAGTGTTTTGGATACATCCGATAATACGTAGACTATAATGTGAGTACAATTACATCTTAAGAAGGTGAAATAGAAGCAACTAATGGAGTTATACTACAAGAATTGATCGAACCCTTTGACTTTAAATGAATACCTGTACTTAGATTATAAGATTAAAGCTTACATTGTTGAACTTTGGAATGACTGAATTCACGATTAAAGCCATTCGCACTTGTTGTAGCTTGGTCATTTCAACTCATCAAATACGTAACTTAAAACTCTAACAAGCTTTACTTGGTGAGCAAGTTTTCTATCAATATAACTCGAAGTGTTTTTGATTACATTCGATAATACCTAGACAGCAATGTGAGTACAATTACATCTTAAGAAGGTGAAATAGAAGCAACTAATGGAGTTATACTACAAGAATTGATCGAATCCTTTGACTTTAAAAGAATACGTGTACTTAGATTATAAGATTAAAGCTTTTGTTGTCGAATGTTGGAATGAATGAATTCACGATCAAAGGCATTCACACTTGTTGTAGCTTGGTCATTTCAACTCATCAAATACGTAACTTAGAACTCTAACAAGCTTTACTTGGTGAGCAAGTTTTCTATCAATATAACTCGAAGTGTTTTGGATACATCCGATAATACGTAGACTATAATGTGAGTACAATTACATCTTAAGAAAGTGAAATAGAAGCAATTAGTGGAGTTATACTACAAGAATTGATCGAACCCTTTGACTTTAAATGAATACGTGTACTTAGATTATAAGATTAAAGCTTTTGTTGTCGAACGTTGGAATGAATGAATTATCAATCAAAGCCATTCACACTTATTTTATCTTTGTCATTTCAACTCTTTAAATACGTAACTTAGAACTCTAACAAGCTTTACTTGGTGAGATGTTTTCTATCAATATAACTCGAAGTGTTCTGGATTACATTCGATAATACCTAGACAATAATGTGAGTACAATTACATCTTAAGAAGGTGAAATAGAAGCAACTAATGGAGTTATACTACAAGGATTCATCGAACCCTTTGACTTTAAATGAATACGTGTACTTAGATTATAAGATTAAAGCTTTTGTAGTCAAACGTTGGAATGAATGAATTCACGATCAAAGGCATTCACACTTGTTTTAGGTTGGTCATTTCAACTCACCAAATACTTAATTTAGAACTCTAACAAGCTTTACTTGGTGAGCAAGTTTTCTATCAATATAACTCGAAGTGTTTTGGATACATTCGATAATACGTAGACTATAATGTGAGTACAATTACATCTGAAGAAGGTGAAATAGAAACAACTAATGGAGTTATACTACAAGGATTCATCGAACCCTTTGACTTTAATTGAATACGTGTACTTAGATTATAAGATTAAAGCTTACATTGTCGAACTTTGGAATGACTGAATTCACGATCAAAGCCATTCGCACTTGTTGTAGCTTGGTCATTTCAACTCATCAAATACGTAACTTAGAACTCTAACAAGCTTTACTTGGTGAGCAAGTTTTCTATCAATATAACTCGAAGTGTTTTTGATTACATTCGATAATACCTAGACAGCAATGTGAGTACAATTACATCTTAAGAAGGTGAAATAGAAGCAACTAATGGAGTTATACTACAAGAATTGATCGAACCCTTTGACTTTAAATGAATACGTGTACTTAGATTATAAGATTAAAGCTTACATTGTCGAACTTTGGAATGACTGAATTCACGATCAAAGCCATTCGCACTTGTTGTAGCTTGGTCATTTCAACTCATCAAATACGTAACTTAGAACTCTAACAAGCTTTACTTGGTGAGCAAGTTTTCTATCAATATAACTCGAAGTGTTTTTGATTACATTCGATAATACCTAGACAGCAATGTGAGTACAATTACATCTTAAGAAGGTGAAATAGAAGCAACTAATGGAGTTATACTACAAGAATTGATCGAACCCTTTGACTTTAAATGAATACCTGTACTTAGATTATAAGATTAAAGCTTTTGTTGTCGAACGTTGGAATGAATGAATTCACGATCAAAGGCATTCACACTTGTTTTAGCTTGGTCATTTCAACTCATCAAATACGGAACTTAGAACTCTAAAAGCTTTACTTGGTGAGCAAGTTTTCTATCAATATAACTCGAAGTGTTTTGGATACATTCGATAATACGTAGACTATAATGTGAGTACAATTACATCTTAAGAAGGTGAAATAGAAGCAACTAACGGAGTTATACTACAAGAATTGATCGAACCCTTTGACTTTAAAAGAATACGTGTACTTAGATTATAAGATTAAAGCTTACATTGTCGAACTTTGGAATGACTGAATTCACGATCAAAGCCATTCGCACTTGTTGTAGCTTGGTCATTTCAACTCATCAAATACGTAACTTAGAACTCTAACAAGCTTTACTTGGTGAGCAAGTTTTCTATCAATATAACTCGAAGTGTTTTTGATTACATTCGATAATACCTAGACGGCAATGTGAGTACAATTACATCTTAAGAAGGTGAAATAGAAGCAACTAATGGAGTTATACTACAAGAATTGATCGAACCCTTTGACTTTAAAAGAATACGTGTACTTAGATTATAAGATTAAAGCTTTTGTTGTCGAATGTTGGAATGAATGAATTCACGATCAAAGGCATTCACACTTGTTGTAGCTTGGTCATTTCAACTCATCAAATACGGAACTTAAAACTCTAACAAGCTTTACTTGGTGAGCAAGTTTTCTATCAATATAACTCGAAGTGTTTTGGATACATCCGATAATACGTAGACTATAATGTGAGTACAATTACATCTTAAGAAGGTGAAATAGAAGCAACTAATGGAGTTATACTACAAGAATTGATCGAACCCTTTGACTTTAAATGAATACCTGTACTTAGATTATAAGATTAAAGCTTACATTGTTGAACTTTGGAATGACTGAATTCACGATTAAAGCCATTCGCACTTGTTGTAGCTTGGTCATTTCAACTCATCAAATACGTAACTTAAAACTCTAACAAGCTTTACTTGGTGAGCAAGTTTTCTATCAATATAACTCGAAGTGTTTTTGATTACATTCGATAATACCTAGACAGCAATGTGAGTACAATTACATCTTAAGAAGGTGAAATAGAAGCAACTAATGGAGTTATACTACAAGAATTGATCGAATCCTTTGACTTTAAAAGAATACGTGTACTTAGATTATAAGATTAAAGCTTTTGTTGTCGAATGTTGGAATGAATGAATTCACGATCAAAGGCATTCACACTTGTTGTAGCTTGGTCATTTCAACTCATCAAATACGTAACTTAGAACTCTAACAAGCTTTACTTGGTGAGCAAGTTTTCTATCAATATAACTCGAAGTGTTTTGGATACATCCGATAATACGTAGACTATAATGTGAGTACAATTACATCTTAAGAAAGTGAAATAGAAGCAATTAGTGGAGTTATACTACAAGAATTGATCGAACCCTTTGACTTTAAATGAATACGTGTACTTAGATTATAAGATTAAAGCTTTTGTTGTCGAACGTTGGAATGAATGAATTATCAATCAAAGCCATTCACACTTATTTTATCTTTGTCATTTCAACTCTTTAAATACGTAACTTAGAACTCTAACAAGCTTTACTTGGTGAGATGTTTTCTATCAATATAACTCGAAGTGTTCTGGATTACATTCGATAATACCTAGACAATAATGTGAGTACAATTACATCTTAAGAAGGTGAAATAGAAGCAACTAATGGAGTTATACTACAAGGATTCATCGAACCCTTTGACTTTAAATGAATACGTGTACTTAGATTATAAGATTAAAGCTTTTGTAGTCAAACGTTGGAATGAATGAATTCACGATCAAAGGCATTCACACTTGTTTTAGGTTGGTCATTTCAACTCACCAAATACTTAATTTAGAACTCTAACAAGCTTTACTTGGTGAGCAAGTTTTCTATCAATATAACTCGAAGTGTTTTGGATACATTCGATAATACGTAGACTATAATGTGAGTACAATTACATCTGAAGAAGGTGAAATAGAAACAACTAATGGAGTTATACTACAAGGATTCATCGAACCCTTTGACTTTAATTGAATACGTGTACTTAGATTATAAGATTAAAGCTTACATTGTCGAACTTTGGAATGACTGAATTCACGATCAAAGCCATTCGCACTTGTTGTAGCTTGGTCATTTCAACTCATCAAATACGTAACTTAGAACTCTAACAAGCTTTACTTGGTGAGCAAGTTTTCTATCAATATAACTCGAAGTGTTTTTGATTACATTCGATAATACCTAGACAGCAATGTGAGTACAATTACATCTTAAGAAGGTGAAATAGAAGCAACTAATGGAGTTATACTACAAGAATTGATCGAACCCTTTGACTTTAAATGAATACGTGTACTTAGATTATAAGATTAAAGCTTACATTGTCGAACTTTGGAATGACTGAATTCACGATCAAAGCCATTCGCACTTGTTGTAGCTTGGTCATTTCAACTCATCAAATACGTAACTTAGAACTCTAACAAGCTTTACTTGGTGAGCAAGTTTTCTATCAATATAACTCGAAGTGTTTTTGATTACATTCGATAATACCTAGACAGCAATGTGAGTACAATTACATCTTAAGAAGGTGAAATAGAAGCAACTAATGGAGTTATACTACAAGAATTGATCGAACCCTTTGACTTTAAATGAATACCTGTACTTAGATTATAAGATTAAAGCTTTTGTTGTCGAACGTTGGAATGAATGAATTCACGATCAAAGGCATTCACACTTGTTTTAGCTTGGTCATTTCAACTCATCAAATACGGAACTTAGAACTCTAAAAGCTTTACTTGGTGAGCAAGTTTTCTATCAATATAACTCGAAGTGTTTTGGATACATTCGATAATACGTAGACTATAATGTGAGTACAATTACATCTTAAGAAGGTGAAATAGAAGCAACTAATGGAGTTATACTACAAGAATTGATCGAACCCTTTGACTTTAAATGAATACCTGTACTTAGATTATAAGATTAAAGCTTACATTGTCGAACTTTGGAATGACTGAATTCACGATTAAAGCCATTCGCACTTGTTGTAGCTTGGTCATTTCAACTCATCAAATACGTAACTTAAATCTCTAACAAGCTTTACTTGGTGAGCAAGTTTTCTATCAATATAACTCGAAGTGTTTTTGATTACATTCGATAATACCTAGACAGCAATGTGAGTACAATTACATCTTAAGAAGGTGAAATAGAAGCAACTAATGGAGTTATACTACAAGAATTGATCGAATCCTTTGACTTTAAAAGAATACGTGTACTTAGATTATAAGATTAAAGCTTTTGTTGTCGAATGTTGGAATGAATGAATTCACGATCAAAGGCATTCACACTTGTTGTAGCTTGGTCATTTCAACTCATCAAATACGTAACTTAGAACTCTAACAAGCTTTACTTGGTGAGCAAGTTTTCTATCAATATAACTCGAAGTGTTTTGGATACATCCGATAATACGTAGACTATAATGTGAGTACAATTACATCTTAAGAAAGTGAAATAGAAGCAATTAGTGGAGTTATACTACAAGAATTGATCGAACCCTTTGACTTTAAATGAATACGTGTACTTAGATTATAAGATTAAAGCTTTTGTTGTCGAACGTTGGAATGAATGAATTATCAATCAAAGCCATTCACACTTATTTTATCTTTGTCATTTCAACTCTTTAAATACGTAACTTAGAACTCTAACAAGCTTTACTTGGTGAGATGTTTTCTATCAATATAACTCGAAGTGTTCTGGATTACATTCGATAATACCTAGACAATAATGTGAGTACAATTACATCTTAAGAAGGTGAAATAGAAGCAACTAATGGAGTTATACTACAAGGATTCATCGAACCCTTTGACTTTAAATGAATACGTGTACTTAGATTATAAGATTAAAGCTTTTGTAGTCAAACGTTGGAATGAATGAATTCACGATCAAAGGCATTCACACTTGTTTTAGGTTGGTCATTTCAACTCACCAAATACTTAATTTAGAACTCTAACAAGCTTTACTTGGTGAGCAAGTTTTCTATCAATATAACTCGAAGTGTTTTGGATACATTCGATAATACGTAGACTATAATGTGAGTACAATTACATCTGAAGAAGGTGAAATAGAAACAACTAATGGAGTTATACTACAAGGATTCATCGAACCCTTTGACTTTAATTGAATACGTGTACTTAGATTATAAGATTAAAGCTTACATTGTCGAACTTTGGAATGACTGAATTCACGATCAAAGCCATTCGCACTTGTTGTAGCTTGGTCATTTCAACTCATCAAATACGTAACTTAGAACTCTAACAAGCTTTACTTGGTGAGCAAGTTTTCTATCAATATAACTCGAAGTGTTTTTGATTACATTCGATAATACCTAGACAGCAATGTGAGTACAATTACATCTTAAGAAGGTGAAATAGAAGCAACTAATGGAGTTATACTACAAGAATTGATCGAACCCTTTGACTTTAAATGAATACGTGTACTTAGATTATAAGATTAAAGCTTACATTGTCGAACTTTGGAATGACTGAATTCACGATCAAAGCCATTCGCACTTGTTGTAGCTTGGTCATTTCAACTCATCAAATACGTAACTTAGAACTCTAACAAGCTTTACTTGGTGAGCAAGTTTTCTATCAATATAACTCGAAGTGTTTTTGATTACATTCGATAATACCTAGACAGCAATGTGAGTACAATTACATCTTAAGAAGGTGAAATAGAAGCAACTAATGGAGTTATACTACAAGAATTGATCGAACCCTTTGACTTTAAATGAATACCTGTACTTAGATTATAAGATTAAAGCTTTTGTTGTCGAACGTTGGAATGAATGAATTCACGATCAAAGGCATTCACACTTGTTTTAGCTTGGTCATTTCAACTCATCAAATACGGAACTTAGAACTCTAAAAGCTTTACTTGGTGAGCAAGTTTTCTATCAATATAACTCGAAGTGTTTTGGATACATTCGATAATACGTAGACTATAATGTGAGTACAATTACATCTTAAGAAGGTGAAATAGAAGCAACTAATGGAGTTATACTACAAGAATTGATCGAACCCTTTGACTTTAAATGAATACCTGTACTTAGATTATAAGATTAAAGCTTACATTGTCGAACTTTGGAATGACTGAATTCACGATTAAAGCCATTCGCACTTGTTGTAGCTTGGTCATTTCAACTCATCAAATACGTAACTTAAATCTCTAACAAGCTTTACTTGGTGAGCAAGTTTTCTATCAATATAACTCGAAGTGTTTTTGATTACATTCGATAATACCTAGACAGCAATGTGAGTACAATTACATCTTAAGAAGGTGAAATAGAAGCAACTAATGGAGTTATACTACAAGAATTGATCGAATCCTTTGACTTTAAAAGAATACGTGTACTTAGATTATAAGATTAAAGCTTTTGTTGTCGAATGTTGGAATGAATGAATTCACGATCAAAGGCATTCACACTTGTTGTAGCTTGGTCATTTCAACTCATCAAATACGTAACTTAGAACTCTAACAAGCTTTACTTGGTGAGCAAGTTTTCTATCAATATAACTCGAAGTGTTTTGGATACATCCGATAATACGTAGACTATAATGTGAGTACAATTACATCTTAAGAAAGTGAAATAGAAGCAATTAGTGGAGTTATACTACAAGAATTGATCGAACCCTTTGACTTTAAATGAATACGTGTACTTAGATTATAAGATTAAAGCTTTTGTTGTCGAACGTTGGAATGAATGAATTATCAATCAAAGCCATTCACACTTATTTTATCTTTGTCATTTCAACTCTTTAAATACGTAACTTAGAACTCTAACAAGCTTTACTTGGTGAGATGTTTTCTATCAATATAACTCGAAGTGTTCTGGATTACATTCGATAATACCTAGACAATAATGTGAGTACAATTACATCTTAAGAAGGTGAAATAGAAGCAACTAATGGAGTTATACTACAAGGATTCATCGAACCCTTTGACTTTAAATGAATACGTGTACTTAGATTATAAGATTAAAGCTTTTGTAGTCAAACGTTGGAATGAATGAATTCACGATCAAAGGCATTCACACTTGTTTTAGGTTGGTCATTTCAACTCATCAAATACTTAATTTAGAACTCTAACAAGCTTTACTTGGTGAACAAGTTTTCTATCAATATAACTCGAAGTGTTTTGGATACATTCGATAATACGTAGACTATAATGTGAGTACAATTACATCTGAAGAAGGTGAAATAGAAACAACTAATGGAGTTATACTACAAGGATTCATCGAACCCTTTGACTTTAATTGAATACGTGTACTTGGATTATAAGATTAAAGCTTACATTGTCGAACTTTGGAATGACTGAATTCACGATCAAAGCCATTCGCACTTGTTGTAGCTTGGTCATTTCAACTCATCAAATACGTAACTTAGAACTCTAACAAGCTTTACTTGGTGAGCAAGTTTTCTATCAATATAACTCGAAGTGTTTTTGATTACATTCGATAATACCTAGACAGCAATGTGAGTACAATTACATCTTAAGAAGGTGAAATAGAAGCAACTAATGGAGTTATACTACAAGAATTGATCGAACCCTTTGACTTTAAATGAATACCTGTACTTAGATTATAAGATTAAAGCTTTTGTTGTCGAACGTTGGAATGAATGAATTCACGATCAAAGGCATTCACACTTGTTTTAGCTTGGTCATTTCAACTCATCAAATACGGAACTTAGAACTCTAAAAGCTTTACTTGGTGAGCAAGTTTTCTATCAATATAACTCGAAGTGTTTTGGATACATTCGATAATACGTAGACTATAATGTGAGTACAATTACATCTTAAGAAGGTGAAATAGAAGCAACTAATGGAGTTATACTACAAGAATTGATCGAACCCTTTGACTTTCAATGAATACGTGTACTTAGATTATAAGATTAAAGCTTACATTGTCGAACTTCGGAATGAATGATTTCACGATCAAAGCCATTCGCACTTGTTGTAGCTTGGTCATTTCAACTCATCAAATACGTAACTTAGAACTCTAACAAGCTTTATTTGGTGAACAAGTTTTCTATCAATATAACTTGAAGTGTTTTTGATTACATTCGATAATACTTAGACAATAATGTGAGTACAATTACATCTGAAGAAGGTGAAATAGAAACAACTAATGGATTTATACTACAAGGATTCATCGAACCCTTTGACTTTAAATGAATACGTGTACTTAGATTATAAGATTAAAGCTTTTGTAGTCAAACGTTGGAATGAATGAATTCACGATCAAAGGCATTCACACTTGTTTTAGGTTGGTCATTTCAACTCATCAAATACTTAATTTAGAACTCTAACAAGCTTTACTTGGTGAGCAAGTTTTCTATCAATATAACTCGAAGTGTTTTGGATACATTCGATAATACATAGACTATAATGTGAGTACAATTACATCTGAAGAAGGTGAAATAGAAACAACTAATGGAGTTATACTACAAGGATTCATCGAACCCTTTGACTTTAATTGAATACGTGTACTTAGATTATAAGATTAAAGCTTACATTGTCGAACTTTGGAATGACTGAATTCACGATCAAAGCCATTCGCACTTGTTGTAGCTTGGTCATTTCAACTCATCAAATACGTAACTTAGAACTCTAACAAGCTTTACTTGGTGAGCAAGTTTTCTATCAATATAACTCGAAGTGTTTTTGATTACATTCGATAATACCTAGACAGCAATGTGAGTACAATTACATCTTAAGAAGGTGAAATAGAAGCAACTAATGGAGTTATACTACAAGAATTGATCGAACCCTTTGACTTTAAATGAATACGTGTACTTAGATTATAAGATTAAAGCTTACATTGTCGAACTTTGGAATGACTGAATTCACGATCAAAGCCATTCGCACTTGTTGTAGCTTGGTCATTTCAACTCATCAAATACGTAACTTAGAACTCTAACAAGCTTTACTTGGTGAGCAAGTTTTCTATCAATATAACTCGAAGTGTTTTTGATTACATTCGATAATACCTAGACAGCAATGTGAGTACAATTACATCTTAAGAAGGTGAAATAGAAGCAACTAATTGAGTTATACTATAAGAATTGATCGAACCCTTTGACTTTAAATGAATACGTGTACTTAGATTATAAGATTAAAGCTTACATTGTCGAACTTTGGAATGACTGAATTCACGATCAAAGCCATTCGCACTTGTTGTAGCTTGGTCATTTCAACTCATCAAATACGTAACTTAGAACTCTAACAAGCTTTACTTGGTGAGCAAGTTTTCTATCAATATAACTCGAAGTGTTTTTGATTACATTCGATAATACCTAGACAGCAATGTGAGTACAATTACATCTTAAGAAGGTGAAATAGAAGCAACTAATGGAGTTATACTACAAGAATTGATCGAATCCTTTGACTTTAAAAGAATACGTGTACTTAGATTATAAGATTAAAGCTTTTGTTGTCGAATGTTGGAATGAATGAATTCACGATCAAAGGCATTCACACTTGTTGTAGCTTGGTCATTTCAACTCATCAAATACGTAACTTAGAACTCTAACAAGCTTTACTTGGTGAGCAAGTTTTCTATCAATATAACTCGAAGTGTTTTGGATACATCCGATAATACGTAGACTATAATGTGAGTACAATTACATCTTAAGAAAGTGAAATAGAAGCAATTAGTGGAGTTATACTACAAGAATTGATCGAACCCTTTGACTTTAAATGAATACGTGTACTTAGATTATAAGATTAAAGCTTTTGTTGTCGAACGTTGGAATGAATGAATTATCAATCAAAGCCATTCACACTTATTTTATCTTTGTCATTTCAACTCTTTAAATACGTAACTTAGAACTCTAATAAGCTTTACTTGGTGAGATGTTTTCTATCAATATAACTCGAAGTGTTCTGGATTACATTCGATAATACCTAGACAATAATGTGAGTACAATTACATCTTAAGAAGGTGAAATAGAAGCAACTAATGGAGTTATACTACAAGGATTCATCGAACCCTTTGACTTTAATTGAATACGTGTACTTAGATTATAAGATTAAAGCTTACATTGTCGAACTTTGGAATGACTGAATTCACGATCAAAGCCATTCGCACTTGTTGTAGCTTGGTCATTTCAACTCATCAAATACGTAACTTAGAACTCTAACAAGCTTTACTTGGTGAGCAAGTTTTCTATCAATATAACTCGAAGTGTTTTTGATTACATTCGATAATACCTAGACAGCAATGTGAGTACAATTACATCTTAAGAAGGTGAAATAGAAGCAACTAATGGAGTTATACTACAAGAATTGATCGAACCCTTTGACTTTAAATGAATACGTGTACTTAGATTATAAGATTAAAGCTTACATTGTCGAACTTTGGAATGACTGAATTCACGATCAAAGCCATTCGCACTTGTTGTAGCTTGGTCATTTCAACTCATCAAATACGTAACTTAGAACTCTAACAAGCTTTACTTGGTGAGCAAGTTTTCTATCAATATAACTCGAAGTGTTTTTGATTACATTCGATAATACCTAGACAGCAATGTGAGTACAATTACATCTTAAGAAGGTGAAATAGAAGCAACTAATTGAGTTATACTATAAGAATTGATCGAACCCTTTGACTTTAAATGAATACGTGTACTTAGATTATAAGATTAAAGCTTACATTGTCGAACTTTGGAATGACTGAATTCACGATCAAAGCCATTCGCACTTGTTGTAGCTTGGTCATTTCAACTCATCAAATACGTAACTTAGAACTCTAACAAGCTTTACTTGGTGAGCAAGTTTTCTATCAATATAACTCGAAGTGTTTTTGATTACATTCGATAATACCTAGACAGCAATGTGAGTACAATTACATCTTAAGAAGGTGAAATAGAAGCAACTAATGGAGTTATACTACAAGAATTGATCGAATCCTTTGACTTTAAAAGAATACGTGTACTTAGATTATAAGATTAAAGCTTTTGTTGTCGAATGTTGGAATGAATGAATTCACGATCAAAGGCATTCACACTTGTTGTAGCTTGGTCATTTCAACTCATCAAATACGTAACTTAGAACTCTAACAAGCTTTACTTGGTGAGCAAGTTTTCTATCAATATAACTCGAAGTGTTTTGGATACATCCGATAATACGTAGACTATAATGTGAGTACAATTACATCTTAAGAAAGTGAAATAGAAGCAATTAGTGGAGTTATACTACAAGAATTGATCGAACCCTTTGACTTTAAATGAATACGTGTACTTAGATTATAAGATTAAAGCTTTTGTTGTCGAACGTTGGAATGAATGAATTATCAATCAAAGCCATTCACACTTATTTTATCTTTGTCATTTCAACTCTTTAAATACGTAACTTAGAACTCTAATAAGCTTTACTTGGTGAGATGTTTTCTATCAATATAACTCGAAGTGTTCTGGATTACATTCGATAATACCTAGACAATAATGTGAGTACAATTACATCTTAAGAAGGTGAAATAGAAGCAACTAATGGAGTTATACTACAAGGATTCATCGAACCCTTTGACTTTAAATGAATACGTGTACTTAGATTATAAGATTAAAGCTTTTGTAGTCAAACGTTGGAATGAATGAATTCACGATCAAAGGCATTCACACTTGTTTTAGGTTGGTCATTTCAACTCATCAAATACTTAATTTAGAACTCTAACAAGCTTTACTTGGTGAGCAAGTTTTCTATCAATATAACTCGAAGTGTTTTGGATACATTCGATAATACGTAGACTATAATGTGAGTACAATTACATCTGAAGAAGGTGAAATAGAAACAACTAATGGAGTTATACTACAAGGATTCATCGAACCCTTTGACTTTAATTGAATACGTGTACTTAGATTATAAGATTAAAGCTTACATTGTCGAACTTTGGAATGACTGAATTCACGATCAAAGCCATTCGCACTTGTTGTAGCTTGGTCATTTCAACTCATCAAATACGTAACTTAGAACTCTAACAAGCTTTACTTGGTGAGCAAGTTTTCTATCAATATAACTCGAAGTGTTTTTGATTACATTCGATAATACCTAGACAGCAATGTGAGTACAATTACATCTTAAGAAGGTGAAATAGAAGCAACTAATGGAGTTATACTACAAGAATTGATCGAACCCTTTGACTTTAAATGAATACGTGTACTTAGATTATAAGATTAAAGCTTACATTGTCGAACTTTGGAATGACTGAATTCACGATCAAAGCCATTCGCACTTGTTGTAGCTTGGTCATTTCAACTCATCAAATACGTAACTTAGAACTCTAACAAGCTTTACTTGGTGAGCAAGTTTTCTATCAATATAACTCGAAGTGTTTTTGATTACATTCGATAATACCTAGACAGCAATGTGAGTACAATTACATCTTAAGAAGGTGAAATAGAAGCAACTAATGGAGTTATACTACAAGAATTGATCGAACCCTTTGACTTTAAATGAATACCTGTACTTAGATTATAAGATTAAAGCTTTTGTTGTCGAACGTTGGAATGAATGAATTCACGATCAAAGGCATTCACACTTGTTTTAGCTTGGTCATTTCAACTCATCAAATACGGAACTTAGAACTCTAAAAGCTTTACTTGGTGAGCAAGTTTTCTATCAATATAACTCGAAGTGTTTTGGATACATTCGATAATACGTAGACTATAATGTGAGTACAATTACATCTTAAGAAGGTGAAATAGAAGCAACTAATGGAGTTATACTACAAGAATTGATCGAACCTTTTGACTTTCAATGAATACGTGTACTTAGATTATAAGATTAAAGCTTACATTGTCGAACTTCGGAATGAATGATTTCACGATCAAAGCCATTCGCACTTGTTGTAGCTTGGTCATTTCAACTCATCAAATACGTAACTTAGAACTCTAACAAGCTTTACTTGGTGAACAAGTTTTCTATCAATATAACTTGAAGTGTTTTTGATTACATTCGATAATACTTAGACAATAATGTGAGTACAATTACATCTGAAGAAGGTGAAATAGAAACAACTAATGGATTTATACTACAAGGATTCATCGAACCCTTTGACTTTAAATGAATACGTGTACTTAGATTATAAGATTAAAGCTTTTGTAGTCAAACGTTGGAATGAATGAATTCACGATCAAAGGCATTCACACTTGTTTTAGGTTGGTCATTTCAACTCATCAAATACTTAATTTAGAACTCTAACAAGCTTTACTTGGTGAGCAAGTTTTCTATCAATATAACTCGAAGTGTTTTGGATACATTCGATAATACATAGACTATAATGTGAGTACAATTACATCTGAAGAAGGTGAAATAGAAACAACTAATGGAGTTATACTACAAGGATTCATCGAACCCTTTGACTTTAATTGAATACGTGTACTTAGATTATAAGATTAAAGCTTACATTGTCGAACTTTGGAATGACTGAATTCACGATCAAAGCCATTCGCACTTGTTGTAGCTTGGTCATTTCAACTCATCAAATACGTAACTTAGAACTCTAACAAGCTTTACTTGGTGAGCAAGTTTTCTATCAATATAACTCGAAGTGTTTTTGATTACATTCGATAATACCTAGACAGCAATGTGAGTACAATTACATCTTAAGAAGGTGAAATAGAAGCAACTAATGGAGTTATACTACAAGAATTGATCGAACCCTTTGACTTTAAATGAATACGTGTACTTAGATTATAAGATTAAAGCTTACATTGTCGAACTTTGGAATGACTGAATTCACGATCAAAGCCATTCGCACTTGTTGTAGCTTGGTCATTTCAACTCATCAAATACGTAACTTAGAACTCTAACAAGCTTTACTTGGTGAGCAAGTTTTCTATCAATATAACTCGAAGTGTTTTTGATTACATTCGATAATACCTAGACAGCAATGTGAGTACAATTACATCTTAAGAAGGTGAAATAGAAGCAACTAATTGAGTTATACTATAAGAATTGATCGAACCCTTTGACTTTAAATGAATACGTGTACTTAGATTATAAGATTAAAGCTTACATTGTCGAACTTTGGAATGACTGAATTCACGATCAAAGCCATTCGCACTTGTTGTAGCTTGGTCATTTCAACTCATCAAATACGTAACTTAGAACTCTAACAAGCTTTACTTGGTGAGCAAGTTTTCTATCAATATAACTCGAAGTGTTTTTGATTACATTCGATAATACCTAGACAGCAATGTGAGTACAATTACATCTTAAGAAGGTGAAATAGAAGCAACTAATGGAGTTATACTACAAGAATTGATCGAATCCTTTGACTTTAAAAGAATACGTGTACTTAGATTATAAGATTAAAGCTTTTGTTGTCGAATGTTGGAATGAATGAATTCACGATCAAAGGCATTCACACTTGTTGTAGCTTGGTCATTTCAACTCATCAAATACGTAACTTAGAACTCTAACAAGCTTTACTTGGTGAGCAAGTTTTCTATCAATATAACTCGAAGTGTTTTGGATACATCCGATAATACGTAGACTATAATGTGAGTACAATTACATCTTAAGAAAGTGAAATAGAAGCAATTAGTGGAGTTATACTACAAGAATTGATCGAACCCTTTGACTTTAAATGAATACGTGTACTTAGATTATAAGATTAAAGCTTTTGTTGTCGAACGTTGGAATGAATGAATTATCAATCAAAGCCATTCACACTTATTTTATCTTTGTCATTTCAACTCTTTAAATACGTAACTTAGAACTCTAACAAGCTTTACTTGGTGAGATGTTTTCTATCAATATAACTCGAAGTGTTCTGGATTACATTCGATAATACCTAGACAATAATGTGAGTACAATTACATCTTAAGAAGGTGAAATAGAAGCAACTAATGGAGTTATACTACAAGAATTGATCGAACCCTTTGACTTTAAATGAATACGTGTACTTAGATTATAAGATTAATGCTTTTGTTGTCGAACGTTGGAATGAATGAATTCACTATCAAAGCCATTCACACTTGTTGTAGCTTGGTCATTTCAACTCATCAAATACGTAACTTAGAACTCTAACAAGCTTTACTTGGTGAACAAGTTTTCTATCAATATAACTTGAAGTGTTTTTGATTACATTCGATAATACTTAGACAATAATGTGAGTACAATTACATCTGAAGAAGGTGAAATAGAAACAACTAATGGAGTTATACTACAAGGATTCATCGAACCCATTGACTTTAAATGAATACGTGTACTTAGATTATAAGATTAAAGCTTGCATTGTCGAACTTTGGAATGACTGAATTCACGATCAAAGCCATTCGCACTTGTTGTAGCTTGGTCATTTCAACTCTTCAAATACGTAACTTAGAACTCTAACAAGCTTTACTTGGTGAGCAAGTTTTCTATCAATATAACTCGAAGTGTTTTTGATTACATTCGATAATACCTAGACAGCAATG
This sequence comes from Scutellaria barbata, assembly GCA_028654395.1. Taxonomy (NCBI): domain Eukaryota; kingdom Viridiplantae; phylum Streptophyta; class Magnoliopsida; order Lamiales; family Lamiaceae; genus Scutellaria; species Scutellaria barbata. The sequence goes on from JACJVH010000044.1 coordinate 61,856, forward strand.
TGAGTACAATTACATCTTAAAAAGGTGAAATAGAAGCAACTAATGGAGTTATACTACAAGAATTGATCGAACCCTTAGACTTTAAAAGAATACATGTACTTAGATTATAAGATTAAAGCTTTTATAGTCAAACGTTGGAATGAATGAATTCACGATCGAAGGCATTCACACTTGTTTTAGCTTGGTCATTTCAACTCATCAAATACTTAACTTAGAACTCTAACAAGCTTTACTTGGTGAGGAAGTTTTCTATCAATATAACTCGAAGTGTTTTGGATACATTCGATAATACGTAGACTATAATGTGAGTACAATTACATCTTAAGAAGGTGAAATAGAAGCAACTAATGGAGTTATACTACAAGAATTGATCGAACCCTTTGACTTTAAATGAATACCTGTACTTAGATTATAAGATTAAAGCTTACATTGTCGAACTTTGGAATGACTGAATTCACGATTAAAGCCATTCGCACTTGTTGTAGCTTGGTCATTTCAACTCATCAAATACGTAACTTAAAACTCTAACAAGCTTTACTTGGTGAGCAAGTTTTCTATCAATATAACTCGAAGTGTTTTTGATTACATTCGATAATACCTAGACAGCAATGTGAGTACAATTACATCTTAAGAAGGTGAAATAGAAGCAACTAATGGAGTTATACTACAAGAATTGATCGAACCCTTTGACTTTAAAAGAATACGTGTACTTAGATTATAAGATTAAAGCTTTTGTTGTCGAATGTTGGAATGAATGAATTCACGATCAAAGGCATTCACACTTGTTTTAGCTTGGTCATTTCAACTCATCAAATACGGAACTTAGAACTCTAACAAGCTTTACTTGGTGAGCAAGTTTTCTATCAATATAACTCGAAGTGTTTTGGATACATTCGATAATACGTAGACTATAATGTGAGTACAATTACATCTTAAGAAAGTGAAATAGAAGCAACTAATGGAGTCATACTACAAGAATTGATCGAACCCTTTGACTTTAAATGAATTCGTGTACTTAGATTATAAGATTAAAGCTTACATTGTCGAACTTTGGAATGAATGAATTCACGATCAAAGCCATTCGCACATGTTGTAGCTTGGTCATTTCAACTCATCAAATACGTAACTTAGAACTCTAACAAGCTTTACTTGGTGAACAAGTTTTCTATCAATATAACTCGAAGTGTTTTGGATACATTCGATAATACATAGACTATAATGTGAGTACATTTACATCTTAAGAAGGTGAAATAGAAGCAACTAATGGAGTTATACTACAAGAATTGATCGAACCCTTTGACTTTAAATGAATACGTGTACTTAGATTATAAGATTAAAGCTTGCATTGTCGAACTTTGGAATGACTGAATTCACGATCAAAGCCATTCGCACTTGTTGTAGCTTGGTCATTTCAACTCATCAAATACGTAACTTAGAACTCTAACAAGCTTTACTTGGTGAGCAAGTTTTCTATCAATATAACTCGAAGTGTTTTTGATTACATTCGATAATACCTAGACAGCAATGTGAGTACAATTACATCTTAAGAAGGTGAAATAGAAGCAACTAATGGAGTTATACTACAAGAATTGATCGAACCCTTTGACTTTAAAAGAATACGTGTACTTAGATTATAAGATTAAAGCTTTTGTTGTCGAACGTTGGAATGAATGAATTCGCGAGCAAAGGCATCCACACTTGTTTTAGCTTGGTCATTTCAACTCATCAAATACGGAACTTAGAACTCTAACAAGCTTTACTTGGTGAGCAAGTTTTCTATCAATATAACTCGAAGTGTTTTGGATACATTCGATAATACGTAGACTATATTGTGAGTACAATTACATCTTAAGAAAGTGAAATAGAAGCAACTAATGGAGTTATACTACAAGAATTGATCGAACCCTTTGACTTTAAATGAATACGTGTACTTAGATTATAAGATTAAAGCTTACATTGTCGAACTTTGGAATGAATGAATTCACGATCAAAGCCATTCGCACTTGTTGTAGCTTGGTCATTTCAACTCATCAAATACGTAACTTAAAACTCTAACAAGCTTTACTTGGTGAACAAGTTTTCTATCAATATAACTTGAAGTGTTTTTGATTACATTCGATAATACTTAGACAATAATGTGAGTACAATTACATCTGAAGAAGGTGAAATAGAAACAACTAATGGAGTTATACTACAAGGATTCATCGAACCCTTTGACTTTAAATGAATACGTGTACTTAGATTATAAGATTAAAGCTTTTGTAGTCAAACGTTGGAATGAATGAATTCACGATCAAAGGCATTCACACTTGTTTTAGCTTGGTCATTTCAACTCATCAAATACTTAATTTAGAACTCTAACAAGCTTTACTTGGTGAGCAAGTTTTCTATCAATATCACTCGAAGTGTTTTCGATACATTCGATAATACGTAGACTATAATGTGAGTACAATTACATCTTAAGAAGGTGAAATAGAAGCAACTAATGGAGTTATACTACAAGAATTGATCGAACCCTTTGACTTTAAATGAATACGTGTACTTAGATTATAAGATTAAAGCTTACATTGTCGAACTTTGGAATGACTGAATTCACGATCAAAGCCATTCGCACTTGTTGTAGCTTGGTCATTTCAACTCATCAAATACGTAACTTAGAACTCTAACAAGCTTTACTTGGTGAGCAAGTTTTCTATCAATATAACTCGAAGTGTTTTTGATTACATTCGATAATACCTAGACAGCAATGTGTGTACAATTACATCTTAAGAAGGTGAAATAGAAGCAACTAACGGAGTTATACTACAAGAATTGATCGAACCCTTTGACTTTAAAAGAATACGTGTACTTAGATTATAAGATTAAAGCTTTTGTTGTCGAACGTTGGAATGAATGAATTCACGATCAAAGGCATTCACACTTGTTTTAGCTTGGTCATTTCAACTCATCAAATACGGAACTTAGAACTCTAACAAGCTTTACTTGGTGAGCAAGTTTTCTATCAATATAAATCGAAGTGTTTTGGATACATTCGATAATACGTAGACTATAATGTGAGTACAATTACATCTTAAGAAGGTGAAATAGAAGCAACTAATGGAGTTATACTACAAGAATTGATCGAACCCTTTGACTTTAAATGAATACGTGTACTTAGATTATAAGATTAAAGCTTACATTGTCGAACTTTGGAATGACTGAATTCACGATCAAAGCCATTCGCACTTGTTGTAGCTTGGTCATTTCAACTCATCAAATACGTAACTTAGAACTCTAACAAGCTTTACTTGGTGAACAAGTTTTCTATCAATATAACTTGAAGTGTTTTTGATTACATTCGATAATACTTAGACAATAATGTGAGTACAATTACATCTGAAGAAGGTGAAATAGAAACAACTAATGGAGTTATACTACAAGGATTCATCGAACCCTTTGACTTTAAATGAATACGTGTACTTAGATTATAAGATTAAAGCATTTGTAGTCAAACGTTGGAATGAATGAATTCACGATCAAAGGCATTCACACTTGTTTTAGCTTGGTCATTTCAACTCATCAAATACTTAATTTAGAACTCTAACAAGCTTTACTTGGTGAGCAAGTTTTCTATCAATATAACTCGAAGTGTTTTGGATACATTCGATAATACGTAGACTATAATGTGAGTACAATTACATCTGAAGAAGGTGAAATAGAAACAACTAATGGAGTTATACTACAAGGATTCATCGAACCCTTTGACTTTAAAAGAATACGTGTACTTAGATTATAAGATTAAAGCTTTTGTTGTCGAACGTTGGAATGAATGAATTCACGATCAAAGGCATTCACACTTGTTTTAGCTTGGTCATTTCAACTCATCAAATACGGAACTTAGAACTCTAAAAGCTTTACTTGGTGAGCAAGTTTTCTATCAATATAACTCGAAGTGTTTTGGATACATTCGATAATACGTAGACTATAATGTGAGTACAATTACATCTTAAGAAGGTGAAATAAAAGCAACTAATGGAGTTATACTACAAGAATTGATCGAACCCTTTGACTTTAAATGAATACGTGTACTTAGATTATAAGATTAAAGCTTACATTGTCGAACTTTGGAATGAATGAATTCACGATCAAAGCCATTCGCACTTGTTGTAGCTTGGTCATTTCAACTCATCAAATACGTAACTTAGAACTCTAACAAGCTTTACTTGGTGAGCAAGTTTTCTATCAATATAACTCGAAGTGTTTTTGATTACATTCGATAATACCTAGACAGCAATGTGAGTACAATTACATCTTAAGAAGGTGAAATAGAAGCAACAAATGGAGTTATACTACAAGAATTGATCGAACCCTTTGACTTTAAAAGAATACGTGTACTTAGATTATAAGATTAAAGCTTTTGTAGTCAAACGTTGGAATGAATGACTTCACGATCAAAGGCATTCACACTTGTTTTAGGTTGCTCATTTCAACTCATCAAATACTTAATTTAGAACTCTAACAAGCTTTACTTGGTGAGCAAGTTTTCTATCAATATAACTCGAAGTGTTTTGGATACATTCGATAATACGTAGACTATAATGTGAGTACAATTACATCTGAAGAAGGTGAAATAGAAACAACTAATGGAGTTATACTACAAGGATTCATCGAACCCTTTGACTTTAATTGAATACGTGTACTTAGATTATAAGATTAAAGCTTACATTGTCGAACTTTGGAATGACTGAATTCACGATCAAAGCCATTCGCACTTGTTGTAGCTTGGTCATTTCAACTCATCAAATACGTAACTTAGAACTCTAACAAGCTTTACTTGGTGAGCAAGTTTTCTATCAATATAACTCGAAGTGTTTTTGATTACATTCGATAATACTTAGACAATAATGTGAGTACAATTACATCTGAAGAAGGTGAAATAGAAACAACTAATGGAGTTATACTACAAGGATTCATCGAACCCTTTGACTTTAATTGAATACGTGTACTTAGATTATAAGATTAAAGCTTACATTGTCGAACTTTGGAATGACTGAATTCACGATCAAAGCCATTCGCACTTGTTGTAGCTTGGTCATTTCAACTCATCAAATACGTAACTTAGAACTCTAACAAGCTTTACTTGGTGAACAAGTTTTCTATCAATATAACTTGAAGTGTTTTTGATTACATTCGATAATACTTAGACAATAATGTGAGTACAATTACATCTGAAGAAGGTGAAATAGAAACAACTAATGGAGTTATACTACAAGGATTCATCGAACCCTTTGACTTTAAATGAATACGTGTACTTAGATTATAAGATTAAAGCTTTTGTAGTCAAACGTTGGAATGAATGAATTCACGATCAAAGGCATTCACACTTGTTTTAGCTTGGTCATTTCAACTCATCAAATACTTAATTTAGAACTCTAACAAGCTTTACTTGGTGAGAAAGTTTTCTATCAATATAACTCGAAGTGTTTTGGATACATTCGATAATACGTAGACTATAATGTGAGTACAATTACATCTGAAGAAGGTGAAATAGAAACAACTAATGGAGTTATACTACAAGGATTCATCGAACCCTTTGACTTTAAAAGAATACGTGTACTTAGATTATAAGATTAAAGCTTTTGTAGTCAAACGTTGGAATGAATGAATTCACGATCAAAGGCATTCACACTTGTTTTAGCTTGGTCATTTCAACTCATCAAATACTTAATTTAGAACTCTAACAAGCTTTACTTGGTGAGCAAGTTTTCTATCAATATAACTCGAAGTGTTTTGGATACATTCGATAATACGTAGACTATAATGTGAGTACAATTACATCTTAAGAAGGTGAAATAGAAGCAACTAATGGAGTTATACTACAAGAATTGATCGAACCCTTTGACTTTAAATGAATACGTGTACTTAGATTATAAGATTAAAGCTTACATTGTCGAACTTTGGAATGACTGAATTCACGATCAAAGCCATTCGCACTTGTTATAGCTTGGTCATTTCAACTCATCAAATACGTAACTTAGAACTCTAACAAGCTTTACTTGGTGAGCAAGTTTTCTATCAATATAACTCGAAGTGTTTTTGATTACATTCGATAATACCTAGACAGCAATGTGAGTACAATTACATCTTAAGAAGGTGAAATAGAAGCAACAAATGGAGTTATACTACAAGAATTGATCGAACCCTTTGACTTTAAAAGAATACGTGTACTTAGATTATAAGATTAAATCTTTTGTTGTCGAACGTTGGAATGAATGAATTCACGATCAAAGGCATTCACACTTGTTTTAGCTTGGTCATTTCAACTCTTCAAATACGGAACTTAGAACTCTAAAAGCTTAAATGAATACGTGTACTTAGATTATAAGAGTAAAGCTTACATCAAATACTTAATTTAGAACTCTAACAAGCTTTACTTGGTGAGCAAGTTTTCTATCAATATAACTCGAAGTGTTTTCGATACATTCGATAATACGTAGACTATAATGTGAGTACAATTACATCTTAAGAAGGTGAAATAGAAGCAACTAATGGAGTTATACTACAAGGATTCATCGAACCTTTTGACTTTAAAAGAATACGTGTACTTAGATAATAAGATTAAAGCTTTTGTAGTCAAACGTTGGAATGAATGAATTCACGATCAAAGGCATTCACACTTGTTTTAGCTTGGTCATTTCAACTCATCAAATACTTAATTTAGAACTCTAACAAGCTTTACTTGGTGAGCAAGTTTTCTATCAATATAACTCGAAGTGTTTTCGATACATTCGATAATACGTAGACTATAATGTGAGTACAATTACATCTTAAGAAGGTGAAATAGAAGCAACTAATGGAGTTATACTACAAGAATTGATCGAACCCTTTGACTTTAAATGAATACGTGTACTTAGATTATAAGATTAAAGCTTACATTGTCGAACTTTGGAATGACTGAATTCACGATTAAAGCCATTCGCACTTGTTGTAGCTTGGTCATTTCAACTCATCAAATACGTAACTTAAAACTCTAACAAGCTTTACTTGGTGAGCAAGTTTTCTATCAATATAACTCGAAGCGTTTTTGATTACATTCGATAATACCTAGACAGCAATGTGAGTACAATTACATCTTAAGAAGGTGAAATAGAAGCAACTAATGGAGTTATACTACAAGAATTGATCGAACCCTTTGACTTTAAAAGAATACGTGTACTTAGATTATAAGATTAAAGCTTTTGTTGTCGAACGTTGGAATGAATGAATTCACGATCAAAGGCATTCACACTTGTTTTAGCTTGGTCATTTCAACTCATCAAATACGGAAGTTAGAACTCTAACAAGCTTTACTTGGTGAGCAAGTTTTCTATCAATATAACTCGAAGTGTTTTTGATTACATTCGATAATACCTAGACAGCAATGTGAGTACAATTAAATCTTAAGAAGGTGAAATAGAAGCAACTAATGGAGTTATACTACAAGAATTGATCGAACCCTTTGACTTTAAAAGAATACGTGTACTTAGATTATAAGATTAAAACTTTTGTTGTCGAACGTTGGAATGAATGAATTCACGATCAAAGGCATTCACACTTGTTTTAGCTTGGTCATTTCAACTCATCAAATATGGAAGTTAGAACTCTAACAAGCTTTACTTGGTGAGCAAGTTTTCTATCAATATAACTCGAAGTGTTTTGGATACATTCGATAATACGTAGACTATAATGTGAGTACAATTACATCTTAAAAAAGTGAAATAGAAGCAACTAATGGAGTCATACTACAAGAATTGATCGAACCCTTTGACTTTAAATGAATACGTGTACTTAGATTATAAGATTAAAGCTTACATTGTCAAACTTTGGAATGAATGAATTCACGATCAAAGCCATTCGCACTTGTTGTAGCTTGGTCATTTCAACTCATCCAATACGTAACTTAGAACTCTAACAAGCTTTACTTGGTGAACAAGTTTTCTATCAATATAACTTGAAGTGTTTTTGATTACATTCGATAATACTTAGACAATAATGTGAGTACAATTACATCTGAAGAAGGTGAAATAGAAACAACTACTGGATTTATACTACAAGGATTCATCGAACCCTTTGACTTTAAATGAATACGTGTACTTAGATTATAAGATTAAAGCTTTTGTAGTCAAACGTTGGAATGAATGAATTCACGATCAAAGGCATTCACACTTGTTTTAGCTTGGTCATTTCAACTCATCAAATACTTAATTTAGAACTCTAACAAGCTTTACTTGGTGAGCAAGTTTTCTATCAATATAACTCGAAGTGTTTTCGATACATTCAATAATACGTAGACTATAATGTGAGTACAATTACATCTTAAGAAGGTGAAATAGAAGCAACTAATGGAGTTATACTACAAGAATTGATCGAACCCTTTGACTTTAAATGAATACCTGTACTTAGATTATAAGATTAAAGCTTACATTGTCGAACTTTGGAATGACTGAATTCACGATTAAAGCCATTCGCACTTGTTGTAGCTTGGTCATTTCAACTCATCAAATACGTAACTTAAAACTCTAACAAGCTTTACTTGGTGAGCAAGTTTTCTATCAATATAAATCGAAGTGTTTTTGATTACATTCGATAATACCTAGACAGCAATGTGAGTACAATTACATCTTAAGAAGGTGAAATAGAAGCAACTAATGGAGTTATACTACAAGAATTGATCGAACCCTTTGACTTTAAATGAATACGTGTACTTAGATTATAAGATTAAAGCTTACATTGTCGAACTTTGGAATGACTGAATTCACGATCAAAGCCATTCGCACTTGTTGTAGCTTGGTCATTTCAACTCATCAAATACGTAACTTAGAACTCTAACAAGCTTTACTTGGTGAGCAAGTTTTCTATCAATATAACTCGAAGTGTTTTGGATACATTCAATAATACGTAGACTATAATGTGAGTACAATTACATCTTAAGAAGGTGAAATAGAAGCAACTAATGGAGTTATACTACAAGAATTGATCGAACCCTTAGACTTTAAAAGAATACATGTACTTAGATTATAAGATTAAAGCTTTTATAGTCAAACGTTGGAATGAATGAATTCACGATCGAAGGCATTCACACTTGTTTTAGCTTGGTCATTTCAACTCATCAAATACTTAACTTAGAACTCTAACAAGCTTTACTTGGTGAGGAAGTTTTCTATCAATATAACTCGAAGTGTTTTGGATACATTCGATAATACGTAGACTATAATGTGAGTACAATTACATCTTAAGAAGGTGAAATAGAAGCAACTAATGGAGTTATACTACAAGAATTGATCGAACCCTTTGACTTTAAATGAATACCTGTACTTAGATTATAAGATTAAAGCTTACATTGTCGAACTTTGGAATGACTGAATTCACGATTAAAGCCATTCGCACTTGTTGTAGCTTGGTCATTTCAACTCATCAAATACGTAACTTAAAACTCTAACAAGCTTTACTTGGTGAGCAAGTTTTCTATCAATATAACTCGAAGTGTTTTTGATTACATTCGATAATACCTAGACAGCAATGTGAGTACAATTACATCTTAAGAAGGTGAAATAGAAGCAACTAATGGAGTTATACTACAAGAATTGATCGAACCCTTTGACTTTAAATGAATACGTGTACTTAGATTATAAGATTAAAGCTTACATTGTCGAACTTTGGAATGACTGAATTCACGATAAAAGCCATTCGCACTTGTTGTAGCTTGGTCATTTCAACTCATCAAATACGTAACTTAGAACTCTAACAAGCTTTACTTGGTGAGCAAGTTTTCTATCAATATAACTCGAAGTGTTTTTGATTACATTCGATAATACCTAGACAGCAATGTGAGTACAATTAAATCTTAAGAAGGTGAAATAGAAGCAACTAATGGAGTTATACTACAAGAATTGATCGAACCCTTTGACTTTAAAAGAATACGTGTACTTAGATTATAAGATTAAAACTTTTGTTGTCGAACGTTGGAATGAATGAATTCACGATCAAAGGCATTCACACTTGTTTTAGCTTGGTCATTTCAACTCATCAAATACGGAAGTTAGAACTCTAACAAGCTTTACTTGGTGAGCAAGTTTTCTATCAATATAACTCGAAGTGTTTTGGATACATTCGATAATACGTAGACTATAATGTGAGTACAATTACATCTTAAAAAAGTGAAATAGAAGCAACTAATGGAGTCATACTACAAGAATTGATCGAACCCTTTGACTTTAAATGAATACGTGTACTTAGATTATAAGATTAAAGCTTACATTGTCGAACTTTGGAATGAATGAATTCACGATCAAAGCCATTCGCACTTGTTGTAGCTTGGTCATTTCAACTCATCAAATACGTAACTTAGAACTCTAACAAGCTTTACTTGGTTAACAAGTTTTCTATCAATATAACTTGAAGTGTTTTTGATTACATTCGATAATACTTAGACAATAATGTGAGTACAATTACATCTGAAGAAGGTGAAATAGAAACAACTACTGGATTTATACTACAAGGATTCATCGAACCCTTTGACTTTAAATGAATACGTGTACTTAGATTATAAGATTAAAGCTTTTGTAGTCAAACGTTGGAATGAATGAATTCACGATCAAAGGCATTCACACTTGTTTTAGCTTGGTCATTTCAACTCATCAAATACTTAATTTAGAACTCTAACAAGCTTTACTTGGTGAGCAAGTTTTCTATCAATATAACTCGAAGTGTTTTGGATACATTCGATAATACGTAGACTATAATGTGAGTACAATTACATCTGAAGAAGGTGAAATAGAAACAACTAATGGAGTTATACTACAAGGATTCATCGAACCCTTTGACTTTAAAAGAATACGTGTACTTAGATTATAAGATTAAAGCTTTTGTAGTCAAACGTTGGAATGAATGAATTCACGATCAAAGGCATTCACACTTGTTTTAGTTTGGTCATTTCAACTCATCAAATACTTAATTTACAACTCTAACAAGCTTTACTTGGTGAGCAAGTTTTCTATCAATATAACTCGAAGTGTTTTCGATACATTCAATAATACGTAGACTATAATGTGAGTACAATTACATCTTAAGAAGGTGAAATAGAAGCAACTAATGGAGTTATACTACAAGAATTGATCGAACCCTTTGACTTTAAATGAATACCTGTACTTAGATTATAAGATTAAAGCTTACATTGTCGAACTTTGGAATGACTGAATTCACGATTAAAGCCATTCGCACTTGTTGTAGCTTGGTCATTTCAACTCATCAAATACGTAACTTAAAACTCTAACAAGCTTTACTTGGTGAGCAAGTTTTCTATCAATATAACTCGAAGTGTTTTTGATTACATTCGATAATACCTAGACAACAATGTGAGTACAATTACATCTTAAGAAGGTGAAATAGAAGCAACTAATGGAGTTATACTACAAGAATTGATCGAACCCTTTGACTTTAAATGAATACGTGTACTTAGATTATAAGATTAAAGCTTACATTGTCGAACTTTGGAATGACTGAATTCACGATCAAAGCCATTCGCACTTGTTGTAGCTTGGTCATTTCAACTCATCAAATACGTAACTTAGAACTCTAACAAGCTTTACTTGGTGAGCAAGTTTTCTATCAATATAACTCGAAGTGTTTTGGATACATTCAATAATACGTAGACTATAATGTGAGTACAATTATATCTTAAGAAGGTGAAATAGAAGCAACTAATGGAGTTATACTACAAGAATTGATCGAACCCTTAGACTTTAAAAGAATACATGTACTTAGATTATAAGATTAAAGCTTTTATAGTCAAACGTTGGAATGAATGAATTCACGATCGAAGGCATTCACACTTGTTTTAGCTTGGTCATTTCAACTCATCAAATACTTAACTTAGAACTCTAACAAGCTTTACTTGCTGAGGAAGTTTTCTATCAATATAACTCGAAGTGTTTTGGATACATTCGATAATACGTAGACTATAATGTGAGTACAATTACATCTTAAGAAGGTGAAATAGAAGCAACTAATGGAGTTATACTACAAGAATTGATCGAACCCTTTGACTTTAAATGAATACCTGTACTTAGATTATAAGATTAAAGCTTACATTGTCGAACTTTGGAATGACTGAATTCACGATTAAAGCCATTCGCACTTGTTGTAGCTTGGTCATTTCAACTCATCAAATACGTAACTTAAAACTCTAACAAGCTTTACTTGGTGAGCAAGTTTTCTATCAATATAACTCGAAGTGTTTTGGATACATTCGATAATACATAGACTATAATGTGAGTACATTTACATCTTAAGAAGGTGAAATAGAAGCAACTAATGGAGTTATACTACAAGAATTGATCGAACCCTTAGACTTTAAAAGAATACATGTACTTAGATTATAAGATTAAAGCTTTTATAGTCAAACGTTGGAATGAATGAATTCACGATCGAAGGCATTCACACTTGTTTTAGCTTGGTCATTTCAACTCATCAAATACTTAACTTAGAACTCTAACAAGCTTTACTTGGTGAGGAAGTTTTCTATCAATATAACTCGAAGTGTTTTGGATACATTCGATAATACGTAGACTATAATGTGAGTACAATTACATCTTAAGAAGGTGAAATAGAAGCAACTAATGGAGTTATACTACAAGAATTGATCGAACCCTTTGACTTTAAATGAATACCTGTACTTAGATTATAAGATTAAAGCTTACATTGTCGAACTTTGGAATGACTGAATTCACGATTAAAGCCATTCGCACTTGTTGTAGCTTGGTCATTTCAACTCATCAAATACGTAACTTAAAACTCTAACAAGCTTTACTTGGTGAGCAAGTTTTCTATCAATATAACTCGAAGTGTTTTGGATACATTCGATAATACATAGACTATAATGTGAGTACATTTACATCTTAAGAAGGTGAAATAGAAGCAACTAATGGAGTTATACTACAAGAATTGATCGAACCCTTTGACTTTAAATGAATACGTGTACTTAGATTATAAGATTAAAGCTTACATTGTCGAACTTTGGAATGACTGAATTCACGATCAAAGCCATTCGCACTTGTTGTAGCTTGGTCATTTCAACTCATCAAATACGTAACTTAGAACTCTAACAAGCTTTACTTGGTGAGCAAGTTTTCTATCAATATAACTCGAAGTGTTTTTGATTACATTCGATAATACCTAGACAGCAATGTGAGTACAATTAAATCTTAAGAAGGTGAAATAGAAGCAACTAATGGAGTTATACTACAAGAATTGATCGAACCCTTTGACTTTAAAAGAATACGTGTACTTAGATTATAAGATTAAAACTTTTGTTGTCGAACTTTGGAATGAATGAATTCACGATCAAAGGCATTCACACTTGTTTTAGCTTGGTCATTTCAACTCATCAAATACGGAAGTTAGAACTCTAACAAGCTTTACTTGGTGAGCAAGTTTTCTATCAATATAACTCGAAGTGTTTTGGATACATTCGATAATACGTAGACTATAATGTGAGTACAATTACATCTTAAAAAAGTGAAATAGAAGCAACTAATGGAGTCATACTACAAGAATTGATCGAACCCTTTGACTTTAAATGAATACGTGTACTTAGATTATAAGATTAAAGCTTACATTGTCGAACTTTGGAATGAATGAATTCACGATCAAAGCCATTCGCACTTGTTGTAGCTTGGTCATTTCAACTCATCAAATACGTAACTTAGAACTCTAACAAGCTTTACTTGGTTAACAAGTTTTCTATCAATATAACTTGAAGTGTTTTTGATTACATTCGATAATACTTAGACAATAATGTGAGTACAATTACATCTGAAGAAGGTGAAATAGAAACAACTACTGGATTTATACTACAAGGATTCATCGAACCCTTTGACTTTAAATGAATACGTGTACTTAGATTATAAGATTAAAGCTTTTGTAGTCAAACGTTGGAATGAATGAATTCACGATCAAAGGCATTCACACTTGTTTTAGCTTGGTCATTTCAACTCATCAAATACTTAATTTAGAACTCTAACAAGCTTTACTTGGTGAGCAAGTTTTCTATCAATATAACTCGAAGTGTTTTGGATACATTCGATAATACGTAGACTATAATGTGAGTACAATTACATCTGAAGAAGGTGAAATAGAAACAACTAATGGAGTTATACTACAAGGATTCATCGAACCCTTTGACTTTAAAAGAATACGTGTACTTAGATTATAAGATTAAAGCTTTTGTAGTCAAACGTTGGAATGAATGAATTCACGATCAAAGGCATTCACACTTGTTTTAGTTTGGTCATTTCAACTCATCAAATACTTAATTTACAACTCTAACAAGCTTTACTTGGTGAGCAAGTTTTCTATCAATATAACTCGAAGTGTTTTCGATACATTCAATAATACGTAGACTATAATGTGAGTACAATTACATCTTAAGAAGGTGAAATAGAAGCAACTAATGGAGTTATACTACAAGAATTGATCGAACCCTTTGACTTTAAATGAATACCTGTACTTAGATTATAAGATTAAAGCTTACATTGTCGAACTTTGGAATGACTGAATTCACGATTAAAGCCATTCGCACTTGTTGTAGCTTGGTCATTTCAACTCATCAAATACGTAACTTAAAACTCTAACAAGCTTTACTTGGTGAGCAAGTTTTCTATCAATATAACTCGAAGTGTTTTTGATTACATTCGATAATACCTAGACAACAATGTGAGTACAATTACATCTTAAGAAGGTGAAATAGAAGCAACTAATGGAGTTATACTACAAGAATTGATCGAACCCTTTGACTTTAAATGAATACGTGTACTTAGATTATAAGATTAAAGCTTACATTGTCGAACTTTGGAATGACTGAATTCACGATCAAAGCCATTCGCACTTGTTGTAGCTTGGTCATTTCAACTCATCAAATACGTAACTTAGAACTCTAACAAGCTTTACTTGGTGAGCAAGTTTTCTATCAATATAACTCGAAGTGTTTTGGATACATTCAATAATACGTAGACTATAATGTGAGTACAATTATATCTTAAGAAGGTGAAATAGAAGCAACTAATGGAGTTATACTACAAGAATTGATCGAACCCTTAGACTTTAAAAGAATACATGTACTTAGATTATAAGATTAAAGCTTTTATAGTCAAACGTTGGAATGAATGAATTCACGATCGAAGGCATTCACACTTGTTTTAGCTTGGTCATTTCAACTCATCAAATACTTAACTTAGAACTCTAACAAGCTTTACTTGCTGAGGAAGTTTTCTATCAATATAACTCGAAGTGTTTTGGATACATTCGATAATACGTAGACTATAATGTGAGTACAATTACATCTTAAGAAGGTGAAATAGAAGCAACTAATGGAGTTATACTACAAGAATTGATCGAACCCTTTGACTTTAAATGAATACCTGTACTTAGATTATAAGATTAAAGCTTACATTGTCGAACTTTGGAATGACTGAATTCACGATTAAAGCCATTCGCACTTGTTGTAGCTTGGTCATTTCAACTCATCAAATACGTAACTTAAAACTCTAACAAGCTTTACTTGGTGAGCAAGTTTTCTATCAATATAACTCGAAGTGTTTTGGATACATTCGATAATACATAGACTATAATGTGAGTACATTTACATCTTAAGAAGGTGAAATAGAAGCAACTAATGGAGTTATACTACAAGAATTGATCGAACCCTTAGACTTTAAAAGAATACATGTACTTAGATTATAAGATTAAAGCTTTTATAGTCAAACGTTGGAATGAATGAATTCACGATCGAAGGCATTCACACTTGTTTTAGCTTGGTCATTTCAACTCATCAAATACTTAACTTAGAACTCTAACAAGCTTTACTTGGTGAGGAAGTTTTCTATCAATATAACTCGAAGTGTTTTGGATACATTCGATAATACGTAGACTATAATGTGAGTACAATTACATCTTAAGAAGGTGAAATAGAAGCAACTAATGGAGTTATACTACAAGAATTGATCGAACCCTTTGACTTTAAATGAATACCTGTACTTAGATTATAAGATTAAAGCTTACATTGTCGAACTTTGGAATGACTGAATTCACGATTAAAGCCATTCGCACTTGTTGTAGCTTGGTCATTTCAACTCATCAAATACGTAACTTAAAACTCTAACAAGCTTTACTTGGTGAGCAAGTTTTCTATCAATATAACTCGAAGTGTTTTGGATACATTCGATAATACATAGACTATAATGTGAGTACATTTACATCTTAAGAAGGTGAAATAGAAGCAACTAATGGAGTTATACTACAAGAATTGATCGAACCCTTTGACTTTAAATGAATACGTGTACTTAGATTATAAGATTAAAGCTTGGATTGTCGAACTTTGGAATGACTGAATTCACGATCAAAGCCATTCGCACTTGTTGTAGCTTGGTCATTTCAACTCATCAAATACGTAACTTAGAACTCTAACAAGCTTTACTTGGTGAGCAAGTTTTCTATCAATATAACTCGAAGTGTTTTTGATTACATTCGATAATACCTAGACAGCAATGTGAGTACAATTACATCTTAAGAAGGTGAAATAGAAGCAACTAATGGAGTTATACTACAAGAATTGATCGAACCCTTTGACTTTAAAAGAATACGTGTACTTAGATTATAAGATTAAAGCTTTTGTTGTCGAACGTTGGAATGAATGAATTCGCGAGCAAAGGCATCCACACTTGTTTTAGCTTGGTCATTTCAACTCATCAAATACGGAACTTAGAACTCTAACAAGCTTTACTTGGTGAGCAAGTTTTCTATCAATATAACTCGAAGTGTTTTGGATACATTCGATAATACGTAGACTATAATGTGAGTACAATTACATCTTAAGAAAGTGAAATAGAAGCAACTAATGGAGTTATACTACAAGAATTGATCGAACCCTTTGACTTTAAATGAATACGTGTACTTAGATTATAAGATTAAAGCTTACATTGTCGAACTTTGGAATGAATGAATTCACGATCAAAGCTATTCGCACTTGTTGTAGCTTGGTCATTTCAACTCATCAAATACGTAACTTAAAACTCTAACAAGCTTTACTTGGTGAACAAGTTTTCTATCAATATAACTTGAAGTGTTTTTGATTACATTCGATAATACTTAGACAATAATGTGAGTACAATTACATCTGAAGAAGGTGAAATAGAAACAACTAATGGAGTTATACTACAAGGATTCATCGAACCCTTTGACTTTAAATGAATACGTGTACTTAGATTATAAGATTAAAGCTTTTGTAGTCAAACGTTGGAATGAATGAATTCACGATCAAAGGCATTCACACTTGTTTTAGCTTGGTCATTTCAACTCATCAAATACTTAATTTAGAACTCTAACAAGCTTTACTTGGTGAGCAAGTTTTCTATCAATATCACTCGAAGTGTTTTCGATACATTCGATAATACGTAGACTATAATGTGAGTACAATTACATCTTAAGAAGGTGAAATAGAAGCAACTAATGGAGTTATACTACAAGAATTGATCGAACCCTTTGACTTTAAATGAATACGTGTACTTAGATTATAAGATTAAAGCTTACATTGTCGAACTTTGGAATGACTGAATTCACGATCAAAGCCATTCGCACTTGTTGTAGCTTGGTCATTTCAACTCATCAAATACGTAACTTAGAACTCTAACAAGCTTTACTTGGTGAGCAAGTTTTCTATCAATATAACTCGAAGTGTTTTTGATTACATTCGATAATACCTAGACAGCAATGTGAGTACAATTACATCTTAAGAAGGTGAAATAGAAGCAACTAACGGAGTTATACTACAAGAATTGATCGAACCCTTTGACTTTAAAAGAATACGTGTACTTAGATTATAAGATTAAAGCTTTTGTTGTCGAACGTTGGAATGAATGAATTCACGATCAAAGGCATTCACACTTGTTTTAGCTTGGTCATTTCCACTCATCAAATACGGAACTTAGAACTCTAACAAGCTTTACTTGGTGAGCAAGTTTTCTATCAATATAAATCGAAGTGTTTTGGATACATTCGATAATACGTAGACTATAATGTGAGTACAATTACATCTTAAGAAGGTGAAATAGAAGCAACTAATGGAGTCATACTACAAGAATTGATCGAACCCTTTGACTTTAAATGAATACGTGTACTTAGATTATAAGATTAAAGCTTACATTGTCGAACTTTGGAATGACTGAATTCACGATCAAAGCCATTCGCACTTGTTGTAGCTTGGTCATTTCAACTCATCAAATACGTAACTTAGAACTCTAACAAGCTTTACTTGGTGAACAAGTTTTCTATCAATATAACTTGAAGTGTTTTTGATTACATTCGATAATACTTAGACAATAATGTGAGTACAATTACATCTGAAGAAGGTGAAATAGAAACAACTAATGGAGTTATACTACAAGGATTCATCGAACCCTTTGACTTTAAATGAATACGTGTACTTAGATTATAAGATTAAAGCTTTTGTAGTCAAACGTTGGAATGAATGAATTCACGATCAAAGGCATTCACACTTGTTTTAGCTTGGTCATTTCAACTCATCAAATACTTAATTTAGAACTCTAACAAGCTTTACTTGGTGAGCAAGTTTTCTATCAATATAACTCGAAGTGTTTTGGATACATTCGATAATACGTAGACTATAATGTGAGTACAATTACATCTGAAGAAGGTGAAATAGAAACAACTAATGGAGTTATACTACAAGGATTCATCGAACCCTTTGACTTTAAATGAATACGTGTACTTAGATTATAAGATTAAAGCTTTTGTTGTCGAACGTTGGAATGAATGAATTCACGATCAAAGGCATTCACACTTGTTTTAGCTTGGTCATTTCAACTCATCAAATACGGAACTTAGAACTCTAAAAGCTTTACTTGGTGAGCAAGTTTTCTATCAATATAACTCGAAGTGTTTTGGATACATTCGATAATACGTAGACTATAATGTGAGTACAATTACATCTTAAGAAGGTGAAATAGAAGCAACTAATGGAGTTATACTACAAGAATTGATCGAACCCTTTGACTTTAAATGAATACGTGTACTTAGATTATAAGATTAAAGCTTACATTGTCGAACTTTGGAATGAATGAATTCACGATCAAAGCCATTCGCACTTGTTGTAGCTTGGTCATTTCAACTCATCAAATACGTAACTTAGAACTCTAACAAGCTTTACTTGGTGAGCAAGTTTTCTATCAATATAACTCGAAGTGTTTTTGATTACATTCGATAATACCTAGACAGCAATGTGAGTACAATTACATCTTAAGAAGGTGAAATAGAAGCAACTAATGGAGTTATACTACAAGAATTGATCGAACCCTTTGACTTTAAAAGAATACGTGTACTTAGATTATAAGATTAAAGCTTTTGTAGTCAAACGTTGGAATGAATGAATTCACGATCAAAGGCATTCACACTTGTTTTAGCTTGGTCATTTCAACTCATCAAATACTTAATTTAGAACTCTAACAAGCTTTACTTGGTGAGCAAGTTTTCTATCAATATAACTCGAAGTGTTTTGGATACATTCGATAATACGTAGACTATAATGTGAGTACAATTACATCTGAAGAAGGTGAAATAGAAACAACTAATGGAGTTATACTACAAGGATTCATCGAACCCTTTGACTTTAATTGAATACGTGTACTTAGATTATAAGATTAAAGCTTACATTGTCGAACTTTGGAATGACTGAATTCACGATCAAAGCCATTCGCACTTGTTGTAGCTTGGTCATTTCAACTCATCAAATACGTAACTTAGAACTCTAACAAGCTTTACTTGGTGAGCAAGTTTTCTATCAATATAACTCGAAGTGTTTTTGATTACATTCGATAATACTTAGACAATAATGTGAGTACAATTACATCTGAAGAAGGTGAAATAGAAACAACTAATGGAGTTATACTACAAGGATTCATCGAACCCTTTGACTTTAAATGAATACGTGTACTTAGATTATAAGATTAAAGCTTACATTGTCGAACTTTGGAATGACTGAATTCACGATCAAAGCCATTTGCACTTGTTGTAGCTTGGTCATTTCAACTCATCAAATACGTAACTTAGAACTCTAACAAGCTTTACTTGGTGAACAAGTTTTCTATCAATATAACTTGAAGTGTTTTTGTTTACATTCGATAATACTTAGACAATAATGTGAGTACAATTACATCTGAAGAAGGTGAAATAGAAACAACTAATGGAGTTATACTACAAGGATTCATTGAACCCTTTGACTTTAAATGAATACGTGTACTTAGATTATAAGATTAAAGCTTTTGTAGTCAAACGTTGGAATGAATGAATTCACGATCAAAGGCATTCACACTTGTTTTAGCTTGGTCATTTCAACTCATCAAATACTTAATTTAGAACTCTAACAAGCTTTACTTGGTGAGCAAGTTTTCTATCAATATCACTCGAAGTGTTTTCGATACATTCGATAATACGTAGACTATAATGTGAGTACAATTACATCTTAAGAAGGTGAAATAGAAGCAACTAATGGAGTTATACTACAAGAATTGATCGAACCCTTTGACTTTAAATGAATACGTGTACTTAGATTATAAGATTAAAGCTTACATTGTCGAACTTTGGAATGACTGAATTCACGATCAAAGCCATTCGCACTTGTTGTAGCTTGGTCATTTCAACTCATCAAATACGTAACTTAGAACTCTAACAAGCTTTACTTGGTGAGCAAGTTTTCTATCAATATAACTCGAAGTGTTTTTGATTACATTCGATAATACCTAGACAGCAATGTGAGTACAATTACATCTTAAGAAGGTGAAATAGAAGCAACTAACGGAGTTATACTACAAGAATTGATCGAACCCTTTGACTTTAAAAGAATACGTGTACTTAGATTATAAGATTAAAGCTTTTGTTGTCGAACGTTGGAATGAATGAATTCACGATCAAAGGCATTCACACTTGTTTTAGCTTGGTCATTTCAACTCATCAAATACGGAACTTAGAACTCTAACAAGCTTTACTTGGTGAGCAAGTTTTCTATCAATATAAATCGAAGTGTTTTGGATACATTCGATAATACGTAGACTATAATGTGAGTACAATTACATCTTAAGAAGGTGAAATAAAAGTAACTAATGGAGTCATACTACAAGAATTGATCGAACCCTTTGACTTTAAATGAATACGTGTACTTAGATTATAAGATTAAAGCTTACATTGTCGAACTTTGGAATGACTGAATTCACGATCAAAGCCATTCGCACTTGTTGTAGCTTGGTCATTTCAACTCATCAAATACGTAACTTAGAACTCTAACAAGCTTTACTTGGTGAACAAGTTTTCTATCAATATAACTTGAAGTGTTTTTGATTACATTCGATAATACTTAGACAATAATGTGAGTACAATTACATCTGAAGAAGGTGAAATAGAAACAACTAATGGAGTTATACTACAAGGATTCATCGAACCCTTTGACTTTAAATGAATACGTGTACTTAGATTATAAGATTAAAGCTTTTGTAGTCAAACGTTGGAATGAATGAATTCACGATCAAAGGCATTCACACTTGTTTTAGCTTGGTCATTTCAACTCATCAAATACTTAATTTAGAACTCTAACAAGCTTTACTTGGTGAGCAAGTTTTCTATCAATATAACTCGAAGTGTTTTGGATACATTCGATAATACGTAGACTATAATGTGAGTACAATTACATCTGAAGAAGGTGAAATAGAAACAACTAATGGAGTTATACTACAAGGATTCATCGAACCCTTTGACTTTAAAAGAATACGTGTACTTAGATTATAAGATTAAAGCTTTTGTTGTCGAACGTTGGAATGAATGAATTCACGATCAAAGGCATTCACACTTGTTTTAGCTTGGTCATTTCAACTCATCAAATACGGAACTTAGAACTCTAAAAGCTTTACTTGGTGAGCAAGTTTTCTATCAATATAACTCGAAGTGTTTTGGATACATTCGATAATACGTAGACTATAATGTGAGTACAATTACATCTTAAGAAGGTGAAATAGAAGCAACTAATGGAGTTATACTACAAGAATTGATCGAACCCTTTGACTTTAAATGAATACGTGTACTTAGATTATAAGATTAAAGCTTACATTGTCGAACTTTGGAATGAATGAATTCACGATCAAAGCCATTCGCACTTGTTGTAGCTTGGTCATTTCAACTCATCAAATACGTAACTTAGAACTCTAACAAGCTTTACTTGGTGAGCAAGTTTTCTATCAATATAACTCGAAGTGTTTTTGATTACATTCGATAATACCTAGACAGCAATGTGAGTACAATTACATCTTAAGAAGGTGAAATAGAAGCAACTAATGGAGTTATACTACAAGAATTGATCGAACCCTTTGACTTTAAAAGAATACGTGTACTTAGATTATAAGATTAAAGCTTTTGTAGTCAAACGTTGGAATGAATGAATTCACGATCAAAGGCATTCACACTTGTTTTAGGTTGGTCATTTCAACTCATCAAATACTTAATTTAGAACTCTAACAAGCTTTACTTGGTGAGCAAGTTTTCTATCAATATAACTCGAAGTGTTTTGGATACATTCGATAATACGTAGACTATAATGTGAGTACAATTACATCTGAAGAAGGTGAAATAGAAACAACTAATGGAGTTATACTACAAGGATTCATCGAACCCTTTGACTTTAATTGAATACGTGTACTTAGATTATAAGATTAAAGCTTACATTGTCGAACTTTGGAATGACTGAATTCACGATCAAAGCCATTCGCACTTGTTGTAGCTTGGTCATTTCAACTCATCAAATACATAACTTAGAACTCTAACAAGCTTTACTTGGTGAACAAGTTTTCTATCAATATAACTCGAAGTGTTTTTGATTACATTCGATAATACTTAGACAATAATGTGAGTACAATTACATCTGAAGAAGGTGAAATAGAAACAACTAATGGAGTTATACTACAAGGATTCATCGAACCCTTTGACTTTAAATGAATACGTGTACTTAGATTATAAGATTAAAGCTTACATTGTCGAACTTTGGAATGACTGAATTCACGATCAAAGCCATTCGCACTTGTTGTAGCTTGGTCATTTCAACTCATCAAATACGTAACTTAGAACTCTAACAAGCTTTACTTGGTGAACAAGTTTTCTATCAATATAACTTGAAGTGTTTTTGATTACATTCGATAATACTTAGACAATAATGTGAGTACAATTACATCTGAAGAAGGTGAAATAGAAACAACTAATGGAGTTATACTACAAGGATTCATCGAACCCTTTGACTTTAAATGAATACGTGTACTTAGATTATAAGATTAAAGCTTTTGTAGTCAAACGTTGGAATGAATGAATTCACGATCAAAGGCATTCACACTTGTTTTAGCTTGGTCATTTCAACTCATCAAATACTTAATTTAGAACTCTAACAAGCTTTACTTGGTGAGAAAGTTTTCTATCAATATAACTCGAAATGTTTTGGATACATTCGATAATACGTAGACTATAATGTGAGTACAATTACATCTGAAGAAGGTGAAATAGAAACAACTAATGGAGTTATACTACAAGGATTCATCGAACCCTTTGACTTTAAAAGAATACGTGTACTTAGATTATAAGATTAAAGCTTTTGTAGTCAAACGTTGGAATGAATGAATTCACGATCAAAGGCATTCACACTTGTTTTAGCTTGGTCATTTCAACTCATCAAATACTTAATTTAGAACTCTAACAAGCTTTACTTGGTGAGCAAGTTTTCTATCAATATAACTCGAAGTGTTTTGGATACATTCGATAATACGTAGACTATAATGTGAGTACAATTACATCTTAAGAAGGTGAAATAGAAGCAACTAATGGAGTTATACTACAAGAATTGATCGAACCCTTTGACTTTAAATGAATACGTGTACTTAGATTATAAGATTAAAGCTTACATTGTCGAACTTTGGAATGACTGAATTCACGATCAAAGCCATTCGCACTTGTTATAGCTTGGTCATTTCAACTCATCAAATACGTAACTTAGAACTCTAACAAGCTTTACTTGGTGAGCAAGTTTTCTATCAATATAACTCGAAGTGTTTTTGATTACATTCGATAATACCTAGACAGCAATGTGAGTACAATTACATCTGAAGAAGGTGAAATAGAAGCAACTAATGGAGTTATACTACAAGAATTGATCGAACCCTTTGACTTTAAAAGAATACGTGTACTTAGATTATAAGATTAAAGCTTTTGTTGTCGAACGTTGGAATGAATGAATTCACGATCAAAGGCATTCACACTTGTTTTAGCTTGGTCATTTCAACTCTTCAAATACGGAACTTAGAACTCTAAAAGCTTTACTTGGTGAGCAAGTTTTCTATCAATATAACTCGAAGTGTTTTGGATACATTCGATAATACGTAGACTATAATGTGAGTACAATTACATCTTAAGAAGGTGAAATAGAAGCAACTAATGGAGTTATACTACAAGAATTGATCGAACCCTTTGACTTTAAATGAATACGTGTACTTAGATTATAAGAGTAAAGCTTACATTGTCGAACTTTGGAATGAATGAATTCACGATCAAAGCCATTCGCACTTGTTGTAGCTTTGTCATTTCAACTCATCAAATACATAACTTAGAACTCTAACAAGCTTTACTTGGTGAACAAGTTTTCTATCAATATAACTTGAAGTGTTTTTGATTACATTCGATAATACTTAGACAATAATGTGAGTACAATTACATCTGAAGAAGGTGAAATAGAAACAACTAATGGATTTATACTACAAGGATTCATCGAACCCTTTGACTTTAAATGAATACGTGTACTTAGATTATAAGATTAAAGCTTTTGTAGTCAAACGTTGGAATGAATGAATTCACGATCAAAGGCATTCACACTTGTTTTAGCTTGGTCATTTCAACTCATCAAATACGGAACTTAGAACTCTAACAAGCTTTACTTGGTGAGCAAGTTTTCTATCAATATAACTCGAAGTGTTTTGGATACATTCGATAATACGTAGACTATAATGTGAGTACAATTACATCTTAAGAAAGTGAAATAGAAGCAACTAATGGAGTTATACTACAAGAATTGATCGAACCCTTTGACTTTAAATGAATACCTGTACTTAGATTATAAGATTAAAGCTTACATTGTCGAACTTTGGAATGAATCAATTCATGATCAAAGCCATTCGCACTTGTTGTAGCTTGGTCATTTCAACTCATCAAATACGTAACTTAGAACTCTAACAAGCTTTACTTGGTGAACAAGTTTTCTATCAATATAACTTGAAATGTTTTTGATTACATTCGATAATACTTAGACAATAATGTGAGTACAATTACATCTGAAGAAGGTGAAATAGAAACAACTAATGGAGTTATACTACAAGGATTCATCGAACCCTTTGACTTTAAAAGAATACGTGTACTTAGATTATAAGATTAAAGCTTTTGTAGTCAAACGTTGGAATGAATGAATTCACGATCAAAGGCATTCACACTTGTTTTAGCTTGGTCATTTCAACTCATCAAATACTTAATTTAGAACTCTAACAAGCTTTACTTGGTGAGCAAGTTTTCTATCAATATAACTCGAAGTGTTTTGGATACATTCGATAATACGTAGACTATAATGTGAGTACAATTACATCTGAAGAAGGTGAAATAGAAACAACTAATGGAGTTATACTACAAGGATTCATCGAACCCTTTGACTTTAAAAGAATACGTGTACTTAGATTATAAGATTAAAGCTTTTGTAGTCAAACGTTGGAATGAATGAATTCACGATCAAAGGCATTCACACTTGTTTTAGCTTGGTCATTTCAACTCATCAAATACTTAATTTAGAACTCTAACAAGCTTTACTTGGTGAGCAAGTTTTCTATCAATATAACTCGAAGTGTTTTCGATACATTCGATAATACGTAGACTATAATGTGAGTACAATTACATCTTAAGAAGGTGAAATAGAAGCAACTAATGGAGTTATACTACAAGAATTGATCGAACCCTTTGACTTTAAATGAATACCTGTACTTAGATTATAAGATTAAAGCTTACATTGTCGAACTTTGGAATGACTGAATTCACGATTAAAGCCATTCGCACTTGTTGTAGCTTGGTCATTTCAACTCATCAAATACTTAATTTAGAACTCTAACAAGCTTTACTTGGTGAGCAAGTTTTCTATCAATATAACTCGAAGTGTTTTCGATACATTCGATAATACGTAGACTATAATGTGAGTACAATTACATCTTAAGAAGGTGAAATAGAAGCAACTAATGGAGTTATACTACAAGAATTGATCGAACCCTTTGACTTTAAATGAATACGTGTACTTAGATTATAAGATTAAAGCTTACATTGTCGAACTTTGGAATGACTGAATTCACGATCAAAGCCATTCGCACTTGTTGTAGCTTGGTCATTTCAACTCATCAAATACGTAACTTAGAACTCTAACAAGCTTTACTTGGTGAGCAAGTTTTCTATCAATATAACTCGAAGTGTTTTTGATTACATTCGATAATACCTAGACAGCAATGTGAGTACAATTAAATCTTAAGAAGGTGAAATAGAAGCAACTAATGGAGTTATACTACAAGAATTGATCGAACCCTTTGACTTTAAAAGAATACGTGTACTTAGATTATAAGATTAAAACTTTTGTTGTCGAACGTTGGAATGAATGAATTCACGATCAAAGGCATTCACACTTGTTTTAGCTTGGTCATTTCAACTCATCAAATACGGAAGTTAGAACTCTAACAAGCTTTACTTGCTGAGCAAGTTTTCTATCAATATAACTCGAAGTGTTTTGGATACATTCGATAATACGTAGACTATAATGTGAGTACAATTACATCTTAAAAAAGTGAAATAGAAGCAACTAATGGAGTCATACTACAAGAATTGATCGAACCCTTTGACTTTAAATGAATACGTGTACTTAGATTATAAGATTAAAGCTTACATTGTCGAACTTTGTAATGAATGAATTCATGATCAAAGCCATTCGCACTTGTTGTAGCTTGGTCATTTCAACTCATCAAATACGTAACTTAGAACTCTAACAAGCTTTACTTGGTGAACAGGTTTTCTATCAATATAACTTGAAGTGTTTTTGATTACATTCGATAATACTTAGACAATAATGTGAGTACAATTACATCTGAAGAAGGTGAAATAGAAACAACTACTGGATTTATACTACAAGGATTCATCGAACCCTTTGACTTTAAATGAATACGTGTACTTAGATTATAAGATTAAAGCTTTTGTAGTCAAACGTTGGAATGAATGAATTCACGATCAAAGGCATTCACACTTGTTTTAGCTTGGTCATTTCAACTCATCAAATACTTAATTTAGAACTCTAACAAGCTTTACTTGGTGAGCAAGTTTTCTATCAATATAACTCCAAGTGTTTTGGATACATTCGATAATACGTAGACTATAATGTGAGTACAATTACATCTGAAGAAGGTGAAATAGAAACAACTAATGGAGTTATACAACAAGGATTCATCGAACCCTTTGACTTTAAAAGAATACGTGTACTTAGATTATAAGATTAAAGCTTTTGTAGTCAAACGTTGGAATGAATGAATTCACGATCAAAGGCATTCACACTTGTTTTAGCTTGGTCATTTCAACTCATCAAATACTTAATTTAGAACTCTAACAAGCTTTACTTGGTGAGCAAGTTTTCTATCAATATAACTCGAAGTGTTTTCGATACATTCAATAATACGTAGACTATAATGTGAGTACAATTACATCTTAAGAAGGTGAAATAGAAGCAACTAATGGAGTTATACTACAAGAATTGATCGAACCCTTTGACTTTAAATGAATACCTGTACTTAGATTATAAGATTAAAGCTTACATTGTCGAACTTTGGAATGACTGAATTCACGATTAAAGCCATTCGCACTTGTTGTAGCTTGGTCATTTCAACTCATCAAATACGTAACTTAAAACTCTAACAAGCTTTACTTGGTGAGCAAGTTTTCTATCAATATAACTCGAAGTGTTTTTGATTACATTCGATAATACCTAGACAGCAATGTGAGTACAATTACATCTTAAGAAGGTGAAATAGAAGCAACTAATGGAGTTATACTACAAGAATTGATCGAACCCTTTGACTTTAAATGAATACGTGTACTTAGATTATAAGATTAAAGCTTACATTGTCGAACTTTGGAATGACTGAATTCACGATTAAAGCCATTCGCACTTGTTGTAGCTTGGTCATTTCAACTCATCAAATACGTAACTTAAAACTCTAACAAGCTTTACTTGGTGAGCAAGTTTTCTATCAATATAACTCGAAGTGTTTTTGATTACATTCGATAATACCTAGACAGCAATGTGAGTACAATTACATCTTAAGAAGGTGAAATAGAAGCAACTAATGGAGTTATACTACAAGAATTGATCGAACCCTTTGACTTTAAATGAATACGTGTACTTAGATTATAAGATTAAAGCTTACATTGTCGAACTTTGGAATGACTGAATTCACGATCAAAGCCATTCGCACTTGTTGTAGCTTGGTCATTTCAACTCATCAAATACGTAACTTAGAACTCTAACAAGCTTTACTTGGTGAGCAAGTTTTCTATCAATATAACTCGAAGTGTTTTCGATACATTCGATAATATGTAGACTATAATGTGAGTACAATTACATCTTAAGAAGGTGAAATAGAAGCAACTAATGGAGTTATACTACAAGAATTGATCGAACCCTTTGACTTTAAATGAATACCTGTACTTAGATTATAAGATTAAAGCTTACATTGTCGAACTTTGGAATGACTGAATTCACGATTAAAGCCATTCGCACTTGTTGTAGCTTGGTCATTTCAACTCATCAAATACGTAACTTAAAACTCTAACAAGCTTTACTTGGTGAGCAAGTTTTCTATCAATATAACTCGAAGTGTTTTTGATTACATTCGATAATACCTAGACAGCAATGTGAGTACAATTACATCTTAAGAAGGTGAAATAGAAGCAACTAATGGAGTTATACTACAAGAATTGATCGAACCCTTTGACTTTAAATGAATACGTGTACTTAGATTATAAGATTAAAGCTTACATTGTCGAACTTTGGAATGACTGAATTCACGATCAAAGCCATTCGCACTTGTTGTAGCTTGGTCATTTCAACTCATCAAATACGTAACTTAGAACTCTAACAAGCTTTACTTGGTGAGCAAGTTTTCTATCAATATAACTCGAAGTGTTTTTGATTACATTCGATAATACCTAGACAGCAATGTGAGTACAATTAAATCTTAAGAAGGTGAAATAGAAGCAACTAATGGAGTTATACTACAAGAATTGATCGAACCCTTTGACTTTAAAAGAATACGTGTACTTAGATTATAAGATTAAAACTTTTGTTGTCGAACGTTGGAATGAATGAATTCACGATCAAAGGCATTCACACTTGTTTTAGCTTGGTCATTTCAACTCATCAAATACGGAAGTTAGAACTCTAACAAGCTTTACTTGCTGAGCAAGTTTTCTATCAATATAACTCGAAGTGTTTTGGATACATTCGATAATACGTAGACTATAATGTGAGTACAATTACATCTTAAAAAAGTGAAATAGAAGCAACTAATGGAGTCATACTACAAGAATTGATCGAACCCTTTGACTTTAAATGAATACGTGTACTTAGATTATAAGATTAAAGCTTACATTGTCGAACTTTGTAATGAATGAATTCATGATCAAAGCCATTCGCACTTGTTGTAGCTTGGTCATTTCAACTCATCAAATACGTAACTTAGAACTCTAACAAGCTTTACTTGGTGAACAGGTTTTCTATCAATATAACTTGAAGTGTTTTTGATTACATTCGATAATACTTAGACAATAATGTGAGTACAATTACATCTGAAGAAGGTGAAATAGAAACAACTACTGGATTTATACTACAAGGATTCATCGAACCCTTTGACTTTAAATGAATACGTGTACTTAGATTATAAGATTAAAGCTTTTGTAGTCAAACGTTGGAATGAATGAATTCACGATCAAAGGCATTCACACTTGTTTTAGCTTGGTCATTTCAACTCATCAAATACTTAATTTAGAACTCTAACAAGCTTTACTTGGTGAGCAAGTTTTCTATCAATATAACTCGAAGTGTTTTGGATACATTCGATAATACGTAGACTATAATGTGAGTACAATTACATCTGAAGAAGGTGAAATAGAAACAACTAATGGAGTTATACAACAAGGATTCATCGAACCCTTTGACTTTAAAAGAATACGTGTACTTAGATTATAAGATTAAAGCTTTTGTAGTCAAACGTTGGAATGAATGAATTCACGATCAAAGGCATTCACACTTGTTTTAGCTTGGTCATTTCAACTCATCAAATACTTAATTTAGAACTCTAACAAGCTTTACTTGGTGAGCAAGTTTTCTATCAATATAACTCGAAGTGTTTTCGATACATTCAATAATACGTAGACTATAATGTGAGTACAATTACATCTTAAGAAGGTGAAATAGAAGCAACTAATGGAGTTATACTACAAGAATTGATCGAACCCTTTGACTTTAAATGAATACCTGTACTTAGATTATAAGATTAAAGCTTACATTGTCGAACTTTGGAATGACGGAATTCACGATTAAAGCCATTCGCACTTGTTGTAGCTTGGTCATTTCAACTCATCAAATACGTAACTTAAAACTCTAACAAGCTTTACTTGGTGAGCAAGTTTTCTATCAATATAACTCGAAGTGTTTTTGATTACATTCGATAATACCTAGACAGCAATGTGAGTACAATTACATCTTAAGAAGGTGAAATAGAAGCAACTAATGGAGTTATACTACAAGAATTGATCGAACCCTTTGACTTTAAATGAATACGTGTACTTAGATTATAAGATTAAAGCTTACATTGTCGAACTTTGGAATGACTGAATTCACGATCAAAGCCATTCGCACTTGTTGTAGCTTGGTCATTTCAACTCATCAAATACGTAACTTAGAACTCTAACAAGCTTTACTTGGTGAGCAAGTTTTCTATCAATATAACTCGAAGTGTTTTTGATTACATTCGATAATACCTAGACAGCAATGTGAGTACAATTACATCTGAAGAAGGTGAAATAGAAGCAACTAATGGAGTTATACTACAAGAATTGATCGAACCCTTTGACTTTAAAAGAATACGTGTACTTAGATTATAAGATTAAAGCTTTTGTTGTCGAACGTTGGAATGAATGAATTCACGATCAAAGGCATTCACACTTGTTTTAGCTTGGTCATTTCAACTCTTCAAATACGGAACTTAGAACTCTAAAAGCTTTACTTGGTGAGCAAGTTTTCTATTAATATAACTCGAAGTGTTTTGGATACATTCGATAATACGTAGACTATAATGTGAGTACAATTACATCTTAAGAAGGTGAAATAGAAGCAACTAATGGAGTTATACTACAAGAATTGATCGAACCCTTTGACTTTAAATGAATACGTGTACTTAGATTATAAGAGTAAAGCTTACATTGTCGAACTTTGGAATGAATGAATTCACGATCAAAGCCATTCGCACTTGTTGTAGCTTGGTCATTTCAACTCATCAAATACGTAACTTAGAACTCTAACAAGCTTTACTTGGTGAACAAGTTTTCTATCAATATAACTTGAAGTGTTTTTGATTACATTCGATAATACTTAGACAATAATGTGAGTACAATTACATCTGAAGAAGGTGAAATAGAAACAACTAATGGATTTATACTACAAGGATTCATCGAACCCTTTGACTTTAAATGAATACGTGTACTTAGATTATAAGATTAAAGCTTTTGTAGTCAAACGTTGGAATGAATGAATTCACGATCAAAGGCATTCACACTTGTTTTAGCTTGGTCATTTCAACTCATCAAATACGGAACTTAGAACTCTAACAAGCTTTACTTGGTGAGCAAGTTTTCTATCAATATAACTCGAAGTGTTTTGGATACATTCGATAATACGTAGACTATAATGTGAGTACAATTACATCTTAAGAAAGTGAAATAGAAGCAACTAATGGAGTTATACTACAAGAATTGATCGAACCCTTTGACTTTAAATGAATACGTGTACTTAGATTATAAGATTAAAGCTTACATTGTCGAACTTTGGAATGAATCAATTCATGATCAAAGCCATTCGCACTTGTTGTAGCTTGGTCATTTCAACTCATCAAATACGTAACTTAGAACTCTAACAAGCTTTACTTGGTGAACAAGTTTTCTATCAATATAACTTGAAATGTTTTTGATTACATTCGATAATACTTAGACAATAATGTGAGTACAATTACATCTGAAGAAGGTGAAATAGAAACAACTAATGGAGTTATACTACAAGAATTGATCGAACCCTTTGACTTTAAAAGAATACGTGTACTTAGATTATAAGATTAAAGCTTACATTGTCGAACTTTGGAATGAATGAATTCACGATCAAAGCCATTCGCACTTGTTGTAGCTTGGTCATTTCAACTCATCAAATACGTAACTTGAACTCTAACAAGCTTTACTTGGTGTACAAGTTTTCTATCAATATAACTTGAAGTGTTTTTGATTACATTCGATAATACTTAGACAATAATGTGAGTACAATTACATCTGAAGAAGGTGAAATAGAAACAACTAATGGATTTATACTACAAGGATTCATCGAACCCTTTGACTTTAAATGAATACGTGTACTTAGATTATAAGATTAAAGCTTTTGTAGTCAAACGTTGGAATGAATGAATTCACGATCAAAGGCATTCACACTTGTTTTAGCTTGGTCATTTCAACTCATCAAATACTTAATTTAGAACTCTAACAAGCTTTACTTGGTGAGCAAGTTTTCTATCAATATAACTCGAAGTGTTTTGGATACATTCGATAATACGTAGACTATAATGTGAGTACAATTACATCTGAAGAAGGTGAAATAGAAACAACTAATGGAGTTATACTACAAGGATTCATCGAACCCTTTGACTTTAAAAGAATACGTGTACTTAGATTATAAGATTAAAGCTTTTGTAGTCAAACGTTGGAATGAATGAATTCACGATCAAAGGCATTCACACTTGTTTTAGCTTGGTCATTTCAACTCATCAAATACTTAATTTAGAACTCTAACAAGCTTTACTTGGTGAGCAAGTTTTCTATCAATATAACTCGAAGTGTTTTGGATACATTCGATAATACGTAGACTATAATGTGAGTACAATTACATCTTAAGAAGGTGAAATAGAAGCAACTAATGGAGTTATACTACAAGAATTGATCGAACCCTTTGACTTTAAATGAATACCTGTACTTAGATTATAAGATTAAAGCTTACATTGTCGAACTTTGGAATGACTGAATTCACGATTAAAGCCATTCGCACTTGTTGTAGCTTGGTCATTTCAACTCATCAAATACGTAACTTAAAACTCTAACAAGCTTTACTTGGTGAGCAAGTTTTCTATCAATATAACTCGAAGTGTTTTTGATTACATTCGATAATACCTAGACAGCAATGTGAGTACAATTACATCTTAAGA
This sequence comes from Scutellaria barbata, assembly GCA_028654395.1. Classification (NCBI taxonomy): domain Eukaryota; kingdom Viridiplantae; phylum Streptophyta; class Magnoliopsida; order Lamiales; family Lamiaceae; genus Scutellaria; species Scutellaria barbata. The sequence goes on from JACJVH010000044.1 coordinate 95,542, forward strand.
AGGTGAAATAGAAGCAACTAATGGAGTTATACTACAAGAATTGATCGAACCCTTTGACTTTAAATGAATACGTGTACTTAGATTATAAGATTAAAGCTTACATTGTCGAACTTTGGAATGACTGAATTCACGATCAAAGCCATTCGCACTTGTTGTAGCTTGGTCATTTCAACTCATCAAATACGTAACTTAGAACTCTAACAAGCTTTACTTGGTGAGCAAGTTTTCTATCAATATAACTCGAAGTGTTTTTGATTACATTCGATAATACCTAGACAGCAATGTGAGTACAATTAAATCTTAAGAAGGTGAAATAGAAGCAACTAATGGAGTTATACTACAAGAATTGATCGAACCCTTTGACTTTAAAAGAATACGTGTACTTAGATTATAAGATTAAAGCTTTTGTTGTCGAACGTTGGAATGAATGAATTCACGATCAAAGGCATTCACACTTGTTTTAGCTTGGTCATTTCAACTCATCAAATACGGAACTTAGAACTCTAACAAGCTTTACTTGGTGAGCAAGTTTTCTATCAATATAACTCGAAGTGTTTTGGATACATTCGATAATACATAGACTATAATGTGAGTACAATTACATCTTAAGAAAGTGAAATAGAAGCAACTAATGGAGTCATACTACAAGAATTGATCGAACCCTTTGACTTTAAATGAATACGTGTACTTAGATTATAAGATTAAAGCTTACATTGTCGAACTTTGGAATGAATGAATTCACGATCAAAGCCATTCGCACTTGTTGTAGCTTGGTCATTTCAACTCATCAAATACGTAACTTAGAACTCTAACAAGCTTTACTTGGTGAACAAGTTTTCTATCAATATAACTTGAAGTGTTTTTGATTACATTCGATAATACTTAGACAATAATGTGAGTACAATTACATCTGAAGAAGGTGAAATAGAAACAACTAATGAAGTTATACTACAAGGATTCATCGAACCCTTTGACTTTAAATGAATACGTGTACTTAGATTATAAGATTAAAGCTTTTGTAGTCAAACGTTGGAATGAATGAATTCACGATCAAAGGCATTCACACTTGTTTTAGCTTGGTCATTTCAAGTCATCAAATACTTAATTTAGAACTCTAACAAGCTTTACTTGGTGAGCAAGTTTTCTATCAATATAACTCGAAGTGTTTTGGATACATTCGATAATACGTAGACTATAATGTGAGTACAATTACATCTGAAGAAGGTGAAATAGAAACAACTAATGGAGTTATACTACAAGGATTCATCGAACCCTTTGACTTTAAAAGAATACGTGTACTTAGATTATAAGATTAAAGCTTTTGTAGTCAAACGTTGGAATGAATGAATTCACGATCAAAGGCATTCACACTTGTTTTAGCTTGGTCATTTCAACTCATCAAATACTTAATTTAGAACTCTAACAAGCTTTACTTGGTGAGCAAGTTTTCTATCAATATAACTCGAAGTGTTTTGGATACATTCGATAATACGTAGACTATAATGTGAGTACAATTACATCTTAAGAAGGTGAAATAGAAGCAACTAATGGAGTTATACTACAAGAATTGATCGAACCCTTTGACTTTAAATGAATACGTGTACTTAGATTATAAGATTAAAGCTTACATTGTCGAACTTTGGAATGACTGAATTCATGATCAAAGCCATTCCCACTTGTTATAGCTTGGTCATTTCAACTCATCAAATACGTAACTTAGAACTCTAACAAGCTGTACTTGGTGAGCAAGTTTTCTATCAATATAACTCGAAGTGTTTTTGATTACATTCGATAATACCTAGTCAGCAATGTGAGTACAATTACATCTTAAGAAGGTGAAATAGAAGCAACTAATGGAGTTATACTACAAGAATTGATCGAACCCTTTGACTTTAAAAGAATACGTGTACTTAGATTATAAGATTAAAGCTTTTGTTGTCGAATGTTGGAATGAATGAATTCACGATCAAAGGCATTCACACTTGTTTTAGCTTGGTCATTTCAACTCTTCAAATACGGAACTTAGAACTCTAAAAGCTTTACTTGGTGAGCAAGTTTTCTATCAATATAACTCGAAGTGTTTTGGATACATTCGATAATACATAGACTATAATGTGAGTACAATTACATCTTAAGAAGGTGAAATAGAAGCAACTAATGGAGTTATACTACAAGAATTGATCGAACCCTTTGACTTTAAATGAATACGTGTACTTAGATTATAAGATTAAAGCTTACATTGTCGAACTTTGGAATGAATGAATTCACGATCAAAGCCATTCGCACTTGTTGTAGCTTGGTCATTTCAACTCATCAAATACGTAACTTAGAACTCTAACAAGCTTTACTTGGTGAACAAGTTTTCTATCAATATAACTTGAAGTGTTTTTGATTACATTCGATAATACTTAGACAATAATGTGAGTACAATTACATCTGAAGAAGGTGAAATAGAAACAACTAATGAATTTATACTACAAGGATTCATCGAACCCTTTGACTTTAAATGAATACGTGTACTTAGATTATAAGATTAAAGTTTTTGTAGTCAAACGTTGGAATGAATGAATTCACGATCAAAGGCATTCACACTTGTTTTAGCTTGGTCATTTCAACTCATCAAATACTTAATTTAGAACTCTAACAAGCTTTACTTGGTGAGCAAGTTTTCTATCAATATAACTCGAAGTGTTTTGGATACATTCGATAATACGTAGACTATAATGTGAGTACAATTACATCTTAAGAAGGTGAAATAGAAGCAACTAATGGAGTTATACTACAAGAATTGATCGAACCCTTTGACTTTAAATGAATACGTGTACTTAGATTATAAGATTAAAGCTTACATTGTCGAACTTTGGAATGACTGAATTCATGATAAAAGCCATTCCCACTTGTTATAGCTTGGTCATTTCAACTCATCAAATACGTAACTTAGAACTCTAACAAGCTGTACTTGGTGAGCAAGTTTTCTATCAATATAACTCGAAGTGTTTTTGATTACATTCGATAATACCTAGTCAGCAATGTGAGTACAATTACATCTTAAGAAGGTGAAATAGAAGCAACTAATGGAGTTATACTACAAGAATTGATCGAACCCTTTGACTTTAAAAGAATACGTGTACTTAGATTATAAGATTAAAGCTTTTGTTGTCGAAAGTTGGAATGAATGAATTCACGATCAAAGGCATTCACACTTGTTTTAGCTTGGTCATTTCAACTCTTCAAATACGGAACTTAGAACTCTAAAAGCTTTACTTGGTGAGCAAGTTTTCTATCAATATAACTCGAAGTGTTTTGGATACATTCGATAATACATAGACTATAATGTGAGTACAATTACATCTTAAGAAGGTGAAATAGAAGCAACTAATGGAGTTATACTACAAGAATTGATCGAACCCTTTGACTTTAAATGAATACGTGTACTTAGATTATAAGATTAAAGCTTACATTGTCGAACTTTGGAATGAATGAATTCACGATCAAAGCCATTCGCACTTGTTGTAGCTTGGTCATTTCAACTCATCAAATACGTAACTTAGAACTCTAACAAGCTTTACTTGGTGAACAAGTTTTCTATCAATATAACTTGAAGTGTTTTTGATTACATTCGATAATACTTAGACAATAATGTGAGTACAATTACATCTGAAGAAGGTGAAATAGAAGCAACTAATGGAGTTATACTACAAGAATTGATCGAACCCTTTGACTTTAAATGAATACCTGTACTTAGATTATAAGATTAAAGCTTACATTGTCGAACTTTGGAATGACTGAATTCACGATTAAAGCCATTCGCACTTGTTGTAGCTTGGTCATTTCAACTCATCAAATACGTAACTTAAAACTCTAACAAGCTTTACTTGGTGAGCAAGTTTTCTATCAATATAACTCGAAGTGTTTTTGATTACATTCGATAATACCTAGACAGCAATGTGAGTACAATTACATCTTAAGAAGGTGAAATAGAAGCAACTAATGGAGTTATACTACAAGAATTCATCGAACCCTTTGACTTTAAATGAATACGTGTACTTAGATTATAAGATTAAAGCTTACATTGTCGAACTTTGGAATGACTGAATTCACGATCAAATCCATTCGCACTTGTTGTAGCTTGGTCATTTCAACTCATCAAATACGTAACTTAGAACTCTAACAAGCTTTACTTGGTGAGCAAGTTTTCTATCAATATAACTCGAAGTGTTTTTGATTACATTCGATAATACCTAGACAGCAATGTGAGTACAATTAAATCTTAAGAAGGTGAAATAGAAGCAACTAATGGAGTTATACTACAAGAATTGATCGAACCCTTTGACTTTAAAAGAATACGTGTACTTAGATTATAAGATTAAAGCTTTTTGTCGAACGTTGGAATGAATGAATTCACGATCAAAGGCATTCACACTTGTTTTAGCTTGGTCATTTCAACTCATCAAATACGGAAGTTAGAACTCTAACAAGCTTTACTTGGTGAGCAAGTTTTCTATCAATATAACTCGAAGTGTTTTGGATACATTAGATAATACGTAGACTATAATGTGAGTACAATTACATCTTAAGAAAGTGAAATAGAAGCAACTAATGGAGTCATACTACAAGAATTGATCGAACCCTTTGACTTTAATTGAATACGTGTACTTAGATTATAAGATTAAAGCTTACATTGTCGAACTTTGGAATGACTGAATTCACGATCAAAGCCATTCGCACTTGTTGTAGCTTGGTCATTTCAACTCATCAAATACGTAACTTAGAACTCTAACAAGCTATACTTGGTGAGCAAGTTTTCTATCAATATAACTCGAAGTGTTTTTGATTACATTCGATAATACTTAGACAATAATGTGAGTACAATTACATCTGAAGAAGGTGAAATAGAAACAACTAATGGAGTTATACTACAAGGATTCATCGAACCCTTTGACTTTAATTGAATACGTGTACTTAGATTATAAGATTAAAGCTTACATTGTCGAACTTTGGAATGACTGAATTCACGATCAAAGCCATTCGCACTTGTTGTAGCTTGGTCATTTCAACTCATCAAATACGTAACTTAGAACTCTAACAAGCTTTACTTGGTGAGCAAGTTTTCTATCAATATAACTTGAAGTGTTTTTGATTACATTCGATAATACTTAGACAATAATGTGAGTACAATTACATCTGAAGAAGGTGAAATAGAAACAACTAATGGAGTTATACTACAAGGATTCATCGAACCCTTTGACTTTAAATGAATACGTGTACTTAGATTATAAGATTAAAGCTTTTGTAGTCAAACGTTGGAATGAATGAATTCACGATCAAAGGCATTCACACTTGTTTTAGCTTGGTCATTTCAACTCATCAAATACTTAATTTAGAACTCTAACAAGCTTTACTTGGTGAGCAAGTTTTCTATCAATATAACTCGAAGTGTTTTGGATACATTCGATAATACGTAGACTATAATGTGAGTACAATTACATCTGAAGAAGGTGAAATAGAAACAACTAATGGAGTTATACTACAAGGATTCATCGAACCCTTTGACTTTAAAAGAATACGTGTACTTAGATTATAAGATTAAAGCTTTTGTAGTCAAACGTTGGAATGAATGAATTCACGATCAAAGGCATTCACACTTGTTTTAGCTTGGTCATTTCAACTCATCAAATACTTAATTTAGAACTCTAACAAGCTTTACTTGGTGAGCAAGTTTTCTATCAATATAACTCGAAGTGTTTTGGATACATTCGATAATACGTAGACTATAATGTGAGTACAATTACATCTGAAGAAGGTGAAATAGAAGCAACTAATGGAGTTATACTACAAGAATTGATCGAACCCTTTGACTTTAAATGAATACGTGTACTTAGATTATAAGATTAAAGCTTACATTGTCGAACTTTGGAATGACTGAATTCACGATCAAAGCCATTCGCACTTGTTATAGCTTGGTCATTTCAACTCATCAAATACGTAACTTAGAACTCTAACAAGCTTTACTTGGTGAGCAAGTTTTCTATCAACATAACTCGAAGTGTTTTTGATTACATTCGATAATACCTAGACATCAATGTGAGTACAATTACATCTTGAGAAGGTGAAATAAAAGCAACTAATGGAGTTATACTACAAGAATTGATCGAACCCTTTGACTTTAAAAGAATACGTGTACATAGATTATAAGATTAAAGCTTTTGTTGTCGAACGTTGGAATGAATGAATTCACGATCAAAGGCATTCACACTTGTTTTAGCTTGGTCATTTCAACTCTTCAAATACGGAACTTAGAACTCTAAAAGCTTTACTTGGTGAGCAAGTTTTCTATCAATATAACTCGAAGTGTTTTGGATACATTCGATAATACGTAGACTATAATGTGAGTACAATTACATCTTAAGAAGGTGAAATAGAAGCAACTAATGGAGTTATACTACAAGAATTGATCGAACCCTTTGACTTTAAAAGAATACGTGTACTTAGATTATAAGATTAAAGCTTACATTGTCGAACTTTGGAATGAATGAATTCACGATCAAAGCCATTCGCACTTGTTGTAGCTTGGTCATTTCAACTCATCAAATACGTAACTTAGAACTCTAACAAGCTTTACTTGGTGTACAAGTTTTCTATCAATATAACTTGAAGTGTTTTTGATTACATTCGATAATACTTAGACAATAATGTGAGTACAATTACATCTGAAGAAGGTGAAATAGAAACAACTAATGGATTTATACTACAAGGATTCATCGAACCCTTTGACTTTAAATGAATACGTGTACTTAGATTATAAGATTAAAGCTTTTGTAGTCAAACGTTGGAATGAATGAATTCACGATCAAAGGCATTCACACTTGTTTTAGCTTGGTCATTTCAACTCATCAAATACGGAACTTAGAACTCTAACAAGCTTTACTTGGTGAGCAAGTTTTCTATCAATATAACTCGAAGTGTTTTGGATACATTCGATAATACGTAGACTATAATGTGAGTACAATTACATCTGAAGAAGGTGAAATAGAAACAACTAATGGAGTTATACTACAAGGATTCATCGAACCCTTTGACTTTAAAAGAATACGTGTACTTAGATTATAAGATTAAAGCTTTTGTAGTCAAACGTTGGAATGAATGAATTCACGATCAAAGGCATTCACACTTGTTTTAGCTTGGTCATTTCAACTCATCAAATACTTAATTTAGAACTCTAACAAGCTTTACTTGGTGAGCAAGTTTTCTATCAATATAACTCGAAGTGTTTTCGATACATTCGATAATACGTAGACTATAATGTGAGTACAATTACATCTGAAGAAGGTGAAATAGAAGCAACTAATGGAGTTATACTACAAGAATTGATCGAACCCTTTGACTTTAAATGAATACGTGTACTTAGATTATAAGATTAAAGCTTACATTGTCGAACTTTGGAATGACTGAATTCATGATTAAAGTCATTCGCACTTGTTGTAGCTTGGTCATTTCAACTCATCAAATACGTAACTTAAAACTCTAACAAGCTTTACTTGGTGAGCAAGTTTTCTATCAATATAACTCGAAGTGTTTTTGATTACATTCGATAATACCTAGACAGCAATGTGAGTACAATTACATCTTAAGAAGGTGAAATAGAAGCAACTAATGGAGTTATACTACAAGAATTGATCGAACCCTTTGACTTTAAATGAATACGTGTACTTAGATTATAAGATTAAAGCTTACATTGTCGAACTTTGGAATGACTGAATTCACGATCAAATCCATTCGCACTTGTTGTAGCTTGGTCATTTCAACTCATCAAATACGTAACTTAGAACTCTAACAAGCTTTACTTGGTGAGCAAGTTTTCTATCAATATAACTCGAAGTGTTTTTGATTACATTCGATAATACCTAGACAGCAATGTGAGTACAATTACATCTTAAGAAGGTGAAATAGAAGCAACTAATGGAGTTATACTACAAGAATTGATCGAACCCTTTGACTTTAAAAGAATACGTGTACATAGATTATAAGATTAAAGCTTTTGTTGTCGAACGTTGGAATGAATGAATTCACGATCAAAGGCATTCACACTTGTTTTAGCTTGGTCATTTCAACTCTTCAAATACGGAACTTAGAACTCTAAAAGCTTTACTTGGTGAGCAAGTTTTCTATCAATATAACTCGAAGTGTTTTGGATACATTCGATAATACGTAGACTATAATGTGAGTACAATTACATCTTAAGAAGGTGAAATAGAAGCAACTAATGGAGTTATACTACAAGAATTGATCGAACCCTTTGACTTTAAAAGAATACGTGTACTTAGATTATAAGATTAAAGCTTACATTGTCGAACTTTGGAATGAATGAATTCACGATCAAAGCCATTCGCACTTGTTGTAGCTTGGTCATTTCAACTCATCAAATACGTAACTTAGAACTCTAACAAGCTTTACTTGGTGTACAAGTTTTCTATCAATATAACTTGAAGTGTTTTTGATTACATTCGATAATACTTAGACAATAATGTGAGTACAATTACATCTGAAGAAGGTGAAATAGAAACAACTAATGGATTTATACTACAAGGATTCATCGAACCCTTTGACTTTAAATGAATACGTGTACTTAGATTATAAGATTAAAGCTTTTGTAGTCAAACGTTGGAATGAATGAATTCACGATCAAAGGCATTCACACTTGTTTTAGCTTGGTCATTTCAACTCATCAAATACGGAACTTAGAACTCTAACAAGCTTTACTTGGTGAGCAAGTTTTCTATCAATATAACTCGAAGTGTTTTGGATACATTCGATAATACGTAGACTATAATGTGAGTACAATTACATCTGAAGAAGGTGAAATAGAAACAACTAATGGAGTTATACTACAAGGATTCATCGAACCCTTTGACTTTAAAAGAATACGTGTACTTAGATTATAAGATTAAAGCTTTTGTAGTCAAACGTTGGAATGAATGAATTCACGATCAAAGGCATTCACACTTGTTTTAGCTTGGTCATTTCAACTCATCAAATACTTAATTTAGAACTCTAACAAGCTTTACTTGGTGAGCAAGTTTTCTATCAATATAACTCGAAGTGTTTTCGATACATTCGATAATACGTAGACTATAATGTGAGTACAATTACATCTTAAGAAGGTGAAATAGAAGCAACTAATGGAGTTATACTACAAGAATTGATCGAACCCTTTGACTTTAAATGAATACGTGTACTTAGATTATAAGATTAAAGCTTACATTGTCGAACTTTGGAATGACTGAATTCATGATTAAAGCCATTCGCACTTGTTGTAGCTTGGTCATTTCAACTCATCAAATACGTAACTTAAAACTCTAACAAGCTTTACTTGGTGAGCAAGTTTTCTATCAATATAACTCGAAGTGTTTTTGATTACATTCGATAATACCTAGACAGCAATGTGAGTACAATTACATCTTAAGAAGGTGAAATAGAAGCAACTAATGGAGTTATACTACAAGAATTGATCGAACCCTTTGACTTTAAATGAATACGTGTACTTAGATTATAAGATTAAAGCTTACATTGTCGAACTTTGGAATGACTGAATTCACGATCAAATCCATTCGCACTTGTTGTAGCTTGGTCATTTCAACTCATCAAATACGTAACTTAGAACTCTAACAAGCTTTACTTGGTGAGCAAGTTTTCTATCAATATAACTCGAAGTGTTTTTGATTACATTCGATAATACCTAGACAGCAATGTGAGTACAATTAAATCTTAAGAAGGTGAAATAGAAGCAACTAATGGAGTTATACTACAAGAATTGATCGAACCCTTTGACTTTAAAAGAATACGTGTACTTAGATTATAAGATTAAAGCTTTTGTTGTCGAACGTTGGAATGAATGAATTCACGATCAAAGGCATTCACACTTGTTTTAGCTTGGTCATTTCAACTCTTCAAATACGGAACTTAGAACTCTAAAAGCTTTACTTGGTGAGCAAGTTTTCTATCAATATAACTCGAAGTGTTTTGGATACATTCGATAATACGTAGACTATAATGTGAGTACAATTACATCTTAAGAAGGTGAAATAGAAGCAACTAATGGAGTTATACTACAAGAATTGATCGAACCCTTTGACTTTAAAAGAATACGTGTACTTAGATTATAAGATTAAAGCTTACATTGTCGAACTTTGGAATGAATGAATTCACGATCAAAGCCATTCGCACTTGTTGTAGCTTGGTCATTTCAACTCATCAAATACGTAACTTGAACTCTAACAAGCTTTACTTGGTGTACAAGTTTTCTATCAATATAACTTGAAGTGTTTTTGATTACATTCGATAATACTTAGACAATAATGTGAGTACAATTACATCTGAAGAAGGTGAAATAGAAACAACTAATGGATTTATACTACAAGGATTCATCGAACCCTTTGACTTTAAATGAATACGTGTACTTAGATTATAAGATTAAAGCTTTTGTAGTCAAACGTTGGAATGAATGAATTCACGATCAAAGGCATTCACACTTGTTTTAGCTTGGTCATTTCAACTCATCAAATACGGAACTTAGAACTCTAACAAGCTTTACTTGGTGAGCAAGTTTTCTATCAATATAACTCGAAGTGTTTTGGATACATTCGATAATACGTAGACTATAATGTGAGTACAATTACATCTGAAGAAGGTGAAATAGAAACAACTAATGGAGTTATACTACAAGGATTCATCGAACCCTTTGACTTTAAAAGAATACGTGTACTTAGATTATAAGATTAAAGCTTTTGTAGTCAAACGTTGGAATGAATGAATTCACGATCAAAGGCATTCACACTTGTTTTAGCTTGGTCATTTCAACTCATCAAATACTTAATTTAGAACTCTAACAAGCTTTACTTGGTGAGCAAGTTTTCTATCAATATAACTCGAAGTGTTTTCGATACATTCGATAATACGTAGACTATAATGTGAGTACAATTACATCTTAAGAAGGTGAAATAGAAGCAACTAATGGAGTTATACTACAAGAATTGATCGAACCCTTTGACTTTAAATGAATACGTGTACTTAGATTATAAGATTAAAGCTTACATTGTCGAACTTTGGAATGACTGAATTCATGATTAAAGCCATTCGCACTTGTTGTAGCTTGGTCATTTCAACTCATCAAATACGTAACTTAAAACTCTAACAAGCTTTACTTGGTGAGCAAGTTTTCTATCATTATAACTCGAAGTGTTTTGGATACATTCGATAATACGTAGACTATAATGTGAGTACAATTACATCTTAAGAAGGTGAAATAGAAGCAACTAATGGAGTTATACTACAAGAATTGATCGAACCCTTTGACTTTAAATGAATACGTGTACTTAGATTATAAGATTAAAGCTTACATTGTCGAACTTTGGAATGACTGAATTCACGATCAAAGCCATTCGCACTTGTTATAGCTTGGTCATTTCAACTCATCAAATACGTAACTTAGAACTCTAACAAGCTTTACTTGGTGAGCAAGTTTTCTATCAATATAACTCGAAGTGTTTTTGATTACATTCGATAATACCTAGACAGCAATGTGAGTACAATTACATCTTAAGAAGGTGAAATAGAAGCAACTAATGAAGTTATACTATAAGAATTGATCGAACCCTTTGACTTTAAAAGAATACGTGTACTTAGATTATAAGATTAAAGCTTTTGTTGTCGAATGTTGGAATTAATGAATTCACGATCAAAGGCATTCACACTTCTTTTAGCTTGGTCATTTCAACTCTTCAAATACGGAACTTAGAACTCTAAAAGCTTTACTTGGTGAGCAAGTTTTCTATCAATATAACTCGAAGTGTTTTGGATACATTCGATAATACGTAGACTATAATGTGAGTACAATTACATCTTAAGAAGGTGAAATAGAAGCAACTAATGGAGTTATACTACAAGAATTGATCGAACCCTTTGACTTTAAAAGAATACGTGTACTTAGATTATAAGATTAAAGCTTACATTGTCGAACTTTGGAATGAATGAATTCACGATCAAAGCCATTCGCACTTGTTGTAGCTTGGTCATTTCAACTCATCAAATACGTAACTTGAACTCTAACAAGCTTTACTTGGTGTACAAGTTTTCTATCAATATAACTTGAAGTGTTTTTGATTACATTCGATAATACTTAGACAATAATGTGAGTACAATTACATCTGAAGAAGGTGAAATAGAAACAACTAATGGATTTATACTACAAGGATTCATCGAACCCTTTGACTTTAAATGAATACGTGTACTTAGATTATAAGATTAAAGCTTTTGTAGTCAAACGTTGGAATGAATGAATTCACGATCAAAGGCATTCACACTAGTTTTAGCTTGGTCATTTCAACTCATCAAATACGGAACTTAGAACTCTAACAAGCTTTGCTTGGTGAGCAAGTTTTCTATCAATATAACTCGAAGTGTTTTGGATACATTCGATAATACGTAGACTATAATGTGAGTACAATTACATCTGAAGAAGGTGAAATAGAAACAACTAATGGAGTTATACTACAAGGATTCATCGAACCCTTTGACTTTAAAAGAATACGTGTACTTAGATTATAAGATTAAAGCTTTTGTAGTCAAACGTTGGAATGAATGAATTCACGATCAAAGGCATTCACACTTGTTTTAGCTTGGTCATTTCAACTCATCAAATACTTAATTTAGAACTCTAACAAGCTTTACTTGGTGAGCAAGTTTTCTATCAATATAACTCGAAGTGTTTTCGATACATTCGATAATACGTAGACTATAATGTGAGTACAATTACATCTTAAGAAGGTGAAATAGAAGCAACTAATGGAGTTATACTACAAGAATTGATCGAACCCTTTGACTTTAAATGAATACGTGTACTTAGATTATAAGATTAAAGCTTACATTGTCGAACTTTGGAATGACTGAATTCATGATTAAAGCCATTCGCACTTGTTGTAGCTTGGTCATTTCAACTCATCAAATACGTAACTTAAAACTCTAACAAGCTTTACTTGGTGAGCAAGTTTTCTATCAATATAACTCGAAGTGTTTTTGATTACATTCGATAATACCTAGACAGCAATGTGAGTACAATTACATCTTAAGAAGGTGAAATAGAAGCAACTAATGGAGTTATACTACAAGAATTGATCGAACCCTATGACTTTAAATGAATACGTGTACTTAGATTATAAGATTAAAGCTTACATTGTCGAACTTTGGAATGACTGAATTCACGATCAAATCCATTCGCACTTGTTGTAGCTTGGTCATTTCAACTCATCAAATACGTAACTTAGAACTCTAACAAGCTTTACTTGGTGAGCAAGTTTTCTATCAATATAACTCGAAGTGTTTTTGATTACATTCGATAATACCTAGACAGCAATGTGAGTACAATTAAATCTTAAGAAGGTGAAATAGAAGCAACTAATGGAGTTATACTACAAGAATTGATCGAACCCTTTGACTTTAAAAGAATACGTGTACTTAGATTATAAGATTAAAGCTTTTGTTGTCGAACGTTGGAATGAATGAATTCACGATCAAAGGCATTCACACTTGTTTTAGCTTGGTCATTTCAACTCATCAAATACGGAAGTTAGAACTCTAACAAGCTTTACTTGGTGAGCAAGTTTTCTATCAATATAACTCGAAGTGTTTTGGATACATTCGATAATACGTAGACTATAATGTGAGTACAATTACATCTTAAGAAAGTGAAATAGAAGCAACTAATGGAGTCATACTACAAGAATTGATCGAACCCTTTGACTTTAATTGAATACGTGTACTTAGATTATAAGATTAAAGCTTACATTGTCGAACTTTGGAATGACTGAATTCACGATCAAAGCCATTCGCACTTGTTGTAGCTTGGTCATTTCAACTCATCAAATACGTAACTTAGAACTCTAACAAGCTATACTTGGTGAGCAAGTTTTCTATCAATATAACTCGAAGTGTTTTTGATTACATTCGATAATACTTAGACAATAATGTGAGTACAATTACATCTGAAGAAGGTGAAATAGAAACAACTAATGGAGTTATACTACAAGGATTCATCGAACCCTTTGACTTTAATTGAATACGTGTACTTAGATTATAAGATTAAAGCTTACATTGTCGAACTTTGGAATGACTGAATTCACGATCAAAGCCATTCGCACTTGTTGTAGCTTGGTCATTTCAACTCATCAAATACGTAACTTAGAACTCTAACAAGCTTTACTTGGTGAACTAGTTTTCTATCAATATAACTTGAAGTGTTTTTGATTACATTCGATAATACTTAGACAATAATGTGAGTACAATTACATCTGAAGAAGGTGAAATAGAAACAACTAATGGAGTTATACTACAAGGATTCATCGAACCCTTTGACTTTAAATGAATACGTGTACTTAGATTATAAGATTAAAGCTTTTGTAGTCAAACGTTGGAATGAATGAATTCACGATCAAAGGCATTCACACTTGTTTTAGCTTGGTCATTTCAACTCATCAAATACTTAATTTAGAACTCTAACAAGCTTTACTTGGTGAGCAAGTTTTCTATCAATATAACTCGAAGTGTTTTGGATACATTCGATAATACGTAGACTATAATGTGAGTACAATTACATCTGAAGAAGGTGAAATAGAAACAACTAATGGAGTTATACTACAAGGATTCATCGAACCCTTTGACTTTAAAAGAATACGTGTACTTAGATTATAAGATTAAAGCTTTTGTAGTCAAACGTTGGAATGAATGAATTCACGATCAAAGGCATTCACACTTGTTTTAGCTTGGTCATTTCAACTCATCAAATACTTAATTTAGAACTCTAACAAGCTTTACTTGGTGAGCAAGTTTTCTATCAATATAACTCGAAGTGTTTTGGATACATTCGATAATACGTAGACTATAATGTGAGTACAATTACATCTTAAGAAGGTGAAATAGAAGCAACTAATGGAGTTATACTACAAGAATTGATCGAACCCTTTGACTTTAAATGAATACGTGTACTTAGATTATAAGATTAAAGCTTACATTGTCGAACTTTGGAATGACTGAATTCACGATCAAAGCCATTCGCACTTGTTATAGCTTGGTCATTTCAACTCATCAAATACGTAACTTAGAACTCTAACAAGCTTTACTTGGTGAGCAAGTTTTCTATCAATATAACTCGAAGTGTTTTTGATTACATTCGATAATACCTAGACAGCAATGTGAGTACAATTACATCTTAAGAAGGTGAAATAGAAGCAACTAATGGAGTTATACTACAAGAATTGATCGAACCCTTTGACTTTAAAAGAATACGTGTACTTAGATTATAAGATTAAAGCTTTTGTTGTCGAATGTTGGAATGAATGAATTCACGATCAAAGGCATTCACACTTCTTTTAGCTTGGTCATTTCAACTCTTCAAATACGGAACTTAGAACTCTAAAAGCTTTACTTGGTGAGCAAGTTTTCTATCAATATAACTCGAAGTGTTTTTGATTACATTCGATAATACCTAGACTATAATGTGAGTACAATTACATCTTAAGAAGGTGAAATAGAAGCAACTAATGGAGTTATACTACAAGAATTGATCGAACCCTTTGACTTTAAATGAATACCTGTACTTAGATTATAAGATTAAAGCTTACATTGTCGAACTTTGGAATGACTGAATTCATGATTAAAGCCATTCGCACTTGTTGTAGCTTGGTCATTTCAACTCATCAAATACGTAACTTAAAACTCTAACAAGCTTTACTTGGTGAACAAGTTTTCTATCAATATAACTCGAAGTGTTTTTGATTACATTCGATAATACCTAGACAGCAATGTGAGTACAATTACATCTTAAGAAGGTGAAATAGAAGCAACTAATGGAGTTATACTACAAGAATTGATCGAACCCTTTGACTTTAAATGAATACGTGTAATTAGATTATAAGATTAAAGCTTACATTGTCGAACTTTGGAATGACTGAATTCACGATCAAATCCATTCGCACTTGTTGTAGCTTGGTCATTTCAACTCATCAAATACGTAACTTAGAACTCTAACAAGCTTTACTTGGTGAGCAAGTTTTCTATCAATATAACTCGAAGTGTTTTTGATTACATTCGATAATACCTAGACAGCAATGTGAGTACAATTAAATCTTAAGAAGGTGAAATAGAAGCAACTAATGGAGTTATACTACAAGAATTGATCGAACCCTTTGACTTTAAAAGAATACGTGTACTTAGATTATAAGATTAAAGCTTTTGTTGTCGAACGTTGGAATGAATGAATTCACGATCAAAGGCATTCACACTTGTTTTAGCTTGGTCATTTCAACTCATCAAATACGGAAGTTAGAACTCTAACAAGCTTTACTTGGTGAGCAAGTTTTCTATCAATATAACTCGAAGTGTTTTGGATACATTCGATAATACGTAGACTATAATGTGAGTACAATTACATCTTAAGAAGGTGAAATAGAAGCAACTAATGGAGTTATACTACAAGAATTGATCGAACCCTTTGACTTTAAATGAATACGTGTACTTAGATTATAAGATTAAAGCTTACATTGTCGAACTTTGGAATGAATGAATTCACGATCAAAGCCATTCGCACTTGTTGTAGCTTGGTCATTTCAACTCATCAAATACGTAACTTAGAACTCTAACAAGCTTTACTTGGTGTACAAGTTTTCTATCAATATAACTTGAAGTGTTTTTGATTACATTCGATAATACTTAGACAATAATGTGAGTACAATTACATCTGAAGAAGGTGAAATAGAAACAACTAATGGATTTATACTACAAGGATTCATCGAACCCTTTGACTTTAAATGAATACGTGTACTTAGATTATAAGATTAAAGCTTTTGTAGTCAAACGTTGGAATGAATGAATTCACGATCAAAGGCATTCACACTTGTTTTAGCTTGGTCATTTCAACTCATCAAATACGGAACTTAGAACTCTAACAAGCTTTACTTGGTGAGCAAGTTTTCTATCAATATAACTCGAAGTGTTTTGGATACATTCGATAATACGTACACTATAATGTGAGTACAATTACATCTGAAGAAGGTGAAATAGAAACAACTAATGGAGTTATACTACAAGAATTCATCGAACCCTTTGACTTTAAAAGAATACGTGTACTTAGATTATAAGATTAAAGCTTTTGTAGTCAAACGTTGGAATGAATGAATTCACGATAAAAGGCATTCACACTTGTTTTAGCTTGGTCATTTCAACTCATCAAATACTTAATTTAGAACTCTAACAAGCTTTACTTGGTGAGCAAGTTTTCTATCAATATAACTCGAAGTGTTTTCGATACATTCGATAATACGTAGACTATAATGTGAGTACAATTACATCTTAAGAAGGTGAAATAGAAGCAACTAATGGAGTTATACTACAAGAATTGATCGAACCCTTTGACTTTAAATGAATACGTGTACTTAGATTATAAGATTAAAGCTTACATTGTCGAACTTTGGAATGACTGAATTCATGATTAAAGCCATTCGCACTTGTTGTAGCTTGGTCATTTCAACTCATCAAATACGTAACTTAAAACTCTAACAAGCTTTACTTGGTGAGCAAGTTTTCTATCAATATAACTCGAAGTGTTTTTGATTACATTCGATAATACCTAGACAGCAATGTGAGTACAATTACATCTTAAGAAGGTGAAATAGAAGCAACTAATGGAGTTATACTACAAGAATTGATCGAACCCTTTGACTTTAAATGAATACGTGTACTTAGATTATAAGATTAAAGCTTACATTGTCGAACTTTGGAATGACTGAATTCACGATCAAATCCATTCGCACTTGTTGTAGCTTGGTCATTTCAACTCATCAAATACGTAACTTAGAACTCTAACAAGCTTTACTTGGTGAGCAAGTTTTCTATCAATATAACTCGAAGTGTTTTTGATTACATTCGATAATACCTAGACAGCAATGTGAGTACAATTAAATCTTAAGAAGGTGAAATAGAAGCAACTAATGGAGTTATACTACAAGAATTGATTGAACCCTTTGACTTTAAAAGAATACGTGTACTTAGATTATAAGATTAAAGCTTTTGTTGTCGAACGTTGGAATGAATGAATTCACGATCAAAGGCATTCATACTTGTTTTAGCTTGGTCATTTCAACTCATCAAATACGGAAGTTAGAACTCTAACAAGCTTTACTTGGTGAGCAAGTTTTCTATCAATATAACTCGAAGTGTTTTTGATACATTCGATAATACGTAGACTATAATGTGAGTACAATTACATCTTAAGAAAGTGAAATAGAAGCAACTAATGGAGTCATACTACAAGAATTGATCGAACCCTTTGACTTTAATTGAATACGTGTACTTAGATTATAAGATTAAAGCTTACATTGTCGAACTTTGGAATGACTGAATTCACGATCAAAGCCATTCGCACTTGTTGTAGCTTGGTCATTTCAACTCATCAAATACGTAACTTAGAACTCTAACAAGCTATACTTGGTGAGCAAGTTTTCTATCAATATAACTCGAAGTGTTTTTGATTACATTCGATAATACTTAGACAATAATGTGAGTACAATTACATCTGAAGAAGGTGAAATAGAAACAACTAATGGAGTTATACTACAAGGATTCATCGAACCCTTTGACTTTAATTGAATACGTGTACTTAGATTATAAGATTAAAGCTTACATTGTCGAACTTTGGAATGACTGAATTCACGATCAAAGCCATTCGCACTTGTTGTAGCTTGGTCATTTCAACTCATCAAATACGTAACTTAGAACTCTAACAAGCTTTACTTGGTGAACAAGTTTTCTATCAATATAACTTGAAGTGTTTTTGATTACATTCGATAATACTTAGACAATAATGTGAGTACAATTACATCTGAAGAAGGTGAAATAGAAACAACTAATGGAGTTATACTACAAGGATTCATCGAACCCTTTGACTTTAAATGAATACGTGTACTTAGATTATAAGATTAAAGCTTTTGTAGTCAAACGTTGGAATGAATGAATTCACGATCAAAGGCATTCACACTTGTTTTAGCTTGGTCATTTCAACTCATCAAATACTTAATTTAGAACTCTAACAAGCTTTACTTGGTGAGCAAGTTTTCTATCAATATCACTCGAAGTGTTTTCGATACATTCGATAATACGTAGACTATAATGTGAGTACAATTACATCTTAAGAAGGTGAAATAGAAGCAACTAATGGAGTTATACTACAAGAATTGATCGAACCCTTTGACCTTAAATGAATACGTGTACTTAGATAATAAGATTAAAGCTTACATTGTCGAACTTTGGAATGAATGAATTCACGATCAAAGGCATTCACACTTGTTTTAGCTTGGTCATTTCAACTCATCAAATACTTAATTTAGAACTCTAACAAGCTTTACTTGGTGAGCAAGTTTTCTATCAATATAACTCGAAGTGTTTTGGATACATTCGATAATACGTAGACTATAATGTGAGTACAATTACTTCTTAAGAAGGTGAAATAGAAGCAACTAATGGAGTTATACTACAAGAATTGATCGAACCCTTTGACTTTAAATGAATACGTGTACTTAGATTATAAGATTAAAGCTTACATTGTCGAACTTTGGAATGACTGAATTCACGATCAAAGCCATTCGCACTTGTTATAGCTTGGTCATTTCAACTCATCAAATACGTAACTTAGAACTCTAACAAGCTTTACTTGGTGAGCAAGTTTTCTATCAATATAACTCGAAGTGTTTTTGATTACATTCGATAATACCTAGACAGCAATGTGAGTACAATTACATCTTAAGAAGGTGAAATAGAAGCAACTAATGGAGTTATACTACAAGAATTGATCGAACCCTTTGACTTTAAAAGAATACGTGTACTTAGATTATAAGATTAAAGCTTTTGTTGTCGAACGTTGGAATGAATGAATTCACGATCAAAGGCATTCACACTTGTTTTAGCTTGGTCATTTCAACTCTTCAAATACGGAACTTAGAACTCTAAAAGCTTTACTTGGTGAGCAAGTTTTCTATCAATATAACTCGAAGTGTTTTGGATACATTCGATAATACGTACACTATAATGTGAGTACAATTACATCTTAAGAAGGTGAAATAGAAGCAACTAATGGAGTTATACTACAAGAATTGATCGAACCCTTTGACTTTAAATGAATACGTGTACTTAGATTATAAGATTAAAGCTTACATTGTCGAACTTTGGAATGAATGAATTCACGATCAAAGCCATTCGCACTTGTTGTAGCTTGGTCATTTCAACTCATCAAATACGTAACTTAGAACTCTAACAAGCTTTACTTGGTGTACAAGTTTTCTATCAATATAACTTGAAGTGTTTTTGATTACATTCGATAATACTTAGACAATAATGTGAGTACAATTACATCTGAAGAAGGTGAAATAGAAACAACTAATGGATTTATACTACAAGGATTCATCGAACCCTTTGACTTTAAATGAATACGTGTACTTAGATTATAAGATTAAAGCTTTTGTAGTCAAACGTTGGAATGAATGAATTCACGATCAAAGGCATTCACACTAGTTTTAGCTTGGTCATTTCAACTCATCAAATACGGAACTTAGAACTCTAACAAGCTTTACTTGGTGAGCAAGTTTTCTATCAATATAACTCGAAGTGTTTTGGATACATTCGATAATACCTAGACTATAATGTGAGTACAATTACATCTTAAGAAAGTGAAATAGAAGCAACTAATGGAGTTATACTACAAGGATTCATCGAACACTTTGACTTTAATTGAATACGTGTACTTAGATTATAAGATTAAAGCTTACATTGTCGAACTTTGGAATGACTGAATTCACGATCAAAGCCATTCGCACTTGTTGTAGCTTGGTCATTTCAACTCATCAAATACGTAACTTAGAACTCTAACAAGCTTTACTTGGTGAACAAGTTTTCTATCAATATAACTTGAAGTGTTTTTGATTACATTCGATAATACTTAGACAATAATGTGAGTACAATTACATCTGAAGAAGGTGAAATAGAAACAACTAATGGATTTATACTACAAGGATTCATCGAACCCTTTGACTTTAAATGAATACGTGTACTTAGATTATAAGATTAAAGCTTTTGTAGTCAAACGTTGGAATGAATGAATTCACGATCAAAGGCATTCACACTTGTTTTAGGTTGGTCATTTCAACTCATCAAATACTTAATTTAGAACTCTAACAAGCTTTACTTGGTGAGCAAGTTTTCTATCAATATAACTCGAAGTGTTTTGGATACATTCGATAATACGTAGACTATAATGTGAGTACAATTACATCTGAAGAAGGTGAAATAGAAACAACTAATGGAGTTATACTACAAGGATTCATCGAACCCTTTGACTTTAAAAGAATACGTGTACTTAGATTATAAGATTAAAGCTTTTGTAGTCAAACGTTGGAATGAATGAATTCACGATCAAAGGCATTCACACTTGTTTTAGCTTGGTCATTTCAACTCATCAAATACTTAATTTAGAACTCTAACAAGCTTTACTTGGTGAGCAAGTTTTCTATCAATATAACTCGAAGTGTTTTTGATTACATTCGATAATACCTAGATAGCAATGTGAGTACAATTACATCTTAAGAAGGTGAAATAGAAGCAAATAATGGAGTTATACTACAAGAATTGATCGAACCCTTTGACTTTAAATGAATACGTGTACTTAGATTATAAGATTAAAGCTTACATTGTCGAACTTTGGAATGACTGAATTCACGATCAAAGCCATTCGCACTTGTTGTAGCTTGGTCATTTCAACTCATCAAATACGTAACTTAGAACTCTAACAAGCTTTACTTGGTGAGCAAGTTTTCTATCAATATAACTCGAAGTGTTCTGGATTACATTCGATAATACCTAGACAATAATGTGAGTACAATTACATCTTAAGAAGGTGAAATAGAAGCAACTAATGGAGTTATACTACAAGAATTGATCGAACCCTTTGACTTTAAAAGAATACGTGTACTTAGATTATAAGATTAAAGCTTTTGTAGTCGAACGTTGGAATGAATGAATTCACTATCAAAGCCATTCACACTTGTTGTAGCTTGGTCATTTCAACTCATCAAATACGTAACTTAGAACTCTAACAAGCTTTACTTGGTGAACAAGTTTTCTATCAATATAACTTGAAGTGTTTTTGATTACATTCGATAATACTTAGACAATAATGTGAGTACAATTACATCTGAAGAAGGTGAAATAGAAACAACTAATGGAGTTATACTACAAGGATTCATCGAACCCTTTGACTTTAAATGAATACGTGTACTTAGATTATAAGATTAAAGCTTACATTGTCGAACTTTGGAATGAATGAATTCACGATCAAAGCCATTCGCACTTGTTGTAGCTTGGTCATTTCAACTCATCAAATACGTAACTTAGAACTCTAACAAGCTTTACTTGGTGAGCAAGTTTTCTATCAATATAACTCGAAGTGTTCTGGATTACATTCGATAATACCTAGACAATAATGTGAGTACAATTACATCTTAAGAAGGTGAAATAGAAGCAACTAATGGAGTTATACTACAAGAATTGATCGAACCCTTTGACTTTAAAAGAATACGTGTACTTAGATTATAAGATTAAAGCTTTTGTAGTCGAACGTTGGAATGAATGAATTCACTATCAAAGCCATTCACACTTGTTGTAGCTTGGTCATTTCAACTCATCAAATACGTAACTTAGAACTCTAACAAGCTTTACTTGGTGAACAAGTTTTCTATCAATATAACTTGAAGTGTTTTTGATTACATTCGATAATACTTAGACAATAATGTGAGTACAATTACATCTGAAGAAGGTGAAATAGAAACAACTAATGGAGTTATACTACAAGGATTCATCGAACCCTTTGACTTTAAATGAATACGTGTACTTAGATTATAAGATTAAAGCTTACATTGTCGAACTTTGGAATGAATGAATTCACGATCAAAGCCATTCGCACTTGTTGTAGCTTGGTCATTTCAACTCATCAAATACGTAACTTAGAACTCTAACAAGCTTTACTTGGTGAGCAAGTTTTCTATCAATATAACTCGAAGTGTTTTTGATTACATTCGATAATACCTAGACAGCAATGTGAGTACAATTACATCTTAAGAAGGTGAAATAGAAGCAACTAATGGAGTTATACTACAAGAATTGATCGAACCCTTTGACTTTAAAAGAATACGTGTACTTAGATTATAAGATTAAAGCTTACATTGTCGAACTTTGGAATGAATGAATTCACGATCAAAGCCATTCGCACTTGTTGTAGCTTGGTCATTTCAACTCATCAAATATGTAACTTAGAACTCTAACAAGCTTTACTTGGTGAACAAGTTTTCTATCAATATAACTTGAAGTGTTTTTGATTACATTCGATAATACTTAGACAATAATGTGAGTACAATTACATCTGAAGAAGGTGAAATAGAAACAACTAATGGAGTTATACTACAAGGATTCATCGAACCCATTGACTTTAAATGAATACGTGTACTTAGATTATAAGATTAAAGCTTTTGTAGTCAAACGTTGGAATGAATGATTTCACGATCAAAGGCATTCACACTTGTTTTAGCTTGATCATTTCAACTCATCAAATACTTAACTTAGAACTCTAACAAGCTTTACTTGGTGAGCAAGTTTTCTATCAATATAACTCGAAGTGTTTTGGATACATTCGATAATACGTAGACTATAATGTGAGTACAATTACATCTTAAAAAGGTGAAATAGAAGCAACTAATGGAGTTATACTACAAGAATTGATCGAACCCTTAGACTTTAAAAGAATACATGTACTTAGATTATAAGATTAAAGCTTTTATAGTCAAACGTTGGAATGAATGAATTCACGATCGAAGGCATTCACACTTGTTTTAGCTTGGTCATTTCAACTCATCAAATACTTAACTTAGAACTCTAACAAGCTTTACTTGGTGAGGAAGTTTTCTATCAATATAACTCGAAGTGTTTTGGATACATTCGATAATACGTAGACTATAATGTGAGTACAATTACATCTTAAGAAGGTGAAATAGAAGCAACTAATGGAGTTATACTACAAGAATTGATCGAACCCTTTGACTTTAAATGAATACCTGTACTTAGATTATAAGATTAAAGCTTACATTGTCGAACTTTGGAATGACTGAATTCACGATTAAAGCCATTCGCACTTGTTGTAGCTTGGTCATTTCAACTCATCAAATACGTAACTTAGAACTCTAACAAGCTTTACTTGGTGAGCAAGTTTTCTATCAATATAACTCGAAGTGTTTTTGATTACATTCGATAATACCTAGACAGCAATGTGAGTACAATTACATCTTAAGAAGGTGAAATAGAAGCAACTAATGGAGTTATACTACAAGAATTGATCGAACCCTTTGACTTTAAAAGAATACGTGTACTTAGATTATAAGATTAAAGCTTACATTGTCGAACTTTGGAATGAATGAATTCACGATCAAAGCCATTCGCACTTGTTGTAGCTTGGTCATTTCAACTCATCAAATACGTAACTTAGAACTCTAACAAGCTTTACTTGGTGAACAAGTTTTCTATCAATATAACTTGAAGTGTTTTTGATTACATTCGATAATACTTAGACAATAATGTGAGTACAATTACATCTGAAGAAGGTGAAATAGAAACAACTAATGGAGTTATACTACAAGGATTCATCGAACCCATTGACTTTAAATGAATACGTGTACTTAGATTATAAGATTAAAGCTTTTGTAGTCAAACGTTGGAATGAATGATTTCACGATCAAAGGCATTCACACTTGTTTTAGCTTGATCATTTCAACTCATCAAATACTTAACTTAGAACTCTAACAAGCTTTACTTGGTGAGCAAGTTTTCTATCAATATAACTCGAAGTGTTTTGGATACATTCGATAATACGTAGACTATAATGTGAGTACAATTACATCTTAAAAAGGTGAAATAGAAGCAACTAATGGAGTTATACTACAAGAATTGATCGAACCCTTAGACTTTAAAAGAATACATGTACTTAGATTATAAGATTAAAGCTTTTATAGTCAAACGTTGGAATGAATGAATTCACGATCAAAGGCATTCACACTTGTTTTAGCTTGGTCATTTCAACTCATCAAATACTTAACTTAGAACTCTAACAAGCTTTACTTGGTGAGGAAGTTTTCTATCAATATAACTCGAAGTGTTTTGGATACATTCGATAATACGTAGACTATAATGTGAGTACAATTACATCTTAAGAAGGTGAAATAGAAGCAACTAATGGAGTTATACTACAAGAATTGATCGAACCCTTTGACTTTAAATGAATACCTGTACTTAGATTATAAGATTAAAGCTTACATTGTCGAACTTTGGAATGACTGAATTCACGATTAAAGTCATTCGCACTTGTTGTAGCTTGGTCATTTCAACTCATCAAATACGTAACTTAAAACTCTAACAAGCTTTACTTGGTGAGCAAGTTTTCTATCAATATAACTCGAAGTGTTTTTGATTACATTCGATAATACCTAGACAGCAATGTGAGTACAATTACATCTTAAGAAGGTGAAATAGAAGCAACTAATGGAGTTATACTACAAGAATTGATCGAACCCTTTGACTTTAAAAGAATACGTGTACTTAGATTGTAAGATTAAAGCTTTTGTTGTCGAATGTTGGAATGAATGAATTCACGATCAAAGGCATTCACACTTGTTTTAGCTTGGTCATTTCAACTCATCAAATACAGAACTTAGAACTCTAACAAGCTTTACTTGGTGAGCAAGTTTTCTATCAATATAACTCGAAGTGTTTTGGATACATTCGATAATACGTAGACTATAATGTGAGTACAATTACATCTTAAGAAAGTGAAATAGAAGCAACTAATGGAGTCATACTACAAGAATTGATCGAACCCTTTGACTTTAAATGAATACGTGTACTTAGATTATAAGATTAAAGCTTACATTGTCGAACTTTGGAATGAATGAATTCACGATCAAAGCCATTCGCACTTGTTGTAGCTTGGTCATTTCAACTCATCAAATACGTAACATAGAACTCTAACAAGCTTTACTTGGTGAACAAGTTTTCTATCAATATAACTCGAAGTGTTTTGGATACATTCGATAATACATAGACTATAATGTGAGTACATTTACATCTTAAGAAGGTGAAATAGAAGCAACTAATGGAGTTATACTACAAGAATTGATCGAACCCTTTGACTTTAAATGAATACGTGTACTTAGATTATAAGATTAAAGCTTGCATTGTCGAACTTTGGAATGACTGAATTCACGATCAAAGCCATTCGCACTTGTTGTAGCTTGGTCATTTCAACTCATCAAATACGTAACTTAGAACTCTAACAAGCTTTACTTGGTGAGCAAGTTTTCTATCAATATAACTCGAAGTGTTTTTGATTACATTCGATAATACCTAGACAGCAATGTGAGTACAATTATATCTTAAGAAGGTGAAATAGAAGCAACTAACGGAGTTATACTACAAGAATTGATCGAACCCTTTGACTTTAAAAGAATACGTGTACTTAGATAATAAGATTTAAGCTTACATTGTCGAACTTTGGAATGAATGAATTCACGATCAAAGCCATTCGCACTTGTTGTAGCTTGGTCATTTCAACTCATCAAATACGTAACTTAGAACTCTAACAAGCTTTACTTGGTGAACAAGTTTTCTATCAATATAACTTGAAGTGTTTTTGATTACATTCGAAAATACTTAGACAATAATGTGAGTACAATTACATCTGAAGAAGGTGAAATAGAAACAACTAATGGAGTTATACTACAAGGATTCATCGAACCCATTGACTTTAAATGAATACGTGTACTTAGATTATAAGATTAAAGCTTTTGTAGTCAAACGTTGGAATGAATGATTTCACGATCAAAGGCATTCACACTTGTTTTAGCTTGATCATTTCAACTCATCAAATACTTAACTTAGAACTCTAACAAGCTTTACTTGGTGAGCAAGTTTTCTATCAATATAACTCGAAGTGTTTTGGATACATTCGATAATACGTAGACTATAATGTGAGTACAATTACATCTTAAAAAGGTGAAATAGAAGCAACTAATGGAGTTATACTACAAGAATTGATCGAACCCTTAGACTTTAAAAGAATACATGTACTTAGATTATAAGATTAAAGCTTTTATAGTCAAACGTTGGAATGAATGAATTCACGATCGAAGGCATTCACACTTGTTTTAGCTTGGTCATTTCAACTCATCAAATACTTAACTTAGAACTCTAACAAGCTTTACTTGGTGAGGAAGTTTTCTATCAATATAACTCGAAGTGTTTTGGATACATTCGATAATACGTAGACTATAATGTGAGTACAATTACATCTTAAGAAGGTGAAATAGAAGCAACTAATGGAGTTATACTACAAGAATTGATCGAACCCTTTGACTTTAAATGAATACCTGTACTTAGATTATAAGATTAAAGCTTACATTGTCGAACTTTGGAATGACTGAATTCACGATTAAAGCCATTCGCACTTGTTGTAGCTTGGTCATTTCAACTCATCAAATACGTAACTTAAAACTCTAACAAGCTTTACTTGGTGAGCAAGTTTTCTATCAATATAACTCGAAGTGTTTTTGATTACATTCGATAATACCTAGACAGCAATGTGAGTACAATTACATCTTAAGAAGGTGAAATAGAAGCAACTAATGGAGTTATACTACAAGAATTGATCGAACCCTTTGACTTTAAAAGAATACGTGTACTTAGATTGTAAGATTAAAGCTTTTGTTGTCGAATGTTGGAATGAATGAATTCACGATCAAAGGCATTCACACTTGTTTTAGCTTGGTCATTTCAACTCATCAAATACGGAACTTAGAACTCTAACAAGCTTTACTTGGTGAGCAAGTTTTCTATCAATATAACTCGAAGTGTTTTGGATACATTCGATAATACGTAGACTATAATGTGAGTACAATTACATCTTAAGAAAGTGAAATAGAAGCAACTAATGGAGTTATACTACAAGAATTGATCGCACCCTTTGACCTTAAATGAATACGTGTACTTAGATTATAAGATTAAAGCTTACATTGTCGAACTTTGGAATGAATGAATTCACGATCAAAGCCATTCGCACTTGTTGTAGCTTGGTCATTTCAACTCATCAAATACGTAACTTAGAACTCTAACAAGCTTTACTTGGTGAACAAGTTTTCTATCAATATAACTTGAAGTGTTTTTGATTACATTCGATAATACTTAGACAATAATGTGAGTACAATTACATCTGAAGAAGGTGAAATAGAAACAACTAATGGAGTTATACTACAAGGATTCATCGAACCCTTTGACTTTAAATGAATACGTGTACTTAGATTATAAGATTAAAGCTTTTGTTGTCGAACGTTAGAATGAATGAATTTACGATCAAAGGCATTCACACTTGTTGTAGCTTCAACATTTCAACTCATCAAATACGTAACTTCGAACTCTAACAAGCTTTACTTGGTGAGCAAGTTTTCTATCAATATAACTCGAAGTGTTTTTGATTACATTCGATAATACCTAGACAGCAATGTGAGTACAATTATATCTTAAGAAGGTGAAATAGAAGCAACTAACGGAGTTATACTACAAGAATTGATCGAACCCTTTGACTTTAAAAGAATACGTGTACTTAGATAATAAGATTTAAGCTTACATTGTCGAACTTTGGAATGAATGAATTCACGATCAAAGCCATTCGCACTTGTTGTAGCTTGGTCATTTCAACTCATCAAATACGTAACTTAGAACTCTAACAAGCTTTACTTGGTGAACAAGTTTTCTATCAATATAACTTGAAGTGTTTTTGATTACATTCGAAAATACTTAGACAATAATGTGAGTACAATTACATCTGAAGAAGGTGAAATAGAAACAACTAATGGAGTTATACTACAAGGATTCATCGAACCCATTGACTTTAAATGAATACGTGTACTTAGATTATAAGATTAAAGCTTTTGTAGTCAAACGTTGGAATGAATGATTTCACGATCAAAGGCATTCACACTTGTTTTAGCTTGATCATTTCAACTCATCAAATACTTAACTTAGAACTCTAACAAGCTTTACTTGGTGAGCAAGTTTTCTATCAATATAACTCGAAGTGTTTTGGATACATTCGATAATACGTAGACTATAATGTGAGTACAATTACATCTTAAAAAGGTGAAATAGAAGCAACTAATGGAGTTATACTACAAGAATTGATCGAACCCTTAGACTTTAAAAGAATACATGTACTTAGATTATAAGATTAAAGCTTTTATAGTCAAACGTTGGAATGAATGAATTCACGATCGAAGGCATTCACACTTGTTTTAGCTTGGTCATTTCAACTCATCAAATACTTAACTTAGAACTCTAACAAGCTTTACTTGGTGAGGAAGTTTTCTATCAATATAACTCGAAGTGTTTTGGATACATTCGATAATACGTAGACTATAATGTGAGTACAATTACATCTTAAGAAGGTGAAATAGAAGCAACTAATGGAGTTATACTACAAGAATTGATCGAACCCTTTGACTTTAAATGAATACCTGTACTTAGATTATAAGATTAAAGCTTACATTGTCGAACTTTGGAATGACTGAATTCACGATTAAAGCCATTCGCACTTGTTGTAGCTTGGTCATTTCAACTCATCAAATACGTAACTTAAAACTCTAACAAGCTTTACTTGGTGAGCAAGTTTTCTATCAATATAACTCGAAGTGTTTTTGATTACATTCGATAATACCTAGACAGCAATGTGAGTACAATTACATCTTAAGAAGGTGAAATAGAAGCAACTAATGGAGTTATACTACAAGAATTGATCGAACCCTTTGACTTTAAAAGAATACGTGTACTTAGATTGTAAGATTAAAGCTTTTGTTGTCGAATGTTGGAATGAATGAATTCACGATCAAAAGCATTCACACTTGTTTTAGCTTGGTCATTTCAACTCATCAAATACGGAACTTAGAACTCTAACAAGCTTTACTTGGTGAGCAAGTTTTCTATCAATATAACTCGAAGTGTTTTGGATACATTCGATAATACGTAGACTATAATGTGAGTACAATTACATCTTAAGAAAGTGAAATAGAAGCAACTAATGGAGTCATACTACAAGAATTGATCGAACCCTTTGACTTTAAATGAATACGTGTACTTAGATTATAAGATTAAAGCTTACATTGTCGAACTTTGGAATGAATGAATTCACGATCAAAGCCATTCGCACTTGTTGTAGCTTTGTCATTTCAACTCATCAAATACGTAACTTAGAACTCTAACAAGCTTTACTTGGTGAACAAGTTTTCTATCAATATAACTCGAAGTGTTTTGGATACATTCGATAATACATAGACTATAATGTGAGTACATTTACATCGTAAGAAGGTGAAATAGAAGCAACTAATGGAGTTATACTACAAGAATTGATCGAACCCTTTGACTTTAAAAGAATACGTGTACTTAGATTATAAGATTAAAGCTTTTGTTGTCGAACGTTGGAATGAATGAATTCACGAGCAAAGGCATCCACACTTGTTTTAGCTTGGTCATTTCAACTCATCAAATACGGAACTTAGAACTCTAACAAGCTTTACTTGGTGAACAAGTTTTCTATCAATATAACTCGAAGTGTTTTGGATACATTCGATAATACGTAGACTATAATGTGAGTACAATTACATCTTAAGAAAGTGAAATAGAAGCAACTAATGGAGTTATACTACAAGAATTGATCGAACCCTTTGACTTTAAAAGAATACGTGTACTTAGATTATAAGATTAAAGCTTACATTGTCGAACTTTGGAATGAATGAATTCACGATCAAAGCCATTCGCACTTGTTGTAGCTTGGTCATTTCAACTCATCAAATACGTAACTTAGAACTCTAACAAGCTTTACTTGGTGAACAAGTTTTCTATCAATATAACTTGAAGTGTTTTTGATTACATTCGATAATACTTAGACAATAATGTGAGTACAATTACATCTGAAGAAGGTGAAATAGAAACAACTAATGGAGTTATACTACAAGGATTCATCGAACCCATTGACTTTAAATGAATACGTGTACTTAGATTATAAGATTAAAGCTTTTGTAGTCAAACGTTGGAATGAATGATTTCACGATCAAAGGCATTCACACTTGTTTTAGCTTGATCATTTCAACTCATCAAATACTTAACTTAGAACTCTAACAAGCTTTACTTGGTGAGCAAGTTTTCTATCAATATAACTCGAAGTGTTTTGGATACATTCGATAATACGTAGACTATAATGTGAGTACAATTACATCTTAAAAAGGTGAAATAGAAGCAACTAATGGAGTTATACTACAAGAATTGATCGAACCCTTAGACTTTAAAAGAATACATGTACTTAGATTATAAGATTAAAGCTTTTATAGTCAAACGTTGGAATGAATGAATTCACGATCGAAGGCATTCACACTTGTTTTAGCTTGGTCATTTCAACTCATCAAATACTTAACTTAGAACTCTAACAAGCTTTACTTGGTGAGGAAGTTTTCTATCAATATAACTCGAAGTGTTTTGGATACATTCGATAATACGTAGACTATAATGTGAGTACAATTACATCTTAAGAAGGTGAAATAGAAGCAACTAATGGAGTTATACTACAAGAATTGATCGAACCCTTTGACTTTAAATGAATACCTGTACTTAGATTATAAGATTAAAGCTTACATTGTCGAACTTTGGAATGACTGAATTCACGATTAAAGCCATTCGCACTTGTTGTAGCTTGGTCATTTCAACTCATCAAATACGTAACTTAAAACTCTAACAAGCTTTACTTGGTGAGCAAGTTTTCTATCAATATAACTCGAAGTGTTTTTGATTACATTCGATAATACCTAGACAGCAATGTGAGTACAATTACATCTTAAGAAGGTGAAATAGAAGCAACTAATGGAGTTATACTACAAGAATTGATCGAACCCTTTGACTTTAAAAGAATACGTGTACTTAGATTGTAAGATTAAAGCTTTTGTTGTCGAATGTTGGAATGAATGAATTCACGATCAAAAGTATTCACACTTGTTTTAGCTTGGTCATTTCAACTCATCAAATACGGAACTTAGAACTCTAACAAGCTTTACTTGGTGAGCAAGTTTTCTATCAATATAACTCGAAGTGTTTTGGATACATTCGATAATACGTAGACTATAATGTGAGTACAATTACATCTTAAGAAAGTGAAATAGAAGCAACTAATGGAGTCATACTACAAGAATTGATCGAACCCTTTGACTTTAAATGAATACGTGTACTTAGATTATAAGATTAAAGCTTACATTGTCGAACTTTGGAATGAATGAATTCACGATCAAAGCCATTCGCACTTGTTGTAGCTTTGTCATTTCAACTCATCAAATACGTAACTTAGAACTCTAACAAGCTTTACTTGGTGAACAAGTTTTCTATCAATATAACTCGAAGTGTTTTGGATACATTCGATAATACATAGACTATAATGTGAGTACATTTACATCGTAAGAAGGTGAAATAGAAGCAACTAATGGAGTTATACTACAAGAATTGATCGAACCCTTTGACTTTAAATGAATACGTGTACTTAGATTATAAGATTAAAGCTTGCATTGTCGAACTTTGGAATGACTGAATTCACGATCAAAGCCATTCGCACTTGTTGTAGCTTGGTCATTTCAACTCATCAAATACGTAA
The DNA here is from genome assembly GCA_028654395.1 of Scutellaria barbata. Classification (NCBI taxonomy): domain Eukaryota; kingdom Viridiplantae; phylum Streptophyta; class Magnoliopsida; order Lamiales; family Lamiaceae; genus Scutellaria; species Scutellaria barbata. The sequence goes on from JACJVH010000044.1 coordinate 128,408, forward strand.
CTTAGAACTCTAACAAGCTTTACTTGGTGAGCAAGTTTTCTATCAATATAACTCGAAGTGTTTTTGATTACATTCGATAATACCTAGACAGCAATGTGAGTACAATTACATCTTAAGAAGGTGAAATAGAAGCAACTAATGGAGTTATACTACAAGAATTGATCGAACCCTTTGACTTTAAAAGAATACGTGTACTTAGATTATAAGATTAAAGCTTACATTGTCGAACTTTGGAATGAATGAATTCACGATCAAAGCCATTCGCACTTGTTGTAGCTTGGTCATTTCAACTCATCAAATACGTAACTTAGAACTCTAACAAGCTTTACTTGGTGAACAAGTTTTCTATCAATATAACTTGAAGTGTTTTTGATTACATTCGATAATACTTAGACAATAATGTGAGTACAATTACATCTGAAGAAGGTGAAATAGAAACAACTAATGGAGTTATACTACAAGGATTCATCGAACCCATTGACTTTAAATGAATACGTGTACTTAGATTATAAGATTAAAGCTTTTGTAGTCAAACGTTGGAATGAATGATTTCACGATCAAAGGCATTCACACTTGTTTTAGCTTGATCATTTCAACTCATCAAATACTTAACTTAGAACTCTAACAAGCTTTACTTGGTGAGCAAGTTTTCTATCAATATAACTCGAAGTGTTTTGGATACATTCGATAATACGTAGACTATAATGTGAGTACAATTACATCTTAAAAAGGTGAAATAGAAGCAACTAATGGAGTTATACTACAAGAATTGATCGAACCCTTAGACTTTAAAAGAATACATGTACTTAGATTATAAGATTAAAGCTTTTATAGTCAAACGTTGGAATGAATGAATTCACGATCGAAGGCATTCACACTTGTTTTAGCTTGGTCATTTCAACTCATCAAATACTTAACTTAGAACTCTAACAAGCTTTACTTGGTGAGGAAGTTTTCTATCAATATAACTCGAAGTGTTTTGGATACATTCGATAATACGTAGACTATAATGTGAGTACAATTACATCTTAAGAAGGTGAAATAGAAGCAACTAATGGAGTTATACTACAAGAATTGATCGAACCCTTTGACTTTAAATGAATACCTGTACTTAGATTATAAGATTAAAGCTTACATTGTCGAACTTTGGAATGACTGAATTCACGATTAAAGCCATTCGCACTTGTTGTAGCTTGGTCATTTCAACTCATCAAATACGTAACTTAAAACTCTAACAAGCTTTACTTGGTGAGCAAGTTTTCTATCAATATAACTCGAAGTGTTTTTGATTACATTCGATAATACCTAGACAGCAATGTGAGTACAATTACATCTTAAGAAGGTGAAATAGAAGCAACTAATGGAGTTATACTACAAGAATTGATCGAACCCTTTGACTTTAAAAGAATACGTGTACTTAGATTGTAAGATTAAAGCTTTTGTTGTCGAATGTTGGAATGAATGAATTCACGATCAAAGGCATTCACACTTGTTTTAGCTTGGTCATTTCAACTCATCAAATACGGAACTTAGAACTCTAACAAGCTTTACTTGGTGAGCAAGTTTTCTATCAATATAACTCGAAGTGTTTTGGATACATTCGATAATACGTAGACTATAATGTGAGTACAATTACATCTGAAGAAGGTGAAATAGAAACAACTAATGGAGTTATACTACAAGGATTCATCGAACCCTTTGACTTTAAAAGAATACGTGTACTTAGATTATAAGATTAAAGCTTTTGTAGTCAAACGTTGGAATGAATGATTTCACGATCAAAGGCATTCACACTTGTTTTAGCTTGATCATTTCAACTCATCAAATACTTAACTTAGAACTCTAACAAGCTTTACTTGGTGAGCAAGTTTTCTATCAATATAACTCGAAGTGTTTTGGATACATTCGATAATACGTAGACTATAATGTGAGTACAATTACATCTTAAAAAGGTGAAATAGAAGCAACTAATGGAGTTATACTACAAGAATTGATCGAACCCTTAGACTTTAAAAGAATACATGTACTTAGATTATAAGATTAAAGCTTTTATAGTCAAACGTTGGAATGAATGAATTCACGATCGAAGGCATTCACACTTGTTTTAGCTTGGTCATTTCAACTCATCAAATACTTAACTTAGAACTCTAACAAGCTTTACTTGGTGAGGAAGTTTTCTATCAATATAACTCGAAGTGTTTTGGATACATTCGATAATACGTAGACTATAATGTGAGTACAATTACATCTTAAGAAGGTGAAATAGAAGCAACTAATGGAGTTATACTACAAGAATTGATCGAACCCTTTGACTTTAAATGAATACCTGTACTTAGATTATAAGATTAAAGCTTACATTGTCGAACTTTGGAATGACTGAATTCACGATTAAAGCCATTCGCACTTGTTGTAGCTTGGTCATTTCAACTCATCAAATACGTAACTTAAAACTCTAACAAGCTTTACTTGGTGAGCAAGTTTTCTATCAATATAACTCGAAGTGTTTTTGATTACATTCGATAATACCTAGACAGCAATGTGAGTACAATTACATCTTAAGAAGGTGAAATAGAAGCAACTAATGGAGTTATACTACAAGAATTGATCGAACCCTTTGACTTTAAAAGAATACGTGTACTTAGATTGTAAGATTAAAGCTTTTGTTGTCGAATGTTGGAATGAATGAATTCACGATCAAAGGCATTCACACTTGTTTTAGCTTGGTCATTTCAACTCATCAAATACGGAACTTAGAACTCTAACAAGCTTTACTTGGTGAGCAAGTTTTCTATCAATATAACTCGAAGTGTTTTGGATACATTCGATAATACGTAGACTATAATGTGAGTACAATTACATCTGAAGAAGGTGAAATAGAAACAACTAATGGAGTTATACTACAAGGATTCATCGAACCCTTTGACTTTAAAAGAATACGTGTACTTAGATTATAAGATTAAAGCTTTTGTAGTCAAACGTTGGAATGAATGATTTCACGATCAAAGGCATTCACACTTGTTTTAGCTTGATCATTTCAACTCATCAAATACTTAACTTAGAACTCTAACAAGCTTTACTTGGTGAGCAAGTTTTCTATCAATATAACTCGAAGTGTTTTGGATACATTCGATAATACGTAGACTATAATGTGAGTACAATTACATCTTAAAAAGGTGAAATAGAAGCAACTAATGGAGTTATACTACAAGAATTGATCGAACCCTTAGACTTTAAAAGAATACATGTACTTAGATTATAAGATTAAAGCTTTTATAGTCAAACGTTGGAATGAATGAATTCACGATCGAAGGCATTCACACTTGTTTTAGCTTGGTCATTTCAACTCATCAAATACTTAACTTAGAACTCTAACAAGCTTTACTTGGTGAGGAAGTTTTCTATCAATATAACTCGAAGTGTTTTGGATACATTCGATAATACGTAGACTATAATGTGAGTACAATTACATCTTAAGAAGGTGAAATAGAAGCAACTAATGGAGTTATACTACAAGAATTGATCGAACCCTTTGACTTTAAATGAATACCTGTACTTAGATTATAAGATTAAAGCTTACATTGTCGAACTTTGGAATGACTGAATTCACGATTAAAGCCATTCGCACTTGTTGTAGCTTGGTCATTTCAACTCATCAAATACGTAACTTAAAACTCTAACAAGCTTTACTTGGTGAGCAAGTTTTCTATCAATATAACTCGAAGTGTTTTTGATTACATTCGATAATACCTAGACAGCAATGTGAGTACAATTACATCTTAAGAAGGTGAAATAGAAGCAACTAATGGAGTTATACTACAAGAATTGATCGAACCCTTTGACTTTAAAAGAATACGTGTACTTAGATTGTAAGATTAAAGCTTTTGTTGTCGAATGTTGGAATGAATGAATTCACGATCAAAGGCATTCACACTTGTTTTAGCTTGGTCATTTCAACTCATCAAATACGGAACTTAGAACTCTAACAAGCTTTACTTGGTGAGCAAGTTTTCTATCAATATAACTCGAAGTGTTTTGGATACATTCGATAATACGTAGACTATAATGTGAGTACAATTACATCTGAAGAAGGTGAAATAGAAACAACTAATGGAGTTATACTACAAGGATTCATCGAACCCTTTGACTTTAAAAGAATACGTGTACTTAGATTATAAGATTAAAGCTTTTGTAGTCAAACGTTGGAATGAATGATTTCACGATCAAAGGCATTCACACTTGTTTTAGCTTGATCATTTCAACTCATCAAATACTTAACTTAGAACTCTAACAAGCTTTACTTGGTGAGCAAGTTTTCTATCAATATAACTCGAAGTGTTTTGGATACATTCGATAATACGTAGACTATAATGTGAGTACAATTACATCTTAAAAAGGTGAAATAGAAGCAACTAATGGAGTTATACTACAAGAATTGATCGAACCCTTAGACTTTAAAAGAATACATGTACTTAGATTATAAGATTAAAGCTTTTATAGTCAAACGTTGGAATGAATGAATTCACGATCGAAGGCATTCACACTTGTTTTAGCTTGGTCATTTCAACTCATCAAATACTTAACTTAGAACTCTAACAAGCTTTACTTGGTGAGGAAGTTTTCTATCAATATAACTCGAAGTGTTTTGGATACATTCGATAATACGTAGACTATAATGTGAGTACAATTACATCTTAAGAAGGTGAAATAGAAGCAACTAATGGAGTTATACTACAAGAATTGATCGAACCCTTTGACTTTAAATGAATACCTGTACTTAGATTATAAGATTAAAGCTTACATTGTCGAACTTTGGAATGACTGAATTCACGATTAAAGCCATTCGCACTTGTTGTAGCTTGGTCATTTCAACTCATCAAATACGTAACTTAAAACTCTAACAAGCTTTACTTGGTGAGCAAGTTTTCTATCAATATAACTCGAAGTGTTTTTGATTACATTCGATAATACCTAGACAGCAATGTGAGTACAATTACATCTTAAGAAGGTGAAATAGAAGCAACTAATGGAGTTATACTACAAGAATTGATCGAACCCTTTGACTTTAAAAGAATACGTGTACTTAGATTGTAAGATTAAAGCTTTTGTTGTCGAATGTTGGAATGAATGAATTCACGATCAAAGGCATTCACACTTGTTTTAGCTTGGTCATTTCAACTCATCAAATACGGAACTTAGAACTCTAACAAGCTTTACTTGGTGAGCAAGTTTTCTATCAATATAACTCGAAGTGTTTTGGATACATTCGATAATACGTAGACTATAATGTGAGTACAATTACATCTTAAGAAAGTGAAATAGAAGCAACTAATGGAGTCATACTACAAGAATTGATCGAACCCTTTGACTTTAAATGAATACGTGTACTTAGATTATAAGATTAAAGCTTACATTGTCGAACTTTGGAATGAATGAATTCACGATCAAAGCCATTCGCACTTGTTGTAGCTTGGTCATTTCAACTCATCAAATACGTAACTTAGAACTCTAACAAGCTTTACTTGGTGAACAAGTTTTCTATCAATATAACTCGAAGTGTTTTGGATACATTCGATAATACATAGACTATAATGTGAGTACATTTACATCTTAAGAAGGTGAAATAGAAGCAACTAATGGAGTTATACTACAAGAATTGATCGAACCCTTTGACTTTAAATGAATACGTGTACTTAGATTATAAGATTAAAGCTTGCATTGTCGAACTTTGGAATGACTGAATTCACGATCAAAGCCATTCGCACTTGTTGTAGCTTGGTCATTTCAACTCATCAAATACGTAACTTAAAACTCTAACAAGCTTTACTTGGTGAGCAAGTTTTCTATCAATATAACTCGAAGTGTTTTTGATTACATTCGATAATACCTAGACAGCAATGTGAGTACAATTACATCTTAAGAAGGTGAAATAGAAGCAACTAATGGAGTTATACTACAAGAATTGATCGAACCCTTTGACTTTAAAAGAATACGTGTACTTAGATTATAAGATTAAAGCTTTTGTTCTCGAACGTTGGAATGAATGAATTCACGAGCAAAGGCATCCACACTTGTTTTAGCTTGGTCATTTCAACTCATCAAATACGGAACTTAGAACTCTAACAAGCTTTACTTGGTGAACAAGTTTTCTATCAATATAACTCGAAGTGTTTTGGATACATTCGATAATACGTAGACTATAATGTGAGTACAATTACATCTTAAGAAAGTGAAATAGAAGCAACTAATGGAGTTATACTACAAGAATTGATCGAACCCTTTGACTTTAAATGAATACGTGTACTTAGATTATAAGATTAAAGCTTACATTGTCGAACTTTGGAATGAATGAATTCACGATCAAAGCCATTCGCACTTGTTGTAGCTTGGTCATTTCAACTCATCAAATACGTAACTTAGAACTCTAACAAGCTTTACTTGGTGAACAAGTTTTCTATCAATATAACTTGAAGTGTTTTTGATTACATTCGATAATACTTAGACAATAATGTGAGTACAATTACATCTGAAGAAGGTGAAATAGAAACAACTAATGGAGTTATACTACAAGGATTCATCGAACCCTTTGACTTTAAATGAATACGTGTACTTAGATTATAAGATTAAAGCTTTTGTAGTCAAACGTTGGAATGAATGAATTCACGATCAAAGGCATTCACACTTGTTTTAGCTTGGTCATTTCAACTCATCAAATACTTAATTTAGAACTCTAACAAGCTTTACTTGGTGAGCAAGTTTCTATCAATATCACTCGAAGTGTTTTGGATACATTCGATAATACGTAGACTATAATGTGAGTACAATTACATCTTAAGAAGGTGAAATAGAAGCAACTAATGGAGTTATACTACAAGAATTGATCGAACCCTTTGACCTTAAATGAATACGTGTACTTAGATAATAAGATTAAAGCTTACATTGTCGAACTTTGGAATGAATGAATTCACGATCAAAGCCATTCGCACTTGTTGTAGCTTGGTCATTTCAACTCATCAAATACGTAACTTAGAACTCTAACAAGCTTTACTTGGTGAACAAGTTTTCTATCAATATAACTTGAAGTGTTTTTGATTACATTCGATAATACTTAGACAATAATGTGAGTACAATTACATCTGAAGAAGGTGAAATAGAAACAACTAATGGAGTTATACTACAAGGATTCATCGAACCCTTTGACTTTAAATGAATACGTGTACTTAGATTATAAGATTAAAGCTTTTGTAGTCAAACGTTGGAATGAATGAATTCACGATCAAAGGCATTCACACTTGTTTTAGCTTGGTCATTTCAACTCATCAAATACTTAATTTAGAACTCTAACAAGCTTTACTTGGTGAGCAAGTTTTCTATCAATATAACTCGAAGTGTTTTGGATACATTCGATAATACGTAGACTATAATGTGAGTACAATTACATCTGAAGAAGGTGAAATAGAAACAACTAATGGAGTTATACTACAAGGATTCATCGAACCCTTTGACTTTAAAAGAATACGTGTACTTAGATTATAAGATTAAAGCTTTTGTAGTCAAACGTTGGAATGAATGAATTCACGATCAAAGGCATTCACACTTGTTTTAGCTTGGTCATTTCAACTCATCAAATACTTAATTTAGAACTCTAACAAGCTTTACTTGGTGAGCAAGTTTTCTATCAATATAACTCGAAGTGTTTTGGATACATTCGATAATACGTAGACTATAATGTGAGTACAATTACATCTTAAGAAGGTGAAATAGAAGCAACTAATGGAGTTATACTACAAGAATTGATCGAACCCTTTGACTTTAAATGAATACGTGTACTTAGATTATAAGATTAAAGCTTACATTGTCGAACTTTGGAATGACTGAATTCACGATCAAAGCCATTCGCACTTGTTATAGCTTGGTCATTTCAACTCATCAAATACGTAACTTAGAACTCTAACAAGCTTTACTTGGTGAGCAAGTTTTCTATCAATATAACTCGAAGTGTTTTTGATTACATTCGATAATACCTAGACAGCAATGTGAGTACAATTACATCTTAAGAAGGTGAAATAGAAGCAACTAATGGAGTTATACTACAAGAATTGATCGAACCCTTTGACTTTAAAAGAATACGTGTACTTAGATTATAAGATTAAAGCTTACATTGTCGAACTTTGGAATGAATGAATTCACGATCAAAGCCATTCGCACTTGTTGTAGCTTGGTCATTTCAACTCATCAAATACGTAACTTAGAACTCTAACAAGCTTTACTTGGTGAACAAGTTTTCTATCAATATAACTTGAAGTGTTTTTGATTACATTCGATAATACTTAGACAATAATGTGAGTACAATTACATCTGAAGAAGGTGAAATAGAAACAACTAATGGAGTTATACTACAAGGATTCATCGAACCCATTGACTTTAAATGAATACGTGTACTTAGATTATAAGATTAAAGCTTTTGTAGTCAAACGTTGGAATGAATGAATTCACGATCAAAGGCATTCACACTTGTTTTAGCTTGGTCATTTCAACTCATCAAATACTTAATTTAGAACTCTAACAAGCTTTACTTGGTGAGCAAGTTTTCTATCAATATAACTCGAAGTGTTTTGGATACATTCGATAATACGTAGACTATAATGTGAGTACAATTACATCTTAAGAAGGTGAAATAGAAGCAACTAATGGAGTTATACTACAAGAATTGATCGAACCCTTTGACTTTAAATGAATACGTGTACTTAGATTATAAGATTAAAGCTTACATTGTCGAACTTTGGAATGACTGAATTCACGATCAAAGCCATTCGCACTTGTTATAGCTTGGTCATTTCAACTCATCAAATACGTAACTTAGAACTCTAACAAGCTTTACTTGGTGAGCAAGTTTTCTATCAATATAACTCGAAGTGTTTTTGATTACATTCGATAATACCTAGACAGCAATGTGAGTACAATTACATCTTAAGAAGGTGAAATAGAAGCAACTAATGAAGTTATACTACAAGAATTGATCGAACCCTTTGACTTTAAAAGAATACGTGTACTTAGATTATAAGATTAAAGCTTACATTGTCGAACTTTGGAATGAATGAATTCACGATCAAAGCCATTCGCACTTGTTGTAGCTTGGTCATTTCAACTCATCAAATACGTAACTTAGAACTCTAACAAGCTTTACTTGGTGAACAAGTTTTCTATCAATATAACTTGAAGTGTTTTTGATTACATTCGATAATACTTAGACAATAATGTGAGTACAATTACATCTGAAGAAGGTGAAATAGAAACAACTAATGGAGTTATACTACAAGGATTCATCGAACCCATTGACTTTAAATGAATACGTGTACTTAGATTATAAGATTAAAGCTTTTGTAGTCAAACGTTGGAATGAATGATTTCACGATCAAAGGCATTCACACTTGTTTTAGCTTGATCATTTCAACTCATCAAATACTTAACTTAGAACTCTAACAAGCTTTACTTGGTGGGCAAGTTTTCTATCAATATAACTCGAAGTGTTTTGGATACATTCGATAATACGTAGACTATAATGTGAGTACAATTACATCTTAAAAAGGTGAAATAGAAGCAACTAATGGAGTTATACTACAAGAATTGATCGAACCCTTAGACTTTAAAAGAATACATGTACTTAGATTATAAGATTAAAGCTTTTATAGTCAAACGTTGGAATGAATGAATTCACGATCGAAGGCATTCACACTTGTTTTAGCTTGGTCATTTCAACTCATCAAATACTTAACTTAGAACTCTAACAAGCTTTACTTGGTGAGGAAGTTTTCTATCAATATAACTCGAAGTGTTTTGGATACATTCGATAATACGTAGACTATAATGTGAGTACAATTACATCTTAAGAAGGTGAAATAGAAGCAACTAATGGAGTTATACTACAAGAATTGATCGAACCCTTTGACTTTAAATGAATACCTGTACTTAGATTATAAGATTAAAGCTTACATTGTCGAACTTTGGAATGACTGAATTCACGATTAAAGCCATTCGCACTTGTTGTAGCTTGGTCATTTCAACTCATCAAATACGTAACTTAAAACTCTAACAAGCTTTACTTGGTGAGCAAGTTTTCTATCAATATAACTCGAAGTGTTTTTGATTACATTCGATAATACCTAGACAGCAATGTGAGTACAATTACATCTTAAGAAGGTGAAATAGAAGCAACTAATGGAGTTATACTACAAGAATTGATCGAACCCTTTGACTTTAAAAGAATACGTGTACTTAGATTGTAAGATTAAAGCTTTTGTTGTCGAATGTTGGAATGAATGAATTCACGATCAAAGGCATTCACACTTGTTTTAGCTTGGTCATTTCAACTCATCAAATACGGAACTTAGAACTCTAACAAGCTTTACTTGGTGAGCAAGTTTTCTATCAATATAACTCGAAGTGTTTTGGATACATTCGATAATACGTAGACTATAATGTAAGTACAATTACATCTTAAGAAAGTGAAATAGAAGCAACTAATGGAGTCATACTACAAGAATTGATCGAACCCTTTGACTTTAAATGAATACGTGTACTTAGATTATAAGATTAAAGCTTACATTGTCGAACTTTGGAATGAATGAATTCACGATCAAAGCCATTCGCACTTGTTGTAGCTTGGTCATTTCAACTCATCAAATACGTAACTTAGAACTCTAACAAGCTTTACTTGGTGAACAAGTTTTCTATCAATATAACTCGAAGTGTTTTGGATACATTCGATAATACATAGACTATAATGTGAGTACATTTACATCTTAAGAAGGTGAAATAGAAGCAACTAATGGAGTTATACTACAAGAATTGATCGAACCCTTTGACTTTAAATGAATACGTGTACTTAGATTATAAGATTAAAGCTTGCATTGTCGAACTTTGGAATGACTGAATTCACGATCAAAGCCATTCGCACTTGTTGTAGCTTGGTCATTTCAACTCATCAAATACGTAACTTAAAACTCTAACAAGCTTTACTTGGTGAGCAAGTTTTCTATCAATATAACTCGAAGTGTTTTTGATTACATTCGATAATACCTAGACAGCAATGTGAGTACAATTACATCTTAAGAAGGTGAAATAGAAGCAACTAATGGAGTTATACTACAAGAATTGATCGAACCCTTTGACTTTAAAAGAATACGTGTACTTAGATTATAAGATTAAAGCTTTTGTTGTCGAACGTTGGAATGAATGAATTCACGAGCAAAGGCATCCACACTTGTTTTAGCTTGGTCATTTCAACTCATCAAATACGGAACTTAGAACTCTAACAAGCTTTACTTGGTGAACAAGTTTTCTATCAATATAACTCGAAGTGTTTTGGATACATTCGATAATACGTAGACTATAATGTGAGTACAATTACATCTTAAGAAAGTGAAATAGAAGCAACTAATGGAGTTATACTACAAGAATTGATCGAACCCTTTGACTTTAAATGAATACGTGTACTTAGATTATAAGATTAAAGCTTACATTGTCGAACTTTGGAATGAATGAATTCACGATCAAAGCCATTCGCACTTGTTGTAGCTTGGTCATTTCAACTCATCAAATACGTAACTTAGAACTCTAACAAGCTTTACTTGGTGAACAAGTTTTCTATCAATATAACTTGAAGTGTTTTTGATTACATTCGATAATACTTAGACAATAATGTGAGTACAATTACATCTGAAGAAGGTGAAATAGAAACAACTAATGGAGTTATACTACAAGGATTCATCGAACCCTTTGACTTTAAATGAATACGTGTACTTAGATTATAAGATTAAAGCTTTTGTAGTCAAACGTTGGAATGAATGAATTCACGATCAAAGGCATTCACACTTGTTTTAGCTTGGTCATTTCAACTCATCAAATACTTAATTTAGAACTCTAACAAGCTTTACTTGGTGAGCAAGTTTTCTATCAATATCACTCAAAGTGTTTTCGATACATTCGATAATACGTAGACTATAATGTGAGTACAATTACATCTTAAGAAGGTGAAATAGAAGCAACTAATGGAGTTATACTACAAGAATTGATCGAACCCTTTGACCTTAAATGAATACGTGTACTTAGATAATAAGATTAAAGCTTACATTGTCGAACTTTGGAATGAATGAATTCACGATCAAAGCCATTCGCACTTGTTGTAGCTTGGTCATTTCAACTCATCAAATACGTAACTTAGGACTCTAACAAGCTTTACTTGGTGAACAAGTTTTCTATCAATATAACTTGAAGTGTTTTTGATTACATTCGATAATACTTAGACAATAATGTGAGTACAATTACATCTGAAGAAGGTGAAATAGAAACAACTAATGGAGTTATACTACAAGGATTCATCGAACCCTTTGACTTTAAATGAATACGTGTACTTAGATTATAAGATTAAAGCTTTTGTAGTCAAACGTTGGAATGAATGAATTCACGATCAAAGGCATTCACACTTGTTTTAGCTTGGTCATTTCAACTCATCAAATACTTAATTTAGAACTCTAACAAGCTTTACTTGGTGAGCAAGTTTTCTATCAATATAACTCGAAGTGTTTTGGATACATTCGATAATACGTAGACTATAATGTGAGTACAATTACATCTGAAGAAGGTGAAATAGAAACAACTAATGGAGTTATACTACAAGGATTCATCGAACCCTTTGACTTTAAAAGAATACGTGTACTTAGATTATAAGATTAAAGCTTTTGTAGTCAAACGTTGGAATGAATGAATTCACGATCAAAGGCATTCACACTTGTTTTAGGTTGGTCATTTCAACTCATCAAATACTTAATTTAGAACTCTAACAAGCTTTACTTGGTGAGCAAGTTTTCTATCAATATAACTCGAAGTGTTTTGGATACATTCGATAATACGTAGACTATAATGTGAGTACAATTACATCTTAAGAAGGTGAAATAGAAGCAACTAATGGAGTTATACTACAAGAATTGATCGAACCCTTTGACTTTAAATGAATACGTGTACTTAGATTATAAGATTAAAGCTTACATTGTCGAACTTTGGAATGACTGAATTCACGATCAAAGCCATTCGCACTTGTTATAGCTTGGTCATTTCAACTCATCAAATACGTAACTTAGAACTCTAACAAGCTTTACTTGGTGAGCAAGTTTTCTATCAATATAACTCGAAGTGTTTTTGATTACATTCGATAATACCTAGACAGCAGTGTGAGTACAATTACATCTTAAGAAGGTGAAATAGAAGCAACTAATGGAGTTATACTACAAGAATTGATCGAACCCTTTGACTTTAAAAGAATATGTGTACTTAGATTATAAGATTAAAGCTTTTGTTGTCGAACGTTGGAATGAATGAATTCACGATCAAAGGCATTCACACTTGTTTTAGCTTGGTCATTTCAACTCATCAAATACGGAACTTAGAACTCTAACAAGCTTTACTTGGTGAGCAAGTTTTCTATCAATATAACTCGAAGTGTTTTGGATACATTCGATAATACGTAGACTATAATGTGAGTACAATTACATCTTAAGAAGGTGAAATAGAAGCAACTAATGGAGTCATACTACAAGAATTGATCGAACCCTTTGACTTTAAATGAATACGTGTACTTAGATTATAAGATTAAAGCTTACATTGTCGAACTTTGGAATGAATGAATTCACGATCAAAGCCATTCGCACTTGTTGTAGCTTGGTCATTTCAACTCATCAAATACTTAATTTAGAACTCTAACAAGCTTTACTTGGTGAGCAAGTTTTCTATCAATATAACTCGAAGTGTTTTGGATACATTCGATAATACGTAGACTATAATGTGAGTACAATTACATCTGAAGAAGGTGAAATAGAAACAACTAATGGAGTTATACTACAAGAATTGATCGAACCCTTTGACTTTAAATGAATACGTGTACTTAGATTATAAGATTAAAGCTTTTGTAGTCAAACGTTGGAATGAATGAATTCACGATCAAAGGCATTCACACTTGTTTTAGGTTGGTCATTTCAACTCATCAAATACTTAATTTAGAACTCTAACAAGCTTTACTTGGTGAGCAAGTTTTCTATCAATATAACTCGAAGTGTTTTGGATACATTCGATAATACGTAGACTATAATGTGAGTACAATTACATCTGAAGAAGGTGAAATAGAAACAACTAATGGAGTTATACTACAAGGATTCATCGAACACTTTGACTTTAATTGAATACGTGTACTTAGATTATAAGATTAAAGCTTACATTGTCGAACTTTGGAATGACTGAATTCACGATCAAAGCCATTCGCACTTGTTGTAGTTTGGTCATTTCAACTCATCAAATACGTAACTTAGAACTCTAACAAGCTTTACTTGGTGAACAAGTTTTCTATCAATATAACTTGAAGTGTTTTTGATTACATTCGATAATACTTAGACAATAATGTGAGTACAATTACATCTGAAGAAGGTGAAATAGAAACAACTAATGGATTTATACTACAAGGATTCATCGAACCCTTTGACTTTAAATGAATACGTGTACTTAGATTATAAGATTAAAGCTTTTGTAGTCAAACATTGGAATGAATGAATTCACGATCAAAGGCATTCACACTTGTTTTAGGTTGGTCATTTCAACTCATCAAATACTTAATTTAGAACTCTAACAAGCTTTACTTGGTGAGCAAGTTTTCTATCAATATAACTCGAAGTGTTTTGGATACATTCGATAATACGTAGACTATAATGTGAGTACAATTACATCTGAAGAAGGTGAAATAGAAACAACTAATGGAGTTATACTACAAGGATTCATCGAACCCTTTGACTTTAAAAGAATACGTGTACTTAGATTATAAGATTAAAGCTTTTGTAGTCAAACGTTGGAATGAATGAATTCACGATCAAAGGCATTCACACTTGTTTTAGCTTGGTCATTTCAACTCATCAAATACTTAATTTAGAACTCTAACAAGCTTTACTTGGTGAGCAAGTTTTCTATCAATATAACTCGAAGTGTTTTGGATACATTCGATAATACGTAGACTATAATGTGAGTACAATTACATCTTAAGAAGGTGAAATAGAAGCAACTAATGGAGTTATACTACAAGAATTGATCGAACCCTTTGACTTTAAATGAATACGTGTACTTAGATTATAAGATTAAAGCTTACATTGTCGAACTTTGGAATGACTGAATTCACGATCAAAGCCATTCGCACTTGTTATAGCTTGGTCATTTCAACTCATCAAATACGTAACTTAGAACTCTAACAAGCTTTACTTGGTGAGCAAGTTTTCTATCAATATAACTCGAAGTGTTTTTGATTACATTCGATAATACCTAGACAGCAATGTGAGTACAATTACATCTTAAGAAGGTGAAATAGAAGCAACTAATGGAGTTATACTACAAGAATTGATCGAACCCTTTGACTTTAAAAGAATATGTGTACTTAGATTATAAGATTAAAGCTTTTGTTGTCGAACGTTGGAATGAATGAATTCACGATCAAAGGCATTCACACTTGTTTTAGCTTGGTCATTTCAACTCATCAAATACGGAACTTAGAACTCTAACAAGCTTTACTTGGTGAGCAAGTTTTCTATTAATATAACTCGAAGTGTTTTGGATACATTCGATAATACGTAGACTATAATGTGAGTACAATTACATCTTAAGAAGGTGAAATAGAAGCAACTAATGGAGTCATACTACAAGAATTGATCGAACCCTTTGACTTTAAATGAATACGTGTACTTAGATTATAAGATTAAAGCTTACATTGTCGAACTTTGGAATGAATGAATTCACGATCAAAGCCATTCGCACTTGTTGTAGCTTGGTCATTTCAACTCATCAAATACGTAACTTAGAACTCTAACAAGCTTTACTTGGTGAACAAGTTTTCTATCAATATAACTCGAAGTGTTTTGGATACATTCGATAATACATAGACTATAATGTGAGTACATTTACATCTTAAGAAGGTGAAATAGAAGCAACTAATGGAGTTATACTACAAGAATTGATCGAACCCTTTGACTTTAAATGAATACGTGTACTTAGATTATAAGATTAAAGCTTTTGTAGTCAAACGTTGGAATGAATGAATTCACGATCAAAGGCATTCACACTTGTTTTAGGTTGGTCATTTCAACTCATCAAATACTTAATTTAGAACTCTAACAAGCTTTACTTGGTGAGCAAGTTTTCTATCAATATAACTCGAAGTGTTTTGGATACATTCGATAATACGTAGACTATAATGTGAGTACAATTACATCTGAAGAAGGTGAAATAGAAACAACTAATGGAGTTATACTACAAGGATTCATCGAACACTTTGACTTTAATTGAATACGTGTACTTAGATTATAAGATTAAAGCTTACATTGTCGAACTTTGGAATGACTGAATTCACGATCAAAGCCATTCGCACTTGTTGTAGCTTGGTCATTTCAACTCATCAAATACGTAACTTAGAACTCTAACAAGCTTTACTTGGTGAACAAGTTTTCTATCAATATAACTTGAAGTGTTTTTGATTACATTCGATAATACTTAGACAATAATGTGAGTACAATTACATGTGAAGAAGGTGAAATAGAAACAACTAATGGATTTATACTACAAGGATTCATCGAACCCTTTGACTTTAAATGAATACGTGTACTTAGATTATAAGATTAAAGCTTTTGTAGTCAAACGTTGGAATGAATGAATTCACGATCAAAGGCATTCACACTTGTTTTAGGTTGGTCATTTCAACTCATCAAATACTTAATTTAGAACTCTAACAAGCTTTACTTGGTGAGCAAGTTTTCTATCAATATAACTCGAAGTGTTTTGGATACATTCGATAATACGTAGACTATAATGTGAGTACAATTACATCTGAAGAAGGTGAAATAGAAACAACTAATGGAGTTATACTACAAGGATTCATCGAACCCTTTGACTTTAATTGAATACGTGTACTTAGATTATAAGATTAAAGCTTACATTGTCGAACTTTGGAATGACTGAATTCACGATCAAAGCCATTCGCACTTGTTGTAGCTTGGTCATTTCAACTCATCAAATACGTAACTTAGAACTCTAACAAGCTTTACTTGGTGAGCAAGTTTTCTATCAATATAACTCGAAGTGTTTTTGATTACATTCGATAATACCTAGACAGCAATGTGAGTACAATTACATCTTAAGAAGGTGAAATAGAAGCAACTAATGGAGTTATACTACAAGAATTGATCGAACCCTTTGACTTTAAATGAATACGTGTACTTAGATTATAAGATTAAAGCTTACATTGTCGAACTTTGGAATGACTGAATTCACGATCAAAGCCATTCGCACTTGTTGTAGCTTGGTCATTTCAACTCATCAAATACGTAACTTAGAACTCTAACAAGCTTTACTTGGTGAACAAGTTTTCTATCAATATAACTTGAAGTGTTTTTGATTACATTCGATAATACTTAGACAATAATGTGAGTACAATTACATCTGAAGAAGGTGAAATAGAAACAACTAATGGATTTATACTACAAGGATTCATCGAACCCATTGACTTTAAATGAATACGTGTACTTAGATTATAAGATTAAAGCTTTTGTAGTCAAACGTTGGAATGAATGAATTCACGATCAAAGGCATTCACACTTGTTTTAGGTTGGTCATTTCAACTCATCAAATACTTAATTTAGAACTCTAACAAGCTTTACTTGGTGAGCAAGTTTTCTATCAATATAACTCGAAGTGTTTTGGATACATTCGATAATACGTAGACTATAATGTGAGTACAATTACATCTGAAGAAGGTGAAATAGAAACAACTAATGGAGTTATACTACAAGGATTCATCGAACCCTTTGACTTTAATTGAATACGTGTACTTAGATTATAAGATTAAAGCTTACATTGTCGAACTTTGGAATGACTGAATTCACGATCAAAGCCATTCGCACTTGTTGTAGCTTGGTCATTTCAACTCATCAAATACGTAACTTAGAACTCTAACAAGCTTTACTTGGTGAGCAAGTTTTCTATCAATATAACTCGAAGTCTTTTTGATTACATTCGATAATACCTAGACAGCAATGTGAGTACAATTACATCTTAAGAAGGTGAAATAGAAGCAACTAATAGAGTTATACTACAAGAATTGATCGAACCCTTTGACTTTAAATGAATACGTGTACTTAGATTATAAGATTAAAGCTTACATTGTCGAACTTTGGAATGACTGAATTCACGATCAAAGCCATTCGCACTTGTTGTAGCTTGGTCATTTCAACTCATCAAATACGTAACTTAGAACTCTAACAAGCTTTACTTGGTGAGCAAGTTTTCTATCAATATAACTCGAAGTGTTCTGGATTACATTCGATAATACCTAGACAATAATGTGAGTACAATTACATCTTAAGAAGGTGAAATAGAAGCAACTAATGGAGTTATACTACAAGAATTGATCGAACCCTTTGACTTTAAATGAATACGTGTACTTAGATTATAAGATTAATGCTTTTGTTGTCGAAAGTTGGAATGAATGAATTCACTATCAAAGCCATTCACACTTGTTGTAGCTTGGTCATTTCAACTCATCAAATACGTAACTTAGAACTCTAACAAGCTTTACTTGGTGAGCAAGTTTTCTATCAATATAACTCGAAGTGTTTTGGATACATTCGATAATACGTAGACTATAATGTGAGTACAATTACATCTTAAAAAGGTGAAATAGAAGCAACTAATGGAGTTATACTACAAGAATTGATCGAACCCTTAGACTTTAAAAGAATACATGTACTTAGATTATAAGATTAAAGCTTTTATAGTCAAACGTTGGAATGAATGAATTCACGATCGAAGGCATTCACACTTGTTTTAGCTTGGTCATTTCAACTCATCAAATACTTAACTTAGAACTCTAACAAGCTTTACTTGGTGAGGAAGTTTTCTATCAATATAACTCGAAGTGTTTTGGATACATTCGATAATACGTAGACTATAATGTGAGTACAATTACATCTTAAGAAGGTGAAATAGAAGCAACTAATGGAGTTATACTACAAGAATTGATCGAACCCTTTGACTTTAAATGAATACGTGTACTTAGATTATAAGATTAAAGCTTACATTGTCGAACTTTGGAATGAATGAATTCACGATCAAAGCCATTCGCACTTGTTGTAGCTTGGTCATTTCAACTCATCAAATACGTAACTTAGAACTCTAACAAGCTTTACTTGGTGAACAAGTTTTCTATCAATATAACTTGAAGTGTTTTTGATTACATTCGATAATACTTAGATAATAATGTGAGTACAATTACATCTGAAGAAGGTGAAATAGAAACAACTAATGGATTTATACTACAAGGAGTCATCGAACCCTTTGACTTTAAATGAATACGTGTACTTAGATTATAAGATTAAAGCTTTTGTAGTCAAACGTTGGAATGAATAAATTCACGATCAAAGGCATTCACACTTGTTTTAGGTTGGTCATTTCAACTCATCAAATACTTAATTTAGAACTCTAACAAGCTTTACTTGGTGACCAAGTTTTCTATCAATATAACTCGAAGTGTTTTGGATACATTCGATAATACGTAGACTATAATGTGAGTACAATTACATCTGAAGAAGGTGAAATAGAAACAACTAATGGAGTTATACTACAAGGATTCATCGAACACTTTGACTTTAATTGAATACGTGTACTTAGATTATAAGATTAAAGCTTACATTGTCGAACTTTGAAATGACTGAATTCACGATCGAAGCCATTCGCACTTGTTGTAGCTTGGTCATTTCAACTCATCAAATACGTAACTTAGAACTCTAACAAGCTTTACTTGGTGAACAAGTTTTCTATCAATATAACTTGAAGTGTTTTTGATTACATTCGATAATACTTAGACAATAATGTGAGTACAATTACATCTGAAGAAGGTGAAATAGAAACAACTAATGGATTTATACTACAAGGATTCATCGAACCCATTGACTTTAAATGAATACGTGTACTTAGATTATAAGATTAAAGCTTTTGTAGTCAAACGTTGGAATGAATGAATTCACGATCAAAGGCATTCACACTTGTTTTAGGTTGGTCATTTCAACTCATCAAATACTTAATTTAGAACTCTAACAAGCTTTACTTGGTGAGCAAGTTTTCTATCAATATAACTCGAAGTGTTTTGGATACATTCGATAATACGTAGACTATAATGTGAGTACAATTACATCTTAAGAAGGTGAAATAGAAGCAACTAATGGAGTTATACTACAAGAATTGATCGAACCCTTTGACTTTAAATGAATACGTGTACTTAGATTATAAGATTAAAGCTTACATTGTCGAACTTTGGAATGACTGAATTCACGATCAAAGCCATTCGCACTTGTTGTAGCTTGGTCATTTCAACTCATCAAATACGTAACTTAGAACTCTAACAAGCTTTACTTGGTGAGCAAGTTTTCTATCAATATAACTCGAAGTGTTCTGGATTACATTCGATAATACCTAGACAATAATGTGAGTACAATTACATCTTAAGAAGGTGAAATAGAAGCAACTAATGGAGTTATACTACAAGAATTGATCGAACCCTTTGACTTTAAATGAATACGTGTACTTAGATTATAAGATTAATGCTTTTGTTGTCGAACGTTGGAATGAATGAATTCACTATCAAAGCCATTCACACTTGTTGTAGCTTGGTCATTTCAACTCATCAAATACGTAACTTAGAACTCTAACAAGCTTTACTTGGTGAACAAGTTTTCTATCAATATAACTTGAAGTGTTTTTGATTACATTCGATAATACTTAGACAATAATGTGAGTACAATTACATCTGAAGAAGGTGAAATAGAAACAACTAATGGAGTTATACTACAAGGATTCATCGAACCCATTGACTTTAAATGAATACGTGTACTTAGATTATAAGATTAAAGCTTTTGTAGTCAAACGTTGGAATGAATGATTTCACGATCAAAGGCATTCACACTTGTTTTAGCTTGATCATTTCAACTCATCAAATACTTAACTTAGAACTCTAACAAGCTTTACTTGGTGAGCAAGTTTTCTATCAATATAACTCGAAGTGTTTTGGATACATTCGATAATACGTAGACTATAATGTGAGTACAATTACATCTTAAAAAGGTGAAATAGAAGCAACTAATGGAGTTATACTACAAGAATTGATCGAACCCTTAGACTTTAAAAGAATACATGTACTTAGATTATAAGATTAAAGCTTTTATAGTCAAACGTTGGAATGAATGAATTCACGATCGAAGGCATTCACACTTGTTTTAGCTTGGTCATTTCAACTCATCAAATACTTAACTTAGAACTCTAACAAGCTTTACTTGGTGAGGAAGTTTTCTATCAATATAACTCGAAGTGTTTTGGATACATTCGATAATACGTAGACTATAATGTGAGTACAATTACATCTTAAGAAGGTGAAATAGAAGCAACTAATGGAGTTATACTACAAGAATTGATCGAACCCTTTGACTTTAAATGAATACCTGTACTTAGATTATAAGATTAAAGCTTACATTGTCGAACTTTGGAATGACTGAATTCACGATCAAAGCCATTCGCACTTGTTGTAGCTTGGTCATTTCAACTCATCAAATACGTAACTTAGATCTCTAACAAGCTTTACTTGGTGAGCAAGTTTTCTATCAATATAACTCGAAGTGTTTTTGATTACATTCGATAATACCTAGACAGCAATGTGAGTACAATTACATCTTAAGAAGGTGAAATAGAAGCAACTAATGGAGTTATACTACAAGAATTGATCGAACACTTTGACTTTAAAAGAATACGTGTACTTAGATTATAAGATTAAAGCTTTTGTTGTCGAACGTTGGAATGAATGAATTCACGAGCAAAGGCATCCACACTTGTTTTAGCTTGGTCATTTCAACTCATCAAATACGGAACTTAGAACTCTAACAAGCTTTACTTGGTGAGCAAGTTTTCTATCAATATAACTCGAAGTGTTTTGGATACATTTGATAATACGTAGACTATAATGTGAGTACAATTACATCTTAAGAAAGTGAAATAGAAGCAACTAATGGAGTTATACTACAAGAATTGATCGAACCCTTTGACTTTAAATGAATACGTGTACTTAGATTATAAGATTAAAGCTTACATTGTCGAACTTTGGAATGAATGAATTCACGATCAAAGCCATTCGCACTTGTTGTAGCTTGGTCATTTCAACTCATCAAATACGTAACTTAGAACTCTAACAAGCTTTACTTGGTGAACAAGTTTTCTATCAATATAACTTGAAGTGTTTTTGATTACATTCGATAATACTTAGACAATAATGTGAGTACAATTACATCTGAAGAAGGTGAAATAGAAACAACTAATGGAGTTATACTACAAGGATTCATCGAACCCTTTGACTTTAAATGAATACGTGTACTTAGATTATAAGATTAAAGCTTTTGTTGTCGAACGTTAGAATGAATGAATTTACGATCAAAGGCATTCACACTTGTTGTAGCTTCAACATTTCAACTCATCAAATACGTAACTTCGAACTCTAACAAGCTTTACTTGGTGAGCAAGTTTTCTATCAATATAACTCGAAGTGTTTTTGATTACATTCGATAATACCTAGACAGCAATGTGAGTACAATTACATCTTAAGAAGGTGAAATAGAAGCAACGAACGGAGTTATACTACAAGAATTGATCGAACCCTTTGATTTTAAAAGAATACGTGTACTTAGATTATAAGATTAAAGCTTTTGTTGTCGAACGTTGGAATGAATGAATTCACGATCAAAGGCATTCACACTTGTTTTAGCTTGGTCATTTCAACTCATCAAATACGGAACTTAGAACTCTAACAAGCTTTACTTGGTGAGCAAGTTTTCTATCAATATAACTCGAAGTGTTTTGGATACATTCGATAATACGTAGACTATAATGTGAGTACAATTACATCTTAAGAAGGTGAAATAGAAGCAACTAATGGAGTTATACTACAAGAATTGATCGAACCCTTTGACCTTAAATGAATACGTGTACTTAGATAATAAGATTAAAGCTTACATTGTCGAACTTTGGAATGAATGAATTCACGATCAAAGCCATTCGCACTTGTTGTAGCTTGGTCATTTCAACTCATCAAATACGTAACTTAGAACTCTAACAAGCTTTACTTGGTGAACAAGTTTTCTATCAATATAACTTGAAGTGTTTTTGATTACATTCGATAATACTTAGACAATAATGTGAGTACAATTACATCTGAAGAAGGTGAAATAGAAACAACTAATGGAGTTATACTACAAGGATTCATCGAACCCTTTCACTTTAAATGAATACGTGTACTTAGATTATAAGATTAAAGCTTTTGTAGTCAAACGTTGGAATGAATGAATTCACGATCAAAGGCATTCACACTTGTTTTAGCTTGGTCATTTCAACTCATCAAATACTTAATTTAGAACTCTAACAAGCTTTACTTGGTGAGCAAGTTTTCTATCAATATAACTCGAAGTGTTTTGGATACATTCGATAATACGTAGACTATAATGTGAGTACAATTACATCTGAAGAAGGTGAAATAGAAACAACTAATGGAGTTATACTACAAGGATTCATCGAACCCTTTGACTTTAAAAGAATACGTGTACTTAGATTATAAGATTAAAGCTTTTGTAGTCAAACGTTGGAATGAATGAATTCACGATCAAAGGCATTCACACTTGTTTTAGCTTGGTCATTTCAACTCATCAAATACTTAATTTAGAACTCTAACAAGCTTTACTTGGTGAGCAAGTTTTCTATCAATATAACTCGAAGTGTTTTGGATACATTCGATAATACGTAGACTATAATGTGAGTACAATTACATCTTAAGAAGGTGAAATAGAAGCAACTAATGGAGTTATACTACAAGAATTGATCGAACCCTTTGACTTTAAATGAATACGTGTACTTAGATTATAAGATTAAAGCTTACATTGTCGAACTTTGGAATGACTAAATTCACGATCAAAGCCATTCGCACTTGTTATAGCTTGGTCATTTCAACTCATCAAATACGTAACTTAGAACTCTAACAAGCTTTACTTGATGAGTAAGTTTTCTATCAATATAACTCGAAGTGTTTTTGATTACATTCGATAATACCTAGACAGCAATGTGAGTACAATTACATCTTAAGAAGGTGAAATAGAAGCAACGAACGGAGTTATACTACAAGAATTGATCGAACCCTTTGACTTTAAAAGAATACGTGTACTTAGATTATAAGATTAAAGCTTTTGTTGTCGAACGTTGGAATGAATGAATTCACGATCAAAGGCATTCACACTTGTTTTAGCTTGGTCATTTCAACTCATCAAATACGGAACTTAGAACTCTAACAAGCTTTACTTGGTGAGCAAGTTTTCTATCAATATAACTCGAAGTGTTTTGGATACATTCGATAATACGTAGACTATAATGTGAGTACAATTACATCTTAAGAAGGTGAAATAGAAGCAACTAATGGAGTTATACTACAAGAATTGATCGAACCCTTTGACCTTAAATGAATACGTGTACTTAGATAATAAGATTAAAGCTTACATTGTCGAACTTTGGAATGAATGAATTCACGATCAAAGCCATTCGCACTTGTTGTAGCTTGGTCATTTCAACTCATCAAATACGTAACTTAGAACTCTAACAAGCTTTACTTGGTGAACAAGTTTTCTATCAATATAACTTGAAGTGTTTTTGATTACATTCGATAATACTTAGACAATAATGTGAGTACAATTACATCTGAAGAAGGTGAAATAGAAACAACTAATGGAGTTATACTACAAGGATTCATCGAACCCTTTCACTTTAAATGAATACGTGTACTTAGATTATAAGATTAAAGCTTTTGTAGTCAAACGTTGGAATGAATGAATTCACGATCAAAGGCATTCACACTTGTTTTAGCTTGGTCATTTCAACTCATCAAATACTTAATTTAGAACTCTAACAAGCTTTACTTGGTGAGCAAGTTTTCTATCAATATAACTCGAAGTGTTTTGGATACATTCGATAATACGTAGACTATAATGTGAGTACAATTACATCTGAAGAAGGTGAAATAGAAACAACTAATGGAGTTATACTACAAGGATTCATCGAACCCTTTGACTTTAAAAGAATACGTGTACTTAGATTATAAGATTAAAGCTTTTGTAGTCAAACGTTGGAATGAATGAATTCACGATCAAAGGCATTCACACTTGTTTTAGCTTGGTCATTTCAACTCATCAAATACTTAATTTAGAACTCTAACAAGCTTTACTTGGTGAGCAAGTTTTCTATCAATATAACTCGAAGTGTTTTGGATACATTCGATAATACGTAGACTATAATGTGAGTACAATTACATCTTAAGAAGGTGAAATAGAAGCAACTAATGGAGTTATACTACAAGAATTGATCGAACCCTTTGACTTAAATGAATACGTGTACTTAGATTATAAGATTAAAGCTTACATTGTCGAACTTTGGAATGACTGAATTCACGATCAAAGCCATTCGCACTTGTTATAGCTTGGTCATTTCAACTCATCAAATACGTAACTTAGAACTCTAACAAGCTTTACTTGGTGAGCAAGTTTTCTATCAATATAACTCGAAGTGTTTTTGATTACATTCGATAATACCTAGACAGCAATGTGAGTACAATTACATCTTAAGAAGGTGAAATAGAAGCAACTAATGGAGTTATACTACAAGAATTGATCGAACCCTTTGACTTTAAAAGAATACGTGTACTTAGATTATAAGATTAAAGCTTTTGTTGTCGAACGTTGGAATGAATGAATTCACGATCAAAGGCATTCACACTTGTTTTAGCTTGGTCATTTCAACTCATCAAATACGGAACTTAGAACTCTAACAAGCTTTACTTGGTGAGCAAGTTTTCTATCAATATAACTCGAAGTGTTTTGGATACATTCGATAATACGTAGACTATAATGTGAGTACAATTACATCTTAAGAAGGTGAAATAGAAGCAACTAATGGAGTTATACTACAAGAATTGATCGAACCCTTTGACCTTAAATGAATACGTGTACTTAGATAATAAGATTAAAGCTTACATTGTCGAACTTTGGAATGAATGAATTCACGATCAAAGCCATTCGCACTTGTTGTAGCTTGGTCATTTCAACTCATCAAATACGTAACTTAGAACTCTAACAAGCTTTACTTGGTGAACAAGTTTTCTATCAATATAACTTGAAGTGTTTTTGATTACATTCGATAATACTTAGACAATAATGTGAGTACAATTACATCTGAAGAAGGTGAAATAGAAACAACTAATGGAGTTATACTACAAGGATTCATCGAACCCTTTCACTTTAAATGAATACGTGTACTTAGATTATAAGATTAAAGCTTTTGTAGTCAAACGTTGGAATGAATGAATTCACGATCAAAGGCATTCACACTTGTTTTAGCTTGGTCATTTCAACTCATCAAATACTTAATTTAGAACTCTAACAAGCTTTACTTGGTGAGCAAGTTTTCTATCAATATAACTCGAAGTGTTTTGGATACATTCGATAATACGTAGACTATAATGTGAGTACAATTACATCTGAAGAAGGTGAAATAGAAACAACTAATGGAGTTATACTACAAGGATTCATCAAACCCTTTGACTTTAAAAGAATACGTGTACTTAGATTATAAGATTAAAGCTTTTGTAGTCAAACGTTGGAATGAATGAATTCACGATCAAAGGCATTCACACTTGTTTTAGCTTGGTCATTTCAACTCATCAAATACTTAATTTAGAACTCTAACAAGCTTTACTTGGTGAGCAAGTTTTCTATCAATATAACTCGAAGTGTTTTGGATACATTCGATAATACGTAGACTATAATGTGAGTACAATTACATCTTAAGAAGGTGAAATAGAAGCAACTAATGGAGTTATACTACAAGAATTGATCGAACCCTTTGACTTTAAATGAATACGTGTACTTAGATTATAAGATTAAAGCTTACATTGTCGAACTTTGGAATGACTGAATTCACGATCAAAGCCATTCGCACTTGTTATAGCTTGGTCATTTCAACTCATCAAATACGTAACTTAGAACTCTAACAAGCTTTACTTGATGAGTAAGTTTTCTATCAATATAACTCGAAGTGTTTTTGATTACATTCGATAATACCTAGACAGCAATGTGAGTACAATTACATCTTAAGAAGGTGAAATAGAAGCAACGAACGGAGTTATACTACAAGAATTGATCGAACCCTTTGACTTTAAAAGAATACGTGTACTTAGATTATAAGATTAAAGCTTTTGTTGTCGAACGTTGGAATGAATGAATTCACGATCAAAGGCATTCACACTTGTTTTAGCTTGGTCATTTCAACTCATCAAATACGGAACTTAGAACTCTAACAAGCTTTACTTGGTGAGCAAGTTTTCTATCAATATAACTCGAAGTGTTTTGGATACATTCGATAATACGTAGACTATAATGTGAGTACAATTACATCTTAAGAAGGTGAAATAGAAGCAACTAATGGAGTTATACTACAAGAATTGATCGAACCCTTTGACCTTAAATGAATACGTGTACTTAGATAATAAGATTAAAGCTTACATTGTCGAACTTTGGAATGAATGAATTCACGATCAAAGCCATTCGCACTTGTTGTAGCTTGGTCATTTCAACTCATCAAATACGTAACTTAGAACTCTAACAAGCTTTACTTGGTGAACAAGTTTTCTATCAATATAACTTGAAGTGTTTTTGATTACATTCGATAATACTTAGACAATAATGTGAGTACAATTACATCTGAAGAAGGTGAAATAGAAACAACTAATGGAGTTATACTACAAGGATTCATCGAACCCTTTCACTTTAAATGAATACGTGTACTTAGATTATAAGATTAAAGCTTTTGTAGTCAAACGTTGGAATGAATGAATTCACGATCAAAGGCATTCACACTTGTTTTAGCTTGGTCATTTCAACTCATCAAATACTTAATTTAGAACTCTAACAAGCTTTACTTGGTGAGCAAGTTTTCTATCAATATAACTCGAAGTGTTTTGGATACATTCGATAATACGTAGACTATAATGTGAGTACAATTACATCTGAAGAAGGTGAAATAGAAACAACTAATGGAGTTATACTACAAGGATTCATCGAACCCTTTGACTTTAAAAGAATACGTGTACTTAGATTATAAGATTAAAGCTTACATTGTCGAACTTTGGAATGACTGAATTCACGATCAAAGCCATTCACACTTGTTTTAGCTTGGTCATTTCAACTCATCAAATACTTAATTTAGAACTCTAACAAGCTTTACTTGGTGAGCAAGTTTTCTATCAATATAACTCGAAGTGTTTTGGATACATTCGATAATACGTAGACTATAATGTGAGTACAATTACATCTTAAGAAGGTGAAATAGAAGCAACTAATGGAGTTATACTACAAGAATTGATCGAACCCTTTGACTTTAAATGAATACGTGTACTTAGATTATAAGATTAAAGCTTACATTGTCGAACTTTGGAATGACTGAATTCACGATCAAAGCCATTCGCACTTGTTATAGCTTGGTCATTTCAACTCATCAAATACGTAACTTAGAACTCTAACAAGCTTTACTTGGTGAGCAAGTTTTCTATCAATATAACTCGAAGTGTTTTTG
Source organism: Scutellaria barbata (assembly GCA_028654395.1). Lineage (NCBI taxonomy): Eukaryota > Viridiplantae > Streptophyta > Magnoliopsida > Lamiales > Lamiaceae > Scutellaria > Scutellaria barbata. The sequence goes on from JACJVH010000044.1 coordinate 157,181, forward strand.
ATTACATTCGATAATACCTAGACAGCAATGTGAGTACAATTACATCTTAAGAAGGTGAAATAGAAGCAACTAAAGGAGTTATACTACAAGAATTGATCGAACCCTTTGACTTTAAAAGAATACGTGTACTTAGATTATAAGATTAAAGCTTTTGTTGTCGAACGTTGGAATGAATGAATTCACGATCAAAGGCATTCACACTTGTTTTAGCTTGGTCATTTCAACTCATCAAATACGGAACTTAGAACTCTAACAAGCTTTACTTGGTGAGCAAGTTTTCTATCAATATAACTCGAAGTGTTTTGGATACATTCGATAATACGTAGACTATAATGTGAGTACAATTACATCTTAAGAAGGTGAAATAGAAGCAACTAATGGAGTTATAGTACAAGAATTGATCGAACCCTTTGACCTTAAATGAATACGTGTACTTAGATAATAAGATTAAAGCTTACATTGTCGAACTTTGGAATGAATGAATTCACGATCAAAGCCATTCGCACTTGTTGTAGCTTGGTCATTTCAACTCATCAAATACGTAACTTAGAACTCTAACAAGCTTTACTTGGTGAACAAGTTTTCTATCAATATAACTTGAAGTGTTTTTGATTACATTCGATAATACTTAGACAATAATGTGAGTACAATTACATCTGAAGAAGGTGAAATAGAAACAACTAATGGAGTTATACTACAAGGATTCATCGAACCCTTTCACTTTAAATGAATACGTGTACTTAGATTATAAGATTAAAGCTTTTGTAGTCAAACGTTGGAATGAATGAATTCACGATCAAAGGCATTCACACTTGTTTTAGCTTGGTCATTTCAACTCATCAAATACTTAATTTAGAACTCTAACAAGCTTTACTTGGTGAGCAAGTTTTCTATCAATATAACTCGAAGTGTTTTGGATACATTCGATAATACGTAGACTATAATGTGAGTACAATTACATCTGAAGAAGGTGAAATAGAAACAACTAATGGAGTTATACTACAAGGATTCATCGAACCCTTTGACTTTAAAAGAATACGTGTACTTAGATTATAAGATTAAAGCTTTTGTAGTCAAACGTTGGAATGAATGAATTCACGATCAAAGGCATTCACACTTGTTTTAGCTTGGTCATTTCAACTCATCAAATACTTAATTTAGAACTCTAACAAGCTTTACTTGGTGAGCAAGTTTTCTATCAATATAACTCGAAGTGTTTTGGATACATTCGATAATACGTAGACTATAATGTGAGTACAATTACATCTTAAGAAGGTGAAATAGAAGCAACTAATGGAGTTATACTACAAGAATTGATCGAACCCTTTGACTTTAAATGAATACGTGTACTTAGATTATAAGATTAAAGCTTACATTGTCGAACTTTGGAATGACTGAATTCACGATCAAAGCCATTCGCACTTGTTATAGCTTGGTCATTTCAACTCATCAAATACGTAACTTAGAACTCTAACAAGCTTTACTTGATGAGTAAGTTTTCTATCAATATAACTCGAAGTGTTTTTGATTACATTCGATAATACCTAGACAGCAATGTGAGTACAATTACATCTTAAGAAGGTGAAATAGAAGCAACGAACGGAGTTATACTACAAGAATTGATCGAACCCTTTGACTTTAAAAGAATACGTGTACTTAGATTATAAGATTAAAGCTTTTGTTGTCGAACGTTGGAATGAATGAATTCACGATCAAAGGCATTCACACTTGTTTTAGCTTGGTCATTTCAACTCATCAAATACGGAACTTAGAACTCTAACAAGCTTTACTTGGTGAGCAAGTTTTCTATCAATATAACTCGAAGTGTTTTGGATACATTCGATAATACGTAGACTATAATGTGAGTACAATTACATCTTAAGAAGGTGAAATAGAAGCAACTAATGGAGTTATAGTACAAGAATTGATCGAACCCTTTGACCTTAAATGAATACGTGTACTTAGATAATAAGATTAAAGCTTACATTGTCGAACTTTGGAATGAATGAATTCACGATCAAAGCCATTCGCACTTGTTGTAGCTTGGTCATTTCAACTCATCAAATACGTAACTTAGAACTCTAACAAGCTTTACTTGGTGAACAAGTTTTCTATCAATATAACTTGAAGTGTTTTTGATTACATTCGATAATACTTAGACAATAATGTGAGTACAATTACATCTGAAGAAGGTGAAATAGAAACAACTAATGGAGTTATACTACAAGGATTCATCGAACCCTTTCACTTTAAATGAATACGTGTACTTAGATTATAAGATTAAAGCTTTTGTAGTCAAACGTTGGAATGAATGAATTCACGATCAAAGGCATTCACACTTGTTTTAGCTTGGTCATTTCAACTCATCAAATACTTAATTTAGAACTCTAACAAGCTTTACTTGGTGAGCAAGTTTTCTATCAATATAACTCGAAGTGTTTTGGATACATTCGATAATACGTAGACTATAATGTGAGTACAATTACATCTGAAGAAGGTGAAATAGAAACAACTAATGGAGTTATACTACAAGGATTCATCGAACCCTTTGACTTTAAAAGAATACGTGTACTTAGATTATAAGATTAAAGCTTTTGTAGTCAAACGTTGGAATGAATGAATTCACGATCAAAGGCATTCACACTTGTTTTAGCTTGGTCATTTCAACTCATCAAATACTTAATTTAGAACTCTAACAAGCTTTACTAGGTGAGCAAGTTTTCTATCAATATAACTCGAAGTGTTTTGGATACATTCGATAATACGTAGACTATAATGTGAGTACAATTACATCTTAAGAAGGTGAAATAGAAGCAACTAATGGAGTTATACTACAAGAATTGATCGAACCCTTTGACTTTAAATGAATACGTGTACTTAGATTATAAGATTAAAGCTTACATTGTCGAACTTTGGAATGACTGAATTCACGATCAAAGCCATTCGCACTTGTTATAGCTTGGTCATTTCAACTCATCAAATACGTAACTTAGAACTCTAACAAGCTTTACTTGATGAGTAAGTTTTCTATCAATATAACTCGAAGTGTTTTTGATTACATTCGATAATACCTAGACAGCAATGTGAGTACAATTACATCTTAAGAAGGTGAAATAGAAGCAACGAACGGAGTTATACTACAAGAATTGATCGAACCCTTTGACTTTAAAAGAATACGTGTACTTAGATTATAAGATTAAAGCTTTTGTTGTCGAACGTTGGAATGAATGAATTCACGATCAAAGGCATTCACACTTGTTTTAGCTTGGTCATTTCAACTCATCAAATACGGAACTTAGAACTCTAACAAGCTTTACTTGGTGAGCAAGTTTTCTATCAATATAACTCGAAGTGTTTTGGATACATTCGATAATACGTAGACTATAATGTGAGTACAATTACATCTTAAGAAGGTGAAATAGAAGCAACTAATGGAGTTATACTACAAGAATTGATCGAACCCTTTGACCTTAAATGAATACGTGTACTTAGATAATAAGATTAAAGCTTACATTGTCGAACTTTGGAATGAATGAATTCACGATCAAAGCCATTCGCACTTGTTGTAGCTTGGTCATTTCAACTCATCAAATACGTAACTTAGAACTCTAACAAGCTTTACTTGGTGAACAAGTTTTCTATCAATATAACTTGAAGTGTTTTTGATTACATTCGATAATACTTAGACAATAATGTGAGTACAATTACATCTGAAGAAGGTGAAATAGAAACAACTAATGGAGTTATACTACAAGGATTCATCGAACCCTTTCACTTTAAATGAATACGTGTACTTAGATTATAAGATTAAAGCTTTTGTAGTCAAACGTTGGAATGAATGAATTCACGATCAAAGGCATTCACACTTGTTTTAGCTTGGTCATTTCAACTCATCAAATACTTAATTTAGAACTCTAACAAGCTTTACTTGGTGAGCAAGTTTTCTATCAATATAACTCGAAGTGTTTTGGATACATTCGATAATACGTAGACTATAATGTGAGTACAATTACATCTGAAGAAGGTGAAATAGAAACAACTAATGGAGTTATACTACAAGGATTCATCGAACCCTTTGACTTTAAAAGAATACGTGTACTTAGATTATAAGATTAAAGCTTTTGTAGTCAAACGTTGGAATGAATGAATTCACGATCAAAGGCATTCACACTTGTTTTAGCTTGGTCATTTCAACTCATCAAATACTTAATTTAGAACTCTAACAAGCTTTACTTGGTGAGCAAGTTTTCTATCAATATAACTCGAAGTGTTTTGGATACATTCGATAATACGTAGACTATAATGTGAGTACAATTACATCTTAAGAAGGTGAAATAGAAGCAACTAATGGAGTTATACTACAAGAATTGATCGAACCCTTTGACTTTAAATGAATACGTGTACTTAGATTATAAGATTAAAGCTTACATTGTCGAACTTTGGAATGACTAAATTCACGATCAAAGCCATTCGCACTTGTTATAGCTTGGTCATTTCAACTCATCAAATACGTAACTTAGAACTCTAACAAGCTTTACTTGATGAGTAAGTTTTCTATCAATATAACTCGAAGTGTTTTTGATTACATTCGATAATACCTAGACAGCAATGTGAGTACAATTACATCTTAAGAAGGTGAAATAGAAGCAACGAACGGAGTTATACTACAAGAATTGATCGAACCCTTTGACTTTAAAAGAATACGTGTACTTAGATTATAAGATTAAAGCTTTTGTTGTCGAACGTTGGAATGAATGAATTCACGATCAAAGGCATTCACACTTGTTTTAGCTTGGTCATTTCAACTCATCAAATACGGAACTTAGAACTCTAACAAGCTTTACTTGGTGAGCAAGTTTTCTATCAATATAACTCGAAGTGTTTTGGATACATTCGATAATACGTAGACTATAATGTGAGTACAATTACATCTTAAGAAGGTGAAATAGAAGCAACTAATGGAGTTATACTACAAGAATTGATCGAACCCTTTGACCTTAAATGAATACGTGTACTTAGATAATAAGATTAAAGCTTACATTGTCGAACTTTGGAATGAATGAATTCACGATCAAAGCCATTCGCACTTGTTGTAGCTTGGTCATTTCAACTCATCAAATACGTAACTTAGAACTCTAACAAGCTTTACTTGGTGAACAAGTTTTCTATCAATATAACTTGAAGTGTTTTTGATTACATTCGATAATACTTAGACAATAATGTGAGTACAATTACATCTGAAGAAGGTGAAATAGAAACAACTAATGGAGTTATACTACAAGGATTCATCGAACCCTTTCACTTTAAATGAATACGTGTACTTAGATTATAAGATTAAAGCTTTTGTAGTCAAACGTTGGAATGAATGAATTCACGATCAAAGGCATTCACACTTGTTTTAGCTTGGTCATTTCAACTCATCAAATACTTAATTTAGAACTCTAACAAGCTTTACTTGGTGAGCAAGTTTTCTATCAATATAACTCGAAGTGTTTTGGATACATTCGATAATACGTAGACTATAATGTGAGTACAATTACATCTGAAGAAGGTGAAATAGAAACAACTAATGGAGTTATACTACAAGGATTCATCGAACCCTTTGACTTTAAAAGAATACGTGTACTTAGATTATAAGATTAAAGCTTTTGTAGTCAAACGTTGGAATGAATGAATTCACGATCAAAGGCATTCACACTTGTTTTAGCTTGGTCATTTCAACTCATCAAATACTTAATTTAGAACTCTAACAAGCTTTACTTGGTGAGCAAGTTTTCTATCAATATAACTCGAAGTGTTTTGGATACATTCGATAATACGTAGACTATAATGTGAGTACAATTACATCTTAAGAAGGTGAAATAGAAGCAACTAATGGAGTTATACTACAAGAATTGATCGAACCCTTTGACTTTAAATGAATACGTGTACTTAGATTATAAGATTAAAGCTTACATTGTCGAACTTTGGAATGACTGAATTCACGATCAAAGCCATTCGCACTTGTTATAGCTTGGTCATTTCAACTCATCAAATACGTAACTTAGAACTCTAACAAGCTTTACTTGGTGAGCAAGTTTTCTATCAATATAACTCGAAGTGTTTTTGATTACATTCGATAATACCTAGACAGCAATGTGAGTACAATTACATCTTAAGAAGGTGAAATAGAAGCAACTAATGGAGTTATACTACAAGAATTGATCGAACCCTTTGACTTTAAAAGAATACGTGTACTTAGATTATAAGATTAAAGCTTTTGTTGTCGAACGTTGGAATGAATGAATTCACGATCAAAGGCATTCACACTTGTTTTAGCTTGGTCATTTCAACTCATCAAATACGGAACTTAGAACTCTAACAAGCTTTACTTGGTGAGCAAGTTTTCTATCAATATAACTCGAAGTGTTTTGGATACATTCGATAATACGTAGACTATAATGTGAGTACAATTACATCTTAAGAAGGTGAAATAGAAGCAACTAATGGAGTTATAGTACAAGAATTGATCGAACCCTTTGACCTTAAATGAATACGTGTACTTAGATAATAAGATTAAAGCTTACATTGTCGAACTTTGGAATGAATGAATTCACGATCAAAGCCATTCGCACTTGTTGTAGCTTGGTCATTTCAACTCATCAAATACGTAACTTAGAACTCTAACAAGCTTTACTTGGTGAACAAGTTTTCTATCAATATAACTTGAAGTGTTTTTGATTACATTCGATAATACTTAGACAATAATGTGAGTACAATTACATCTGAAGAAGGTGAAATAGAAACAACTAATGGAGTTATACTACAAGGATTCATCGAACCCTTTCACTTTAAATGAATACGTGTACTTAGATTATAAGATTAAAGCTTTTGTAGTCAAACGTTGGAATGAATGAATTCACGATCAAAGGCATTCACACTTGTTTTAGCTTGGTCATTTCAACTCATCAAATACTTAATTTAGAACTCTTACAAGCTTTACTTGGTGAGCAAGTTTTCTATCAATATAACTCGAAGTGTTTTGGATACATTCGATAATACGTAGACTATAATGTGAGTACAATTACATCTGAAGAAGGTGAAATAGAAACAACTAATGGAGTTATACTACAAGGATTCATCGAACCCTTTGACTTTAAAAGAATACGTGTACTTAGATTATAAGATTAAAGCTTTTGTAGTCAAACGTTGGAATGAATGAATTCACGATCAAAGGCATTCACACTTGTTTTAGCTTGGTCATTTCAACTCATCAAATACTTAATTTAGAACTCTAACAAGCTTTACTTGGTGAGCAAGTTTTCTATCAATATAACTCGAAGTGTTTTGGATACATTCGATAATACGTAGACTATAATGTGAGTACAATTACATCTTAAGAAGGTGAAATAGAAGCAACTAATGGAGTTATACTACAAGAATTGATCGAACCCTTTGACTTTAAATGAATACGTGTACTTAGATTATAAGATTAAAGCTTACATTGTCGAACTTTGGAATGACTGAATTCACGATCAAAGCCATTCGCACTTGTTATAGCTTGGTCATTTCAACTCATCAAATACGTAACTTAGAACTCTAACAAGCTTTACTTGATGAGTAAGTTTTCTATCAATATAACTCGAAGTGTTTTTGATTACATTCGATAATACCTAGACAGCAATGTGAGTACAATTACATCTTAAGAAGGTGAAATAGAAGCAACTAATGGAGTTATACTACAAGAATTGATCGAACCCTTTGACTTTAAAAGAATACGTGTACTTAGATTATAAGATTAAAGCTTTTGTTGTCGAACGTTGGAATGAATGAATTCACGATCAAAGGCATTCACACTTGTTTTGGCTTGGTCATTTCAACTCATCAAATACGGAACTTAGAACTCTAACAAGCTTTACTTGGTGAGCAAGTTTTCTATCAATATAACTCGAAATGTTTTGGATACATTCGATAATACGTAGACTATAATGTGAGTACAATTACATCTTAAGAAGGTGAAATAGAAGCAACTAATGGAGTTATACTACAAGAATTGATCGAACCCTTTGACTTTAAATGAATACGTGTACTTAGATTATAAGATTAAAGCTTACATTGTCGAACTTTGGAATGAATGAATTCACGATCAAAGCCATTCGCACTTGTTGTAGCTTGGTCATTTCAACACATCAAATACGTAACTTAGAACTCTAACAAGCTTTACTTGGTGAACAAGTTTTCTATCAATATAACTTGAAGTGTTTTTGATTACATTCGATAATACTTAGACAATAATGTGAGTACAATTACATCTGAAGAAGGTGAAATAGAAACAACTAATGGATTTATACTACAAGGATTCATCGAACCCTTTGACTTTAAATGAATACGTGTACTTAGATTATAAGATTAAAGATTTTGTAGTCAAACGTTGGAATGAATGAATTCACGATCAAAGGCATTCACACTTGTTTTAGGTTGGTCATTTCAACTCATCAAATACTTAATTTAGAACTCTAACAAGCTTTACTTGGTGAGCAAGTTTTCTATCAATATAACTCGAAGTGTTTTGGATACATTCGATAATACGTAGACTATAATGTGAGTACAATTACATCTGAAGAAGGTGAAATAGAAACAACTAATGGAGTTATACTACAAGGATTCATCGAACCCTTTGACTTTAATTGAATACGTGTACTTAGATTATAAGATTAAAGCTTACATTGTCGAACTTTGGAATGACTGAATTCACGATCAAAGCCATTCGCACTTGTTGTAGCTTGGTCATTTCAACTCATCAAATACGTAACTTAGAACTCTAACAAGCTTTACTTGGTGAGCAAGTTTTCTATCAATATAACTCGAAGTGTTTTTGATTACATTCGATAATACCTAGACAGCAATGTGAGTACAATTACATCTTAAGAAGGTGAAATAGAAGCAACTAATGGAGTTATACTACAAGAATTGATCGAACCCTTTGACTTTAAATGAATACGTGTACTTAGATTATAAGATTAAAGCTTACATTGTCGAACTTTGGAATGACTGAATTCACGATCAAAGCCATTCGCACTTGTTGTAGCTTGGTCATTTCAACTCATCAAATACGTAACTTAGAACTCTAACAAGCTTTACTTGGTGAGCAAGTTTTCTATCAATATAACTCGAAGTGTTCTGGATTACATTCGATAATACCTAGACAATAATGTGAGTACAATTACATCTTAAGAAGGTGAAATAGAAGCAACTAATGGAGTTATACTACAAGAATTGATCGAACCCTTTGACTTTAAATGAATACGTGTACTTAGATTATAAGATTAATGCTTTTGTTGTCGAACGTTGGAATGAATGAATACACTATCAAAGCCATTCACACTTGTTGTAGCTTGGTCATTTCAACTCATCAAATACGTAACTTAGAACTCTAACAAGCTTTACTTGGTGAACAAGTTTTCTATCAATATAACTTGAAGTGTTTTTGATTACATTCGATAATACTTAGACAATAATGTGAGTACAATTACATCTGAAGAAGGTGAAATAGAAACAACTAATGGAGTTATACTACAAGGATTCATCGAACCCATTGACTTTAAATGAATACGTGTACTTAGATTATAAGATTAAAGCTTTTGTAGTCAAACGTTGGAATGAATGATTTCACGATCAAGGCATTCACACTTGTTTTAGCTTGATCATTTCAACTCATCAAATACTTAACTTAGAACTCTAACAAGCTTTACTTGGTGAGCAAGTTTTCTATCAATATAACTCGAAGTGTTTTGGATACATTCGATAATACGTAGACTGTAATGTGAGTACAATTACATCTTAAAAAGGTGAAATAGAAGCAACTAATGGAGTTATACTACAAGAATTGATCGAACCCTTAGACTTTAAAAGAATACATGTACTTAGATTATAAGATTAAAGCTTTTATAGTCAAACGTTGGAATGAATGAATTCACGATCGAAGGCATTCACACTTGTTTTAGCTTGGTCATTTCAACTCATCAAATACTTAACTTAGAACTCTAACAAGCTTTACTTGGTGAGGAAGTTTTCTATCAATATAACTCGAAGTGTTTTGGATACATTCGATAATACGTAGACTATAATGTGAGTACAATTACATCTTAAGAAGGTGAAATAGAAGCAACTAATGGAGTTATACTACAAGAATTGATCGAACCCTTTGACTTTAAATGAATACCTGTACTTAGATTATAAGATTAAAGCTTACATTGTCGAACTTTGGAATGACTGAATTCACTATTAAAGCCATTCGCACTTGTTGTAGCTCGGTCATTTCAACTCATCAAATACGTAACTTAAAACTCTAACAAGCTTTACTTGGTGAGCAAGTTTTCTATCAATATAACTCGAAGTGTTTTTGATTACATTCGATAATACCTAGACAGCAATGTGAGTACAATTACATCTTAAGAAGGTGAAATAGAAGCAACTAATGGAGTTATACTACAAGAATTGATCGAACCCTTTGACTTTAAAAGAATACGTGTACTTAGATTATAAGATTAAAGCTTTTGTTGTCGAATGTTGGAATGAATGAATTCACGATCAAAGGCATTCACACTTGTTTAGCTTGGTCATTTCAACTCATCAAATACGGAACTTAGAACTCTAACAAGCTTTACTTGGTGAGCAAGTTTTCTATCAATATAACTCGAAGTGTTTGGATACATTCGATAATACGTAGACTATAATGTGAGTACAATTACATCTTAAGAAGGTGAAATAGAAGCAACTAATGGAGTTATACTATAAGAATTGATCGAACCCTTTGACTTTAAATGAATACGTGTACTTAGATTATAAGATTAATGCTTTTATTGTCGAACGTTGAATGAATGAATCACTATCAAAGCCATTCGCACTTGTTGTAGCTTGGTCATTTCAACTCATCAAATACGTAACTTAGAACTCTAACAAGCTTTACTTGGTGAGCAAGTTTTCTATCAATATAACTCGAAGTGTTTTTGATTACATTCGATAATACCTAGACAGCAATGTGAGTACAATTACATCTTAAGAAGGTGAAATAGAAGCAACTAATGGAGTTATAACTACAAGAATTGATCGAACCCTTTGACTTTAAATGAATACGTGTACTTAGATTATAAGATTAAAGCTTACATTGTCGAACTTTGGAATGACTGAATTCACGATCAAAGCCATTCGCACTTGTTGTAGCTTGGTCATTTCAACTCATCAAATACGTAACTTAGAACTCTAACAAGCTTTACTTGGTGAGCAAGTTTTCTATCAATATAACTCGAAGTGTTTCTGGATTACATTCGATAATACCTAGACAATAATGTGAGTACAATTACATCTTAAGAAGGTGAAATAGAAGCAACTAATGGAGTTATACTACAAGAATTGATCGAACCCTTTGACTTTAAATGAATACGTGTACTTAGATTATAAGATTAATGCTTTTGTTGTCGAACGTTGGAATGAATGAATACACTATCAAAGCCATTCACACTTGTTGTAGCTTGGTCATTTCAACTCATCAAATACGTAACTTAGAACTCTAACAAGCTTTACTTGGTGAACAAGTTTTCTATCAATATAACTTGAAGTGTTTTTGATTACATTCGATAATACTTAGACAATAATGTGAGTACAATTACATCTGAAGAAGGTGAAATAGAAACAACTAATGGAGTTATACTACAAGGATTCATCGAACCCATTGACTTTAAATGAATACGTGTACTTAGATTATAAGATTAAAGCTTTTGTAGTCAAACGTTGGAATGAATGATTTCACGATCAAAGGCATTCACACTTGTTTTAGCTTGATCATTTCAACTCATCAAATACTTAACTTAGAACTCTAACAAGCTTTACTTGGTGAGCAAGTTTTCTATCAATATACTCGAAGTGTTTTGGATACATTCGATAATACGTAGACTGTAATGTGAGTACAATTACATCTTAAAAAGGTGAAATAGAAGCAACTAATGGAGTTATACTACAAGAATTGATCGAACCCTTAGACTTTAAAAGAATACATGTACTTAGATTATAAGATTAAAGCTTTTATAGTCAAACGTTGGAATGAATGAATTCACGATCGAAGGCATTCACACTTGTTTTAGCTTGGTCATTTCAACTCATCAAATACTTAACTTAGAACTCTAACAAGCTTTACTTGGTGAGGAAGTTTTCTATCAATATAACTCGAAGTGTTTTGGATACATTCGATAATACGTAGACTATAATGTGAGTACAATTACATCTTAAGAAGGTGAAATAGAAGCAACTAATGGAGTTATACTACAAGAATTGATCGAACCCTTTGACTTTAAATGAATACCTGTACTTAGATTATAAGATTAAAGCTTACATTGTCGAACTTTGGAATGACTGAATTCACTATTAAAGCCATTCGCACTTGTTGTAGCTCGGTCATTTCAACTCATCAAATACGTAACTTAAAACTCTAACAAGCTTTACTTGGTGAGCAAGTTTTCTATCAATATAACTCGAAGTGTTTTTGATTACATTCGATAATACTAGACAGCAATGTGAGTACAATTACATCTTAAGAAGGTGAAATAGAAGCAACTAATGGAGTTATACTACAAGAATTGATCGAACCCTTTGACTTTAAAAGAATACGTGTACTTAGATTATAAGATTAAAGCTTTTGTTGTCGAATGTTGGAATGAATGAATTCACGATCAAAGGCATTCACACTTGTTTTAGCTTGGTCATTTCAACTCATCAAATACGAACTTAGAACTCTAACAAGCTTTACTTGGTGAGCAAGTTTTCTATCAATATAACTCGAAGTGTTTTGGATACATTCGATAATACGTAGACTATAATGTGAGTACAATTACATCTTAAGAAGGTGAAATAGAAGCAACTAATGGAGTTATACTATAAGAATTGATCGAACCCTTTGACTTTAAATGAATACCTGTACTTAGATTATAAGATTAAAGCTTACATTGTCGAACTTTGGAATGACTGAATTCACGATTAAAGCCATTCGCACTTGTTGTAGCTTGGTCATTTCAACTCATCAAATACGTAACTTAAAACTCTAACAAGCTTTACTTGGTGAGCAAGTTTTCTATCAATATAACTCGAAGTGTTTTTGATTACATTCGATAATACCTAGACAGCATGTGAGTACAATTACATCTTAAGAAGGTGAAATAGAAGCAACTAATGAGTTATACTACAAGAATTGATCGAACCCTTTGACTTTAAAAGAATACGTGTACTTAGATTATAAGATTAAAGCTTTGTTGTCGAATGTTGGAATGAATGAATTCACGATCAAAGGCATTCACACTTGTTTTAGCTTGGTCATTTCAACTCATCAAATACGGAACTTAGAACTCTAACAAGCTTTACTTGGTGAGCAAGTTTTCTATCAATATAACTCGAAGTGTTTTGGATACATTCGATAATACGTAGACTATAATGTGAGTACAATTACATCTTAAGAAAGTGAAATAGAAGCAACTAATGGAGTCATACTACAAGAAATTGATCGAACCCTTTGACTTTAAATGAATACGTGTACTTAGATTATAAGATTAAAGCTTACATTGTCGAACTTTGGAATGAAAGAATTCACGATCAAAGCCATTCGCACTTGTTGTAGCTTGGTCATTTCAACTCATCAAATACGTAACTTAGAACTCTAACAAGCTTTACTTGGTGAACAAGTTTTCTATCAATATAACTCGAAGTGTTTTGGATACATTCGATAATACATAGACTATAATGTGAGTACATTTACATCTTAAGAAGGTGAAATAGAAGCAACTAATGGAGTTATACTACAAGAATTGATCGAACCCTTTGACTTTAAATGAATACGTGTACTTAGATTATAAGATTAAAGCTTACATTGTCGAACTTTGGAATGACTGAATTCACGATCAAAGCCATTCGCACTTGTTGTAGCTTGGTCATTTCAACTCATCAAATACGTAACTTAGAACTCTAACAAGCTTTACTTGGTGAGCAAGTTTTCTATCAATATAACTCGAAGTGTTTTGGATTACATTCGATAATACCTAGACAATAATGTGAGTACAATTACATCTTAAGAAGGTGAAATAGAAGCAACTAATGGAGTTATACTACAAGAATTGATCGAACCCTTTGACTTTAAATGAATACGTGTACTTAGATTATAAGATTAATGCTTTTGTTGTCGAACGTTGGAATGAATGAATTCACTATCAAAGCCATTCACACTTGTTGTAGCTTGGTCATTTCAACTCATCAAATACGTAACTTAGAACTCTAACAAGCTTTACTTGGTGAACAAGTTTTCTATCAATATAACTTGAAGTGTTTTTGATTACATTCGATAATACTTAGACAATAATGTGAGTACAATTACATCTGAAGAAGGTGAAATAGAAACAACTAATGGAGTTATACTACAAGGATTCATCGAACCCATTGACTTTAAATGAATACGTGTACTTAGATTATTAGATTAAAGCTTTTGTAGTCAAACGTGGAATGAATGAATTCACGATCAAAGGCATTCACATTGTTTTAGCTTGATCATTTCAACTCATCAAATACTTAATTAGAACTCTAACAAGCTTTACTTGGTGAGCAAGTTTTCTATCAATATAACTCGAAGTGTTTTGGATAATTCGATATACGTAGACATATAATGTGAGTACATTACATCTTAAGAAGGTGAAATAGAAGCAACTAATGGAGTTATACTACAAGAATTGATCGAACCCTTTGACTTTAAAAGAATACATGTACTTAGATTATAAGATTAAAGCTTTAGAGTCAAACGTTGGAATGAATGAATTCACGATCAAAGGCATTCACACTTGTTTTAGCTTGGTCATTTCAACTCATCAAATACTTAACTTAGAACTCTAACAAGCTTTACTTGGTGAGCAAGTTTTCTATCAATATAAATCGAAGTGTTTTGGATACATTCGATAATACGTAGACTATAATGTGAGTACAATTACATCTTAAGAAGGTGAAATAGAAGCAACTAATGGAGTTATACTACAAGAATTGATCGAACCCTTTGACTTTAAATGAATACGTGTACTTAGATTATAAGATTAAAGCTTTTGTCAACTTTGGAATGAATGAATTCACGATCAAAGCATTCACACTTGTTTTAGCTTGGTCATTTCAACTCATCAAATACGTTAACTTAGAACTCTAACAAGCTTTACTTGGTGAGCAAGTTTTCTATCAATATAACTCGAAGTGTTTTTGATTACATTCGATAATACTAGACAAATGTGAGTACAATTACATCTTAAGAAGGTGAAATAGAAGCAACTAATGGAGTTATACTACAAGAATTGATCGAACCCTTTGACTTTAAAAGAATACGTGTACTTAGATTATAAGATTAAAGCTTTTGTTGTCGAACTTTGGAATGAATGAATTCACGATCAAAGGCATTCACACTTGTTTTAGCTTGGTCA
>JACJVH010000045.1:0-72512 GCA_028654395.1 Scutellaria barbata
TTATTTTTTTTACTTTTACAAATAACTTTTGTACTTTTAATATATAATTCTTGTTGTTTCCTATAGTTTTAGATATAATATTGCGTTTATTTTGTAAAGTTTCAGTATTAGTTTTAAACTTATTGCGTATTTCTAGCAACGTTTTAATTTTTTTAATATCTAATTCATAACCACGGCTGGCTAATTTTTTTAACAACATTATTAAAATTGTTGCAAATTAATTTAATATCTAACATATATTTTTATTTAAAAAGGTAGTAGTAATTGCCAAGCGACAAATAACAAAATTATTCCGTAATTAAATCCAATAATCTCCATACTTTAGAAGACGCTAGTAATAATTTAAATGTTCTAGCTATAAAAATTAAACTAAAAAACCATAAAAAAGAAGCTAATCCAGCGCCTAAAACAAACATAAATGGACAAGCCTGAGATGCCCCAATAGTACCTAACATTAATAAAGTATCAAAATAAACATGTGGATTAAGTAATGTAATAGCAAGGGTATAAAAAAAAATACTTAATCTTCCTTTATAACAATTTTTTAGAAGTTGTAGTTGTTCTGATTCACGCATACGTACAAACGCTTTTATAGATTGTAATATTAAAAAAAATATACCTATCCAACGTGCTATAATAATAAAATCTTTATGGTTTTGAATAAAAACTGAAAGTCCTGCAACACCGGTTGCAGTTAATATTACATCACACAATGCACATATAAATGCAACCATCCAAGGATAATTACCACGTAATCCTTGATTTAAAACAAATGCATTTTGTGCTCCTATAACTATAATTAAAGCTCCACCTAATATTAAACCATTGCATCCAGATAATAAACCCATTGTGTCTATCCTATTATTTTTAATAAAAAGTTTGCCTAAAAAAACAATATATTAGCTTTGTTAACGGCTATAGCAAAAGCATTCATTTTATAATGATCTTTTATACCTTCTGATAATTCAATACCTTTAGCAACATCTACGGCATATGGTAAAACTATTTTTATAGCTTTATTTACATTTAAAGAATTTAATCCACCTGCTAAAATTATATTATTGTTAAGGTTTTGTTTTATTTTAAACCAATCAAAACTTTTTCCTGTACCTCCTGGTAAACATGCACAATAAGTATCTAAAAGTAACCCATATGCTTTGCTGTAAATTTCTGATTCCATCAGTAGGTCTATATTATGAGACATACGTAATGCTTTTATCCATGGTTTCTTAAATAAATTACAAAACTTAGAATGTTCATTACCATGAAATTGTAAACTATCCAAAAAAGGAGTACAAGAAGATATAAAGTCATAGCTTTGATTAAAAAAAACACCAACACGACAAACAAAAACAGGAACTTTAGTAGATAAAAGAATTAACCGATGAATATCAACAGAACGTTTACTACCAGGCCAAAGTATAAAACCTAGTGCGTCAACTCCAGAATTTACAGCATCTTTTAGATCTTCTTTATTAGTGATTCCACAATATTTTACTTTTACTCGTTTAGTTTTCATTTAAAATATACTCCATTTTTCTAAATATAAAATAACTGATGTGAACCTATATATTCTGTTGGTAGTTGATCTTGTAATTCTTTATTAAATAGAACATCAACCAAATATAATCCTTTTGCTGTTGCTGTTTTTCCTGCTTCTTTGCGATTTTTTTTTAATAATAAATTTTTGCACCATTTTACTGAACGACGACACTTACCTATGTCTACTAATACTCCAACAATATTTCTTACCATATGATGTAAAAATGAATTTGCTTGTATATCAATTATAACTATTGGACCATAGCTACGAACTTCAATAAAATGTAAAATTTTAATTGTATTTATAGATTTACAACTTGAAGAACGAAAAGATGTAAAATCATGTTTTCCAACCAAACTTTGAGCAGCAATATGCATTTTCTTTATATTTAGAGGTTTTTTTCTGCCAAATCCTAGTATTCCTTATTAAAGCTGAATGTACAACTTGTTATAGATTAAATAGTTATATCTTCTAGCAATTGCTTTACGCGAGTTAAACTTATCAGATACTTTAACGACCCAACGAATTCGTATATCACTAGGTAATTTAGAGTTTAGACCTAATACCCATGCTTTTTGACTACGACATATAAATGTATCAAACTGCGCTATTTGCTTTATTGCATGTACCCCAGAATCTGTTCGCGAACTAGCTTTTAAAGTAATTGAATGTCCTGTAAAATACTTTAAAGCTTCTTCTATTTGTTGTTGTATTGTATTAAAATGTTTAAGTAGTTGCCAACCAAAATATTCACAACCAATATATTCAACACCTAAAACTATACGTCCATAAATAAAATTTAAATTATAAAACAAAGTCATAAGTTATCTATTAACGAGTATTTTTAGCATTCTTCTTATAGGTTCTGCTGCCCCCCATAATAGTTGATCTCCTACTGTAAATGCAGTTAGAAATTTGCTTCCTATACTAGCTTTACGTAATCTCCCTATTGGTATTGACATAGTACCTGTTACTGCTGCTGGTGTTAATTTTTTTAAACTTTGAGTACTATTATTTTTTATAACTTTTACCCAAGGATTATGTTCTTTAATTATTGATTCTATATCCTTTATAGGAATATTTTTTTTCAACTTAATAAAAAATGCTTGAGAATGACAACGCATAGCACCAATTCTCACACATATACCATCTATTTTAATTGTATTAGGAGAACAACCTAATATTTTATTAGTTTCAACATTTCCTTTCCATTCTTCTTTACTTTGTCCATTATCCATCTTTTTGTCTATCCAAGGCATTAAACTCCCAGCTATAGGAAGCTCCAAAATTTTTTATTGGTAGCTTACCCATAAACTTAGTAATTTTTGAATCTATTTCTAAAATTGATTTTGCATTGTTATTTTTCTTAACGATATTACCAAGTATACGCATCTGATTTAATAACTCAATCATATGCTTTGATCCAGCTCCTGAAGCTGCTTGATATGTCATAGAAGTAATCCATTCTATAAGGTTATTTTGAAATAAACCACCCAAACTTAACAACATTAAACTGACTGTACAGTTTCCTCCAATAAAATTTTTTATGCCTAAATATAAACTTTGTTCTATAATTTTAATATTTATAGGATCTAAAACAATAATTGAATTACTATCCATTCTAAGTTTACTTGATGAATCAATCCAATAACCGTTCCAACCAGTATTACGTAAACTCTTATAAATCCGATTTGTATAATCCCCTCCTTGACAAGTAATAATGACATTTAATTTTTTTAGTTTGTTTAAATCATAAGCATTTTGTATCTTTGTGGCATAAATAGGACCTGTTTTACCAAATTTAGTTGTAGAAAAAAAAATAGGTTCAATATAATTAAAATCATTTTCTTCAAGCATACGTTGAATTAAAACTGAACCTACCATACCTCTCAACCTACGAAACCCCATTTTAAGCATTAATTGATTTTCCTAATAATTTTGTTTTAAATTAATTTTTCAAATTCTTCAATAATTAAATCACCCATTTGTTTTGTAGAAACTATTTTTATTCCAGTATATTTTATATCTGCTGTACGAAATCCTTTCTTCAAAACATTACTTATAGAAGCATTTAAATATTTAGATAATAAAGGTTTTTGTAAGGAAAAATGTAACATCATTGAAACTGATAAAATTGTAGCAATAGGATTAGCAATTCCTTTATTTTCAATATCTGGAGCACTTCCATGACAAGGTTCAAATAAAGATTGTCCTATTGAATTTATAGAAGCTGAAGGCAACATACCTATTGATCCCGTTAAATTAGCCGCTTCATCAGAGATGATATCTCCAAACATATTTCCAGTAACAATTACGTCAAAGATTTTTGGTGATAATATAATTTGCATAGCGGCATTATCAACATACATATGAGAAACTTTTACTTCCGGATATGACTTGGCTAAATCAGAAATTATTTCTCTCCATAACCTTGAAACTTCTAGAACGTTAGCTTTATCTACTGAACAAATTTTTTTTTTACGGGTTTTAGCAATTTCAAAAGCTATTATACCAATTCTACGTATTGCTTTTTCATCTAACTTTGATGTGTTATAACCATGTCGTAAAAAATATTTATTATATAAAACACCTCTTGGCTTACCAAAATAAATACCTTGACTTAATTCTCTTACAAGCAAAATATTAACATTTGATAATTTTTCTGATTTTATGCTTGATGATAATACTTGTGGATTAAAACAAGTATGTCTTAAATTAGCAAAAAACTTTAATGATTTACGTAATTTTAACAATCCATATTCCGGGCGTTTATTAAAGTCTTTTATATTATCCCACTTATGACCTCCTACAGCACCTAATAAAATTGAGCGAGATGCTTTTGC
This sequence comes from Scutellaria barbata, assembly GCA_028654395.1. Classification (NCBI taxonomy): domain Eukaryota; kingdom Viridiplantae; phylum Streptophyta; class Magnoliopsida; order Lamiales; family Lamiaceae; genus Scutellaria; species Scutellaria barbata. The sequence continues at coordinate 4,387 of JACJVH010000045.1, forward strand.
TGCTTTTAATGTATCATTTGGAAGTGGTAAACCAACTGTATCTATTGCATAGCCGCCAATTTTCGCATAACGAATAACTGAATTAATTAATTTCTTTTTTTGCAAAACTTTAATTACTTTAACTGCTTCATTGATCACTTCGGGCCCTATACCATCACCAGGTAAAATCAAAATTTCATTTTTCATATTATTTTATAACCAAGGATTTTTTTTGTTATGAATATGTTCAAACTTTTTAATAAGTTTTATTTCTTTAAATGTAATCCCTATATCATCTAACCCATTTTCTAAGCAGTATTTGCTAAACGGATCTATTGTAAACTTAAACTTTTTTCCACTTTTATTATATAATATTTGTTTTGGTAAATTTATATTTACCATATAACCTTTTTCTTTGCAAACAGATAAAAACAGATCCTTTATCAAATTTTTTTTGACCGTTATAATTAGAATACCATTTTTTAATGCATTATTATAAAATATTTCTGCAAAGCTTTGCGCTATAATTATTTTAAAACCATACTCTTTAAGTGCCCAAACTGCATGTTCTCTAGAGCTTCCACATCCAAAATTCTTACGTGTTAATAATATACTAGCTCCTTTATATCTAGATTTATTTAAAACAAAATCTTTATTTATTAATCTGTTTTTTTTTCCTGGATAACCTTCATCAATATACCGCAATCCATCAAATAAATTTAAACCAAATCCACTACTATTTATTGCTTTTAAAAATTGCTTAGGAATTATTAAATCAGTATCTATGTTTGATCTATTTATAGGTACAACTAATCCTTTGTGCTTAATAATTTTTTCCATTTTAAACCTCTACAGCAAAATACCTATTTAAACTGCTTTCTTATTTTTATTATTGTGTTTTTTTTTCGTTTTTTTTTTTTACAAACTTTCCCGCGCCGTTACTACTTTTTTCTGTTATGTTTATTTTCTTTTTATACAACCGTTTGTTTCTCTTTAGCTTTATATGTTTTATATTAGATGTCTGTTGTTTTAGCTTTTGTTTTCTTTTTATGCGTTATATTTTTTTTGTTAGTGTTTACTCTTAGTTTTTATGTTCTTTTTTTGTTATTTAGAGTTTAGAGTTTAGAGGTTAGAGGTTTTAGGTTTTAGGTTTGTTACTACCTCTTTATTTTTTGCTTTTTGTTTATTCTTTGTTATTTCTTTTTTTTTGTTAGTCGTTTGTTGTTATTTTTTATAACTATTTGTTAGCTGTTTTACCTTTTTCTTTTTTTATAAGTTTGTTGTATTATTAATTATTTCAATTCTTATTTGTTATAATTTTATTAAATATTGTTTTGTGTTTTTGTTATGTAATACAACTTATGCTTAAATATTGTTAATTGTTAAATAATTAGGTGTTAGAGGTTTGTTGTTATTGATTATTAGTTTTGTTGTTTATTTATTTATGTTTTTTTTTGTTAGAGGGTTAGTTATGTTTTTATAATAAATTTGCTAGATCTTTTTCTTTTTATGTTGTTATGTGTTAGATGTTACTTATTTCTGTGTAAGAGGTTGTTTGATGTTAATTGGAGATTGGTTTTTTAGAAACGTTAGAGGTTATTTGTTGTTTTGTAGATGTTTATTTAAAGATGTTAAAGAGGTAAGAGTTTAGATGTTGTTGTAGGTTTATTTATTAGATGTTAAAATTGTTATTTGTTTAGAGTTTTAGTTATTAGAGGTTAGAGGTTAGAGGTTAGAGGTTAGAGTTTAGATGTTGTAGGTTGTAGGTTAGAAGTAATATGTTGTTTTTTATATATTATTTGTTGTTATGTAGAGGTTTTTGATTATTTTTTAGAGGATAGTTATTATTTTTTGTTGTTTGATGGTTTTTAAAAAGAAGTTGCTTTAAAGTTTTAAGATGGTTTTTTTTATCTGTTAGTTATTTGATGTTGCTTTTAAGATTTTAGAGGTGAGGTTTGTTGTTAGAGTTTTTATCTGTTAGATGATTTTTGTTATTGTATTAAAGCATAGTTGTTGTTGTTATGTGTTATATTGTTTTTAGAGGATGGCTTTATTATTAGAGGTCTATTTCTGTTTTTTATACTATTATGTTATTTGACAATTGTTTGTTGTTGTAGGTAATAATAAAGTAGTTGTAAAGTAGAGAAGTGTTAAAAGAGGTTGTTAAAATAGTTATAGTAGTTTGGGGTTAACTCAACGTAGAAACCAAAATAGCTTTGATTGTATGTATTCTATTTTCAACTTGATCAAAAGAAATATTAAATGAAGATTCAAAAATATCATCAGTAATTTCAAAACCATTCAATAAAGTTTGATTGTTTTTTATAAGCTTATGTTTTTTAAATAAGTTATTTATAACAAATGGTTCAGTATTGTGAAAAGAGGGTAAACAATGCATTACTTTAACTTTAAAATTATTGGTATGTTTTATAAGTTCGTTATTTATTTGATATTTTGAAAGAAAATTAATTCTTTCACACCATACCTCTTCGCTTTCTCCCATAGAAACCCAAACATCCGTGTATATAAAATCTACATTTTTTACAGCAAGATAAGGATCTTCAACTAAAAGTAGTTTTGAATTGTTTTTTTTTTTGCTAGGTTGTTACAAAATATAAAAAATTTTTCTTCTGGCCAAAATTGTTTAGGAGCAGCAATTCGTACATCCATTCCAAGTTTTGCACCAATTAACAATAAAGATCTTCCAATGTTGTAACGTGCATCACCTAAATAAACATATTTTATTTTATTAAAAGATTTATTGTTACTATGCTCTAACATAGTCAATACATCAGCTAAAACTTGTGTTGGATGAAATTCATTTGTTAATCCATTTAAAACCGGGATACCTGAATTTTTTGCTAACTCTTCAATTATTTTTTGGCTAAAACCTCTATATTGAATTGCATCAAACATACGACCTAATACTTTTGCTGTATCTTTAATAGTTTCTTTTGCTCCAAGTTGAGAAGAGTTAGAATCAATGTAAGTTACATTAGCACCTTGATCCTTAGCTGCAATTTCAAAAGCACACCGAGTCCTAGTTGATGGTTTTTCAAAAAGCAAAGCTAAATTTTTACCTTTTAATCTAGGATATTCATTACCTATATATTTTGACTTTTTTAAATAACTTGCTAGATTTAATAAATAATTGATTTCTTCTTTAGTATGATTCATTAAGCTTAAAAGATTCCTATTACGTAAATTCATTTACTTTTTTCCTTACACGGTTTAGTCTTTCATTTTTTGTATATATTTTAGTTTATGTTAAGCATTGTTAGTTAATGTAGTTTTAAATTGTTTTAAAGTACGTAAGCGAGAATGTGCTAAAGATATATCTGCAATTGCGCGTGTATAATTTATTGTTGATGATTTTTCTTTAATTAAAACTTTAGCTTCATTAATATTTTTAGTTAGTTCATATTCATTAATCTCATTAGCTTTAATAATAGAATAAGATAAACATGAAATCATATTTGATTCAACTTCAATTAAACCACCATCTAAATAAAAAATTTCTTTCTTATTATTAATATGTGTAATTATTAAAGGACCTGAATTTAATTGTGTTATAAATGGGGTATGTCCTGATAAAACTCCTAATTCCCCTTCCGTACCAATTGCTGTTATTTGTTTTATTTTTTTTGAAAAGATTAAACAGTCTATACTCATAATATCACATTGAATACTGTTCATATGAATTCCAAGTCTACTCTCTTTTATATTTATGTTTTTTATTACTATATTTTTTTGTTTTTTTTTCTGTGTTATATTTTTTGCCTATTTTTATGAGACTTTTTAGCTTACTTTAATTATGCTGTATGATCTTTTATTTCGTTATGTAGGTACAAACTGTTATTATATTATGAGGTGTTGATGTTTAAAGAGGTGTTAATGGTAAGATGTTTTTATTGTGATTATGGTTTATATTTAGTTTTAACTTCTTCAATATCACCAATCATATAAAAAGCTTGTTCAGGAATTTCATCAAATTCTCCATTTAAAATACGATTTACTCCTAAAATAGTATCTTCAACTTTTACATATTTACCTACTTTACCTGTAAATATCTCTGCAACAAAAAAAGGTTGTGATAAAAAGTTTTGAATTTTACGAGCTCTATTTACAATGTTTTTATCTTCCTCAGTCAATTCATCTAACCCTAAAATAGCTATTATATCCTTCAATTCTTTATAACGTTGTAAAATCTTTCGTACTTTTAAAGAAACTTTATAATGGTTTTTACTCACTACTAAAGGATCTAATTGCCTAGAATTTGATTCTAAAGGATCTATAGCTGGATAAATGCCTAACTCTGCAATTTTGCGAGATAATACTATGGTAGCATCTAAATGAGAAAAAATCGCCGATGGAGATGGATCTGTTAAATCATCAGCTGGCACATAAACTGCTTGTATTGATGTAATTGACCCTTTTTTGGTTGAAGTAATTCTTTCTTGTAACATCCCAACTTCTTCTGCTAATGTCGGTTGATAGCCTACAGCCGAAGGCATTCTTCCTAATAAAGCTGATATTTCCGTCCCTGCTAATGTAAACCTATATATATTATCGATGAATAATAACACATCTCTACCTTCATCTCTAAATGCCTCTGCAATTGTTAAGCCTGTTAATGCTGTACGAAATCTATTACCTGATGGTTCATTCATTTGACCATAAATTAGAGCAACTTTATCAAGAACTTTAGACACTTTCATTTCATTATAAAAATCATTTCCTTCACGTGTTCTTTCGCCTACTCCTGCAAAAACAGAAAATCCTGAATGTTCGATCGCTATATTTCGAATTAATTCCATCATGTTTACAGTTTTTCCGACACCAGCACCACCAAAAAGGCCTATTTTACCTCCCTTAACAAAAGGACACATTAAATCTATTACCTTAATACCTGTTTCTAAAATTTCATTATTAATAGATTGTTCTATATATTTAGGTGGTTTTTTATGAATTGACATATTTGTTTTCTCATTAATTGGGCCTTTTTCATCTATAGTTTCACCTAAAACATTCATTATTCTACCTAATGTTTGAACACCTACGGGTACTTTTATAGGAGATTTTGTGTTTATCACTTTTAAATTTCGCTTTATACCTTCAGTTGATCCCATAGCTATAGTTCTTACTATATTATCACCGATGTGTTGTTGAACTTCTAAAGTTAAACTAAGGTTTACTACTTTTAATGCATAATAAATTTTAGGTAAGTTATTATTTTTAAATTCTACGTCAATTACTGCACCAATAATTTGGACAATTTTTCCATTCATTTTATTTCCTTGTGGTAATATAATTATACTAATGCTGCGGCTCCATTTACTATTTCAGAAATTTCTTGCGTTATATTTTCTTGCCTTAATTTGTTATAAGTATTATTTAAATCTATTATTAAATTGTTGGCATTTTCTGTTGCTTTTTTCATTGCCATCATTCGCGCTGATTGTTCACAAGTTATATTTTCTAATACAGATTGATATATTTGAGCTTCAACATATTTAGTTAAGATATTATTTAATAATTTATTAAAATCATAAGTTTCATAAATATAAACTATTTTCTTTATGATTTCTTCTTTTATATTTCTAGTTAGAGGTAAAATCGTTTTTATTATCGGTAATGATTTGATTGAATTTATTGATTTATTATATATTATTTGAATACAATCAATATTATTTTCATCATAATCTTTGATTATTAGTTTTATTAAATTATAAAACTCATTTGTTTTGGGATATTCTCCTATTTTTTTTATATAACATACAATTTCTCCACCATATTTTTTTATAAATTTATTACCAATTCTTCCTATAGTGCAAAAACAATAATTGTTTTTATTGTTGTTTATATAAGTTAATAATTTTCTGAATACCTTTATGTTTAAACCTCCACATAGTCCCTTATCACTCGTTATTAAAATATAACAAGTTTTTTTATTTTTTTTATTTAAAGTAATATACTTATTTTTATAATTTATATTTTGATCAGTTAAAATACGGATACATAACGCTGTTATTTTTTGAGTATAATACCTACTTAATAACATTCTATTTTGTATTTTACGCAATTTAGAAGCTGATACCATTTCCATAGCACTAGTAATTTTTTTTGTATTATTTATAGTTTCAATTTGTACTTTTATTTCTTTTGTCGCTATTATCAATTTTTTACCTATGATTTTCTTTAAATTTTTCTAATATTTGTTTTAATTGCTCTATATACTCTTCTTTACCTTTTTTATTTATCAAATTTCTTATTTTTTTATATTTTATATTTAAATATTTTATTAGTTCGTTTTCAAAAAAAGCTATTTTTTTTATATCTACATCGTTTAAATAATCTTTATTTGCAGCATACAATAAAATTGCTAATTCAGCTACGCTCCTTTTGTTTAGTTGCTTTTGTTTCATTAATTCTGTTATATTTCTTCCTTTAATAATTTGTTTTTTAGTTATTTTATCCAATTCTGAACTAAATTGTGCAAAAGATTCTAACTCTCTATATTTAGCCAAAGATAAACGAATACCTGATCCTAATTTTTTTATAATTTTAGTCTGTGCAGAACCACCTACTCTTGACACTGATAAACCTACATTTATTGCAGGTCTTATGCCATTATTAAATAAATTTGTTTCTAAAAAAATTTGCCCATCGGTTATAGAAATTACATTTGTAGGAATAAACTCTGATACATCTCCACCTTTTGTTTCTATAATTGGTAAAGCTGTTAATGACCCCGTTGTATTTCTTCTTCCTTTTGTCTGATTACCAACAAACTTCTTATTAACCCTGCAAGCTCTTTCTAATAATTTTGAATGGATATAAAAAATATCCCCCGGATAAGCTTCTCTTCCTGGTGGTCTTTTTAACAACAATGATATTTGTCTATATGCCCAAGCTTGTTTTGTTAAATCATCATATACAATTACTGCATTTTTTCCTCTATCACGAAAATATTCACCCATCGTACAACCTGTATAAGGGGCTAAATATTGCATTATAGCCGGGTCTGATGCCGAAGCAACAACTACTATTGTATAATTCATAGCTCCATATTTCTCAAAAACATTTACAATTTTTACAACATTAGATTTTTTTTGCCCGATAGCAACATATATACAAGTTATATCTTTATTTTTTTGATTTAAAATTACATCCAAGCATAGCGATGTTTTTCCAACATTTCTATCACCAATAATTAATTCCCTTTGCCCTAAACCTATTGGAATCATTGAATCTATTGCTTTTATACCTGTGTTTAATGGTTGATTTACAGTTTTTCTGCAGATAACACCTGGCGCTATTTTTTCAATTAAATCTTTTTTTTTTGTTTTTATTGTTCCTTTACCATCTATAGCAATTCCTAATGTGTCTACAACTCTACCAATTAGTTCTAAACCGACAGGTACTTTTAATAAGTTACCTGTGCATTTACCTTTCATTCCTTCTGAAAGATTCTTATAATCGCCTAAGATCACTATACCTACATTCGTGCGTTCAATATTAAAGACTAAACCAAAAATATTGTCCACAAATTCTATTATTTCACCATACATAGCATCATATAATCCATACATTCGAACGATTCCATCAAATACATTTATAATGATTCCTTCATTTTTCAAATCTAATTGAAACTTAATATTTGTAAGTTCTTTTTTGATTATATTACTAAGTTCAGAAAACTTTAATTGTTTCATAATTCATCATCCTAATACCCTAATATATTATTTTTTAATTTATTTAATCTACCGATTATTGAACAATCTATATTTATATTTTTAAGCTTTATAATAAAGCCACCCATTATCTTTTTTTTTATTTTGATCTTTATTATAAAAATTTTTTTTTTTAATTTTAAACTTATTTTGTTTGTTATTTGTTGTTTTTGCTTTTTGTTCATTATAAAAGCACTAAGTATTTCTATACTCATAATCTTATATTGTTGTAGTATCTTATTTTCATAATACAATAAAATATATTTTGTTTTCTTATTTTGATTAGCTATTAATAATAACTTTATTACTTTTAAACTGTCTGTATCTAAAACCCTTTTTAATTGTGTCTTAACCCAAAAACTTTTACATACATTATTTTTTTTATAATAATTTAAAATAAACTCAACAATTTTTATTCTATTTTTCCATTTATCTAAATCTTTTGATAAAACTGATACTGTCCATAATGCTTTTAAATATGGGTTGTTTTTTTTTAATTTTACAGATATTTTCATATTTTGTTTACTAACTTTTTAAAAATTTCTTTATTTATGTTTATATTTATTGAACTTTCTAATAATTTTTCTAAACCGATTAAAGATACTTTTATTAGTTTTTCATGCAAATCTTTTTTTCTAATTGCCAAATGCTCTTCAAATAACTTTTTCCTGTTTTTTAATTCAATATCACTTTCTTTTTTCGATATATTTCTTGCTTTTTCAAGTATTACATTGTGATGTAATCGTGCTTTTTCTAATATTAAATCTGCTTCTTTCTTTGCTATACATAAAATATATTTTGATTCTTTTTTTGCTTTATATAATTCTTTTTTTGCTATATTAGCAGCTGTTAAAGCATTATTTATTGTTTTTTCTCTATCTAATATATTTTTTTTTATTGGCGGCCAAATGAAATTTTTACAACACCATATTAAAATAGAAAAGTTTATAACTTCACATAAAATAGTTAAATTAATATTCACAAAGATTACCTTAACCTTAACGTTAACGTTTTAACTTAATGTAAGTGATTCCTTTCAACCTGCTACTACAAAAATTAAATATAAAGCAATACCTACACCAATCATTGGTACAGCATCTATTAATCCTGTCATTAAAAAAGTACGAGTTAATAATAAATTACTTAATTCTGGTTGTCGTGCAGTTGATTCTAACAATCTACCCCCTATAATACCAAAGCCTATTCCCGTTCCTACCGCACCTAAACCTATCATTATAGCTGCTGCTATATAAATTTCCATTTTTATGTTTTCTCCATGTTTATTGATTTCATCTTAATTAATTAGTTTTATACGATCTATTGAAATAAATTATAGTCAACATCATAAAAATAAAAGATTGTAAAGGTATTATTAAAATATGAAACATTCCCCAAATGAAACTTAAAATCCATTGCATCCAAAAAGGTAACATATTTATTAAAATAAATATAACTTCTGAAGCAAACATATTTCCAAATAAACGTAAAGATAAAGATAAAGGTTCCATTAATAAATTAATTATTTCTAGAATAATATTAAACGGTATACAAACTAACTTGTTAAATGGATGTGTACAAATTTCTTTCAAAAACCCGGTTAAGCTTTTGTTTTTAATATCATAAAAATTTATTATAAAAAACACACTTATTGCCATACCTGCTGTGATGTTTATATCTGATGTTGCTAACACTTTAATGTTTTGATCTAATTTTAGCCAATATAAAAATATATTTATAACATCAATAGGTAACAAATCTATACAATTCATTAATAAAATACTCATTAAAATAACTACTGACAGCGGTCCTATTAAATCATTTTTATATTTAAAGTTATTAATTATTATGTTGTTTATGTTTTCAATTATATATTCTACTACATTTCTTAACCCTTTAGGACTAGTTGTATAATTCAATAACAACGAACATTTTTTAAATACAAAAAAGAATAATAAACCAATAACTATAGAAACCAATATTGAATCTAAATTAATTGAAATAAAACCCATACTTTTTATTTGTTCTATATTATGTGCTAATACCCAAACGTTTTTTTTCGTTAGTCCAACTGTTAAATTTTGCAAATGATGTTTTATATACTTCGTATAAATTAAATTTTTCATAATATGTTTTCTGCGTTTTTATATATTTTCTTTTATATGTTTATTTTTTTATGTATTTATGTTATGCGTTTTTATTTATACTTTTATGTTTTCTGCTTGTGTGATTTTCGCTTGTATGTTTTTGCTGAATTCTTTTATATTTGTTTTGTGTTAAGTTTAAAATCAATATTATTTCTCTTTTTTTTTCTTTCTCTATGTTTTTGTTTTATGATGTTAATTTTTGCTTGTGTTCTGATTTTTGTTTATGTTCTGTGTTAATTTTTCTGATTTTTGTTTTCTGCTTGTGTTCTTTTTTATTTTTTTTGCTGTTAGTTTGATTGTTAACTTTTTTTTTCCTTTTTATTTATTTTACACTGTTTCAGATTTGTCACTTTAGATGGTTTGTGTTTTAAAGCTTTAAGTTATTAGAGGATATATTATTGCTGTTGTATTTAATTAATTATTAGCGAAAAAGAGTTGTATAATAAATAAAACTAGGTTAGTTGTTGCTTAAAAATTTTAAGATTATAGCTTTTGTTTATTTGTAGGTTGTAGGTTGTTTGCTTTTAAGACTTTTGATGTGTGGTTTGTGGTTTGTGGTTTGTGGTTTGTTTGTTAGATGTTTATTTAAAGATGTTAGATAGTTGGTAGTTAATAGTAAGAGGTTAGATGTTGTTGTATTAAAGAGGTTTAAGGTAACTGCTTTTTTTTTTATATTTATTGATAATTTATGCTTTTGTGTTATGTGTAATCTGTATATCTTTTAATACGTTATATGATATGTTTTGTTATCTGTATGTGTAAGTCTTATGTTTGTTGAAATTATTGGCCATTGTTTAAGGTCTTAATGGTAGGTTGTGTTAAGCTGTCTTGTGTTAAAAGTTAAAGTTTAATACTATTTAAAAGGTTATGTACAGTTGTTAAATATATTATTGTGTTGTTAAAGATACTGTATTAGTTATGTCAATTTGATCTAATGGACTAGTAGACAATGGGAGTATGTTATATATAAAAGGTAAATTGATAATGGCTAAGTTATTAAAATTTAGCTAAGTGCTTTTTCTTATTTATCTTGGTGTAAGGTAACTGTAAAACTAGAGTGATAGTGGTGTATATGAAAATTGTGCTGTTTATAAAAATTAAAAATTGTTTGAAAGGTTAAACGATTGTTTGGTTTTTATAGTAAATTGATATAAAAAGCAGTTATAAATTATAAGAAACCGTATATCTGGTATATAAATTAATTCGTAAAGATGTTAGCAAATGTGTTGTTATGTTATATTTAGTAGTATAAGTTAGTAATATGTCGTAAATCGTAAAATACATTTTAGTGAATTTAGTTGCTTATAAAAGAATATTCAAATACAAAATCATTTGGATTATTTATTATTGAAAATCTAAAAGATAACTTAGTTAAATAATATATAAGTTCTTGTAACATAGCTCTATTACCGCATAACATTAACTTATCATAATGAAAATTAAGAAAAGGTAACTTTAAACATTTCAATAAGGTTCCTTTAATAAGAAGCTCTGTTATTCTACCTTTATTTATATAAATTTCCCTAGAAATTGTTGGATAATAAATTAACTTTGTTTTTATGTTAACAATATACCTATAAAAAATGTTTTTATTAACAAAAGTTTTATATGCTATATTTTTTATATAACTTACTCCATGTATTAAAATAATTTTGTCAAACCTGTTATATATCAGTGGATCTTGTATTAAACTTATAAATGGTGCTAAACCAGTTCCAGTAGATAAAAGATATAAAATTTTACCAATTCGAATATTATCAAGTATTAAACTTCCAGAAGATTTTGTACTTATTAGTATATAATCACCAATTTTTATATTTTTTAATAATGATGTAAATTTTCCGTTTTTTATTGTTATTGAAAGAAATTCAATATGATTTGCATAATTGGGGGTAACGATAGAATAAGCTCTTATTATTAATTTATAGTATTTATTATTATTTAAACCAATAAGTATAAATTGCCCATTATTAAAACGAAAAGTTTTATGTTTGGTAATAAAAAAACTAAATAAATTATGATTCCAATGAACAACGTTTAAAATTTTTTCAAGACAAAAACTTTTCAATCAAATTCTCCATTACATAATTATTTTCAATTTTGATTTAAAAACATTTTATAAGCAACATTTTTGCTTTCGTTCCAATATCTATAACCTAACTTATCTAAATTACTTTCTACTTGTTGTTTTTTATTTTTATATAATTGAATAGCTATTAAAACACGACCATAGGCATAGCCATAATTTCTATAATGAAATAAAGAAATATTAAATATTTCTGGTAAACTATTTAAAAATTTTATTAATGCTCCTGTTTTTTCTGGAAATTCAAAACAATATAATTCTTCTTTATAATTTTTTTTATTTGTAAATTTATTTACTTGTCCTCCAATTAAATGACGAATATGTATTTTTATTAATTCATTTGAACTCATATCTTTAACTAAAAACTTAGCCTTACGTATATTATTAATTACTAATTTTTTATCTTCATTCCCTGGAATTATTTTTAAACCTATCAATATATTTGCTTTTTTTTTATTTAAAAACCGATAATTTAATTCAGTAAACCTTTTCTTGTTTCCTATTATATTACATAGACTTTTTAAACTCCCTATAGATTCAGGTAATTTTATAGCTAATATTAATTCTTTGTTTTCCCCTAGTGCTGTTCTATGTGCTATATATTGTAATTTGTCAAAATTAATATTTGCTCCAGTATTAACACAAATTAAATTTTTATTTGTAATGTTTTGTTTTATTATATATTTTTTTAAACCAGCTAAAGATAAAGCTCCTGAAACTTCTGCCAATGCTCTTGTATTTTCAAATATATCTTTTACTGCACTACACATTTCATCTATATTAACAGTTATTAGATCGTCTAATATATTTTTTATTAACTTTAAAGGCTTCTTTCCAACCCGTGATACTGCTACTCCTTCTGCAAACATGTCTATAGTATTTAATGTTATTGGATAACCATATTTAATTGCTTCTTTTAAACAAGCAGAATCTTCTGGCTCTACACCAACGATCTTTATTTTAGGACGTAAATATTTTAGATACGCTGTAATACCTGCAATTAATCCTCCTCCGCCAACTGGAACAAATATTGCATGTATTTTATTTTTATATTGTTTTAATACTTCCATCGCTAAAGTGCCTTGACCTGCAATAACTTCTGTGTCATCAAAAGGAGGTATGTAAGTATAACCATAATTCTTTACTAAACTTAACGCATACTTTAAAGACGAATTAAAATTATCACCTTTTATTAAAACTTCACATCCAATCGATTGTACAGATAAAACCTTAATTTCAGGTGTAACTTTTGGCATAATAATAATTGATTTTATACCCAATTTTTTTGCCGCTAAAGCAACTCCTTGTGCATGGTTTCCAGCTGAAGCTGTAATTACGCATTGAATATTCTTATTTTTTAATAAGTTTCTCATACAGTTATAAGCGCCTCTAACTTTAAACGAAAAGTTTAGTTGTAAATCTTCACGCTTTATAAATATGTTGTTTTTTAAATAAGTAGAAAGTAACGGCGTACAAGCTAAAGGTGTTTCTTTAGCAAGTTCATACACTTTTGCTTTAAGTATTTTTTTTACATAATTCTCTACTATGAAGTTATATCTTTTATATTCACTGTTATTCATATTTATTTCTTTTTTTTTTGTTTATTTTATGATTTTAATTTTATTCTATTAGTAAAACTGTACGACTTTACTTGTTTTTTTAAACTTATATTGCCGAATATCTTTACTTTTTTTCATATAATATCTCTTATATTCTTGACAACTTATCCGACTCTTCCATTTTTATATAACTTCTCTTATGTTTTTTTGACAACCTATCCGACTCTTCCATTTTTACATATAACCTGTATACTAATCTTACTATTATTCCATTAATACCAATAACACCACTCTATCTATATTCTATTTAATCAACTATTAATCATAACATCTAATTTATATTTTTAATATGATTATACATTTACTTTACCTATACCGAAAATAACTCAATAATGCCTGTTATCGCTAAATAATAGACAAATAAAACATCTAAGCTAAAATTTAACCTTTAATTAAGTTAATAAGACATATTCAACAAAACGCATACCCCTAATACCATTAACAATTAATAATTTTATGTACTTAACTTTAAAACAATTCATATATATACCACATCTATCAGTTATCTTTTAACTACTCATCTATTTTTTACCACAAATGTTAAACAAAACAACATCTAATACATTTTAACTAACCTTCTCATCACTCTACCAAAAACAAATATCTCTCTTTTACCTAACACAGCATTTAACCATTATTATACAAACCCTTTTTTCTTTTATACTACATTTCTTTTTTTCTCTTTACCTTTCTTATATTACTTCTTACAAACACCTCATAAAACCATAATTATACACACCCTTTTTCCTATAAAAAAAACTTTATACAACCCCTAACCACAATTTCTTCTCTCTTTTTTCCTTTAACACGTTCTAGTCTAACCTACAAACCTTTTTTACCACATTAACCTATCCAATTACACACATTTAGCATTTCACTAATTTATTTAACAGCTTCCACAAATCATCTAAATCTATTTTTTTCTTTACATAACACACTTTTACTTATTTAACAACCTACCTCTACTACCTTACTTTAACAACTTCTTACCTAACTACTAACACAAATACACCTTACTCATAACCCATAAACTTTATAACAGCTAACTTTAATTCAATTCCTATAACATCGTGCATTTATCCTGTTAACACAGAATATCAAACATAAATTACAGCTAACACAAAAAGCAATATCAAACATAAAACTTTTATCAACAACAAATTACCTCTAACCTCTAATTTTAAAACAAATCCTCTAACAGACTAACAATATAACCTCAAAAAGCTTTAATCTTTTTAGCCAATACTTTCCTACAACATACAAGCTACAAGCTACAAGCTCTATCCAACATAATAACATCCTACTTCCTCTAACTAACAAAATTAACAAAACCTCAAACCTCAAATAACTAAATATCTAAAATACAACATAATGCCTACAATATCTAAAATTTAAACATACACAATATAGTAGTATTGCTATACATAATACTAAAGACAATAGAAAAAGACGAAAGAGTTTATACAAGGCTTAACTATAGTACAGATAAAAACAAAACAATATACAGAAAAAAACATACAAAATACTAAAAAGAGAAGAACAAAGAAAGCAAAAAAAACATAGAATATAAAAAATCAAATAAAACATATAAAAACTCTAACATACAACCTCCAAAATAAATAAACCTCTAATAAATAACAACTAACAAACAAACAAAACAATTCCTAAAACCTCTAATAAACAATTCAAGCAAACAGTATAATCTCTACTCTCTAAAAAGCAACATCTTTAAACTAACAGCTAACAGCTAACAGCTAACAGCTAACAGCTGAATTCTGAAAGCTGAATTTTTCAAACTACAACATAACCTCTAACAATTAATAACTTAACAAACAGCCTATAACCAATACAAACTAACAGCCAAAACTAACATATAATAAACAAGAGCTAACATCAATTGCAACTTTTTACTACTGCTATTATCTAATACAACTATTAATTTTAACAAAACATATAATGCATAAAACAATAACAATAACAAGAGCAAGAGCAAGAGCAAGAGCAAAAGCAAGAGCAAATATCAAAGGCAAATAATAAAAAACAGCTAAAAATAACTATAAAAACAACAAAAGCAAAGATCTAAAGCAAATAGCAATAAACATAGAAAAATAATAAAACAAAGAATTAGTTAAAAAAAAAGAATTGAAAGTTAAAAAAAAAAACACTAATATAAAAAAATACCTATAAAAAAAATATAAACTGAAAACAAGTAGAATGAAAAAAAAATATATTACTATTGAAAAAATAATTTTAAGTTTAAAAAAGTTTTGGTCTAATTTGGGTTGTATTATTTTACAACCTTTTGATCTAGAAATAGGTGCTGCTACATTTCATCCTTTTACTTTTTTTACGTCTATAAATAAAACTATAAAAGTTGTTAAAACTTGTTTTGTTCAATCTTGTAGAAGGCCTAAAGATGGTAGATATGGAAATAAAACAAATAGATTACAACATTATTATCAATTTCAAGTTGTTTTTAAACCTTCACCAAAAAACTTTCAAAATTTTTATTTAGATTCATTAAATACGTTAGGTGTTAATTTAAAATTAAATGATATAAGATTTTTAGAAGATAAATGGGAGTCACCTAGTTTAGGAGCTTGGGGTTTAGGTTGGGAAGTATGGTTAAATAATATAGAAATTACACAAATTACCTATTTTCAACAGATAGGAGGTATAGATTGTTCTCCTGTTACAGGAGAGATTACATATGGACTTGAAAGAATAGCGATGCATTTGCAAAGTATAGATGATATATATGACATAAAATGGAATAAAAATATTAGTTATGGTGAGCTATTTTTACAAAATGAAAAAGAACAATCAACTTATAACTTTAATTATTTAAACAAACAAAATTTGTTAAAAAAGTTTTTAAAATATGAAACTACGTGTTTTCATTTATTACAAAAAAAATTAATCATGCCTGCTTATGAAAATTTATTAAAATCATCACACATTTTAAACTTATTAGATTCTTGTAAAATTATAGATTTTATAGAAAAAAAAATGTATATACATCGCGTAAGATCTATGGCTTGTGAAATTGCAAAAAAATATATAAACAATTATGAATAATTTATTTATTGAAGTTGGTTTTGAAAACTTACCTATAAAAGCTAATGAAATTATCATCAACAATATTATAAGAATTTTAAACCAAAAATTCAGAACATATACCTATAAACAAAATAAAGAAAATTTTTATTTTAATACAATAAATGTTTTTACAACAGCTAGACGTATTGCCATACATATAGACAGTATACACAAAGTTTTGGTTAATAAATTAAAACATATACTTAAAATTGCTATAAAAATCTTTTTAACAAAGATATCAGCATTACAACAAATGAGATGGGGACAAAAGTCAAAAAAGTTTATACGTCCTATAACATGGTTTATTTTGTTATTTAATAAAAAGATAATAAACATTAAATTATTTAATATGTTGTCTAATAGAAAAACTTATGGTCATATAATACATTGTAAAAAATATATAAAACTAAAAAATAGTAATGAATACTTATTAAAAGTAAAGTATCCTGGTTATGTACTTGTTAAATTAAATTATAGATGTGAAATAATTAGACATATGATTTTATATAATTCTAATAAACATAATTTAGTCGTAAGTATAGATCAAGTCCTATTAAGATTTATTACTCATTTAGTTGAGTGGCCCGTAGCGATAGTTATAAACTTTAATAAAATATTTAAAAATTTTCCGAAGGAAATAACAATCTTTATTATTAATTTTAAACAAAAAGGGTTTCTTTTATTAAATAAAAAAAACATTATAACAAATAAATACATTGTTATTGTAAATGTAAATACTTTAAATAAAAAAAAATTAATAACTTTTTATGAAATGAATATAAACATTTGTTTTTATGATATTTTCTGTTTGGTACTATATGATTTAAAAAGAAATTTATATGAACGTTTTAAAGATTTAGAATTAGTAATTTTTCAATATAACTTAGGTACTTTAGCTGATAAAACTCGTAGAATTATTACCATTTTAAAAAAATATGTACAATATATAGGTGGAAATGTTTACATTACTATTAGAGCTGGATATTTAGCAAAATGTGATTTCCTTACATACTTTGTTAATGAGTTTAACTTATTTAAAGGATTAATTGGATCTTATTATTGCTATATAAATAAAGAGAAACTTGAAATCTATAAAACATTGTATCAACAATATTTACCAAATCAATATATAAATATTTTACCTTATACAAAAGAAGGTATATCTTTATCCCTATCAAATAAAATAGACGATTTAATAGGTTTTTTTTATTTGGGTTATAAATTTAATAATAGTAAGGATATTTTCTTTACAAGAAGATTAGCTTATATAATATTAAAACTTATTATTTTAAATGAATATAATTTAGATTTATGGTTTTTGATTCTGTATTCCTTTTCTCAGTACAACTGTTTTTTAAAACTTAATCATTTTGTAAAGGACATAATATGTTTTATAACAGACAAACTATTAATTATAACTTACAAAATACATATCTATAAAACAAGTTTTTGTTCTATACAACATACAAGTTATTGTCCTTATGATTTGTTTAGACGGAGTTATATAATTAATTATTTATTAACTAATAATACGTTTATTTACAAAATAATAGAAATTAATAAAAGAATAAATAACTTTATAAAACAATTTAAAAAAAAATATAAACATAATTGCTTTTTAAAAAAGACAGTTAATATAAGACATTTAAAAACAAATGCAGAATATAAATTATTTAATTCAATATTATTTTTTAAACAAACCTATAATAAGTTACTAAGTAACGGTAATTGTAACTACAAAGATATTTTTTATATAAGTTATACGCTACATACTAAATTTAACGCATATATAAAAGCTCTTCAAATTTTTCAGAATAATATTAATGTAACTAAAAACAACATTTTAATCTTATTAACTATATTTAATATCTTTATCCGACTTTCTGATTTTATAGGCCTAGTAGGACTTGAACCTACAACACAAGGATTATGAGTCCTCTGCTCTTACCTATTGAGCTATAGGCCTTACCATCTATAGCGGCATTCACAAACCATGCTTTAAATCAACTTTTTATTATTCATATATTCTTTAACATTATACAAATTATCTATTTTAAAAAGTTTTAACATACTTACACTTACATATGTGAATCTACCCGCTACCACTTCTATTATATCTTACATTTAACTTATACTCTGATAACCCCTATTAACTGATAACACTAACTACTACCTATTCCTATTCCTGTTCCTGTTCCTGTTCCTCTTTTATACATTTCTCTCACTGCACAACACAATATTTACTTACCCCAAGCAACAAAAACTTATAAAACATCTATAAACTTTAAACAATATAAGTAAACTAAAAGCAAGAACAACATCATTTAACTAAGAGAATCAAAAGCCAAAATCGACCAAAACAGTTTTAAACATAAAAAGAACAGAAACAATAAATTATGTTTATAATAGATAGCATAAAAATATATAAAAGATATAACAATACTTAAGTCTTTAAAAGTACATAAAAATATAATAAAAAAAAAGTGCAAAGAGTAACAAAAAAAAATATAACAGCTACAGAAAAATATAGAAATTAAAAAGAAAAACCAGTAAAGAAGTACTACTACTTGTAGTAGTAGTATAAAACTAAAGATCTATATTAGCAAGTAACGCATTATTTTGGATAAAGTGTCTTCTAGGTTTAACGCTCTCACCCATTAATATATTAAAAAGTAAATTTGCTTTACAAACGTCTTTAATTATCATTTTGAATAATATTCGTTTAAAGGGGTTCATTGATGTTTCCCATAATTGATTAGGATTCATTTCTCCTAACCCTTTATATCTCTGTATATAAAAACTTTTATAGAACAATTTGTAAAATATAAGTTGTATTAAATCATAGAGTTTATAAAAACTTTTAAATATCTTTTTATTAAAGAATAAATTAATCTTATCATTAAAATTATTTAATTTGTTTAGTTGTTTTTTAAAGCTTATTAACACGTAATAGATATTAGATGATAATACCAATTTATTTAAATAAAAATAGAAAGAATAAAACTTATTTAGATAATAAGCATCATTTAAATAATTTTTTTCTAATTTTAAATCACTTTTTTTTCTTTTGTTTGAAATATTATAAACACTTATATACTTCAACAGTAATTTCTTTATACTTATATATTTTTTATTGCTTAGAAGTTGTTTTTCTTTTAAGCATATTTTAAGTGTATGTTTATGTAGATCTTTTTCATTGTTTATATATATGTCTTTTTTTATATGTTTAATTTTAAACAAAGGTGGTTGTGCAATATATACATAACCATTTTCAATTAGTTTAGGCATATATCTAAAAAAAAATGCTAATAATAATGTTCTTATATGTGAACCATCTACATCTGCATCTGTCATAATTATAATTGTATGATAACGTAAATTTTTTATATCAAATTCTTTTTGTCCTATTCCACAACCTAATGCCGTTATTAACGTGACTATTTCATTTGATACAAATATTTTTTCAAACCCTGATTTTTCTACATTAATTATTTTTCCTTTTAAAGCTAAAACTGCTTGTATACGTCTGTCTCTTCCTTGCTTAGCTGATCCACCAGCAGAATCGCCCTCTACGATATATAATTCCGATTTTTTTGGATTTTTTTCTTGACAATCAGATAATTTACCCGGCAATTTAGCAACATCTAAAGCTAGTCTTTTTCTAGCAACATTTCTTGCTTTACGAGAAGATTCTCGTATTTTTGCGGAATTAATAAATTTCTTTATAAGGTTTTTTGACTCTTTAGGATGCTCTAATAAATAAAGATAAAATGTTTTGTTTAATTCGTTTTCTACCGCTATTTTTATTTCTGATGATATTAATTTATTTTTTGTTTGTGAAGAAAATTTTGGGTTTTGCATTTTAATAGCTATAATTGCAGTTATTCCTTCCTTTATATCATCACTATTTATAGAATAGTTATTCTTTATGTTTTCCTTTTTAATATACGTTTTAATAACTTTTGTTAAAGCTGTGCGAAAACCAAACAAATGAGTTCCACCGTCAGTTTGTGGTATATTATTTGTGTAACATTTAACTAATTCTGTAAATGAATTATTCCATTGAACTGCTACTTCTATAAGCATATTTGTTTTTTTTGAATGTAAATAAAAAATTGGGCATATATTAGTTTTATGATTATTAAGTTTTGCAACAAACGTCTTAATTCCACCTTCATTATACAATACTATTTGTTTTTCGTTATTTATTAAAACGATTTTTAATTTCTTATTTAAAAAAGACATTTCTTGTAATCTTTTATAGATTATATTGTAATTTAAACTGCTATTTATAAAAATTTTTGTTGAAGGTTTAAAACTTATTTTGGTACCGTTTTTTTTTGTTCTTCCAATTGTTTTTAAAGGCGTTGTTGGTATTCCATTTAAATATAGTTGTTTATAAGATTTATTTTTTCTATAAATATATAATTTCATAAATTCAGATAAAGCATTTACTACCGATAAACCTACACCATGTAAACCGCCAGAAAAGTTATAAGAATCATTATCAAATTTTCCTCCTGCATGTAATATAGTCATAATTATCTCTGCAGCTGATATGCCGAATGAGTGAGTATCTATAGGTATTCCTCTTCCATTATCTTCAATTGTTAGTATCTTATACTTTATAATTTGTATTCTAATAGTTGTACAGAAACCTGCTAAATATTCATCAATAGAATTATCAATAAGTTCAAATAACATGTGGTGCAAACCAGTACCATCATCTGTATTGCCTATATACATTCCTGGTCTTTTTTTTACAGGATCTAAACCTTTTAAGATCTTAATCTTGGATGAATCATACATAAAAAATTATAAACATTTTAAATAAACCTTATGCTTTTATTACAATCTATTAAAATAATTATTCCTTGTTATAAAGAAATTTAGTCTTTTGTTATTTATAGTTTTTTTTCATAATCAACTATTATATTTATTATATAAAGTATATATAGAATTTGTTTCTATCACATCTTGATAAAGACATCTATTAACAACTATCCCTTAAAACTAAGTTTTATTACCCTGAGTAATTTATATTATATTTTTTATCACGTTTGTGATTTGCTTGATTTATTTCTTTAGTTTAGTATATATTTATAAAATTTCTGTGTAACCGTTTAAACAATTTTTGTTTTATCTCTTTACTTTTTAATAACTCATTTTTTTTTATAAATATGATTCTTCTTTTTTTTTTAGTTTATTACCTTTTGACTTTTTTAATCTTCATTATTTACTTATACTAACATCCTTCTTCACCATTTATACATCTTTATTACCATTTCATAAACTCTTTTTAAAGTTAAGTAACTATTAACAAATACTTGTCCATTATTTTGTCTTCCATCAAACCTATAATCCTATTACTTTCCAATCGTATAGTAACCCCACCCCACCCCATAAATATACAACTCTTTTCTTTCTCAAAAACCTACCCCATACATATACACACACACAAAACAATTTAACAAACTACTCAAATAACACAATTTAACATTATACACAAATACTTTAACAAACCTCCTTTAATAACCAACCTAACTTCTCTTTAACGTATTTACATTTTATATTTACTATACACCTGTTGACCCATAACCCAGACTTTCGATTTACACAGTTTCTATCAAACCCAAAACAACAAACCCCTTCCTATAATTCAAACTAACATATCTCCTTTTTCTTCTACAACTTTTATTATCTTTTAAACAACATATCCTTCAACACACCAAATATCAAAACAATAATTCTGTTAACACAACACATTGATGACAACTTTACACATTTATACACACTAAACCTACTGCCTACTGTATATTATCTAACAAACTTACATTTGTATGTATTACTTAGTTATAACACAAGTAACACGTTTCTTATCATGTAATAGCGTACATCATGATCATGTTCATGTTTAAACTACAACACATTAAAATAAAAAAATAACTTACAACTTATAACTTCTATTAACAACTAACTACTAACTACTAATCTCTAATCTCTAATCTCTAATTAATAAAACAAAGCATAACAGCAAACAGTTTAACAAAACAACAAAAAATCAACATCTAATAAATAAATAATGCAACATACAAATGGTGTTAGTTCTTATTGTTGTTGTAAAAGAAAAGCAGGTATACAAACTCTGTTACATTACACAACTATTAACCTCTAATAATATAGATACATACAAAAATAAAATAAAACTCTAACATACAACCTCAAAAATCATTCAATCAAATTTCGTACAAAACTAAAATCTAATATAACCTCTAATTTATTAATAGTACAACATTTAACATTAAACATAAATTCTTTAAAATAATATAATTAAACAACAAATAACATCTAAACATCTAAACAAATAACATATAATAAATTTTCAAATAACAGACTAACAATTTAACTGTTTTAAACAACATACAACATCAAACATCAAAACATAAAAAATAATAATATAACCTCTAAAAGATAAAAAAACAATCTAACATCTAAAAACACCAACATCTAAACCTCTAAACAACAACATCTAATAAATAAACTTTAAACAAAACAAAATATAAACATAAAAACTCAAAAGCAAAAACATAAAACCAAACTCTAATCTCTAATTAACAATAAAAGCAACAAACATCAGAAAAAACATAAAACTAACAACAAAAAAACAATAAACTAAAAAATAACCTCTAAAAAAAACACATCAAACAACAACTTTAAACAAAAATTCCTCTAACCAGAAACTTTCTAACTCTAACATAAAAACAACAAACCTCTAATAACTAACAGATAAAAACATATCTTCTAACCACAAACCTCTTAAAAACAATAATTAACAGCAAACCTCTTAAAAACAATCCATCAAATATCTAACATCTTAAAATCTCATCTAACATCTAATTTAAGCAGCATATAACAGCTTTCACTTTTATCCTTACTAATAAACATATAACATATTTAAATAACCGATAGTATTTTTTTCAAACACAACTAAACAAAACATAAAGACACTGATACAAAAATACAACAAAATAAAAGAGAAGAAAATAATAAGCAGAAAAAAAATAGAAACCAGAAAACACAAAAATTGTCAAACAAAAAAAAAACATAAGTGCTAAATGATAACAGAAAACACAGGTACAAAACCAAAAACCAAAAACCACAAACCATAAACCATAACTACAACTACACAAAATCAGAAAAGATAATACAGTAACAATATAACATATATGGTAAATAAAGACGCTTTAATACATAAGAACATTTTAAAAAGCTAACAAAAATTGAAAAGTTTAAACTTGTATAACGGTAATAAAATAGAAAGTTTACGGTCACATAAACAATATACACATAATAAAATAAAAAAAAAATAACAAGCAATATAACAACAGGACAAACTAAGCAGAGTAAAAATAACACAAAATACAAAAATCAAAACACATAAAGCATAAATTAATAAACATAAAACAAAAAAAACAAGAAGTATACCATTTCGATGGTAAAACATAGAGAGCTCAACGCAATTAAACAAGTAAATAATACAGCAAAAACAAAATAATCTAAAACAGAACATAAATAAAAAAATAAGCAACATTTAGCAACGAATCAACAAGTAAAAAAAATAAAACAGTAGAGTAAGGGATTAATGTGTTTAGATGAGATTACAGTGTTGTTAATAAATAGTTGTAAGTATTTTGTTGATTAGTAAACAATTGATAATTTAAATTGTAAATAAAAAGAGAGATATAGTATTGTTGAAGTATTTTTAAATTGTAGTGGTTATAGAAACATAAAATTGGGTTTGTTTAAATTGATGCTTTTTATTAAAGGTATAGTCTTTGGGTTTAAAAAAACAAAGGTTTGTTAAAAAGAAAGTAGTAACTTAAATAAGTATCTAGTTCTTTCGTTAAGTATTAAGGTACATTTATATCAATTAGTATTAAGGTACAGAAGAAAAGAAACTAGTTGGTGGTTTAAATATAATTTAAATTTGCCGGTTCAGTATATAGATTAATACTAAAGAAAATAAATAAAGGAGATATTCATGAAACGAACTTTTCAACCTAGTAAAATAAAAATAAAACGTGTTAATGGTTTTAGAAGACGGATGAGTACTAAGATTGGAAGAAGAATTATTTCAAATCGTAGAAAAAAAAAACGTAACATACTTTGTAAATAATGAATTATAAAGTAATTAAACCTTTTAATGTTCATAAAACCATCAATAAAGCTTATAATTTTAAAGCAATCAACAAGCATTTTTTTTGTGTTGGTTTTTTTATAACTAATGAAACTTCGATAATATATAAAGCTTTTATAACTAAGATAATAAACAAAGCAAATTATCGTAATATTTTAAAAAGATTATTAAAAGAATATATAAGAATATTTAACTATAATTTTATTCAAGTCTATTTATGTTTTTATATAAGCAAATACATTTTTAAAACAATAAATTATATGTTATTAACTAATTTATTAACTAAAGTAAATAATATTTAAGACTAATCTGTTTTTCCATACATCCTTATTTAAACATTAGTCTATTTTTTTTAACCCTTTCTACCGTTAAATCATAACTTTAACACATAACACAAAACTGCAACACACAAACCATAAAATACCATACATCTAAATTCTACATTCTACATTCTACAAGCTACAAGCTACAAGCTACAAGCTACAAGCTTTCAAACACATCTAACAACAAAACTCTTTAAACTAGCCTCTAACATACAAACTCTAATCTTAAAACTCAAACCTCAAACCACAAACCACAAAACTCAAAACAAAAAACTTTAAACAAAAACTCAAGTCTCTAATCTCTAATCTCTAATCTCTAATTAAAAATAAAAGCAACAAACATCATCTTACATACAAATTCTAAAGATCTAACTAATAAAAAACAATCAATAGAAAAAAAAAGAGATTAATATAGATATGAATAAATTGTTGAATTTTTTAATTATCACCTTATTAATTTTAGTAATGATAAGCATAATATCATATATTTTAGGGGGATATAGTTGGTCGCCTAACAAAGAAATACCTTTTGAATCAGGAATAATTTCTATAAATTCAATAAAAAAAATTAATTATTTTGCAAAATTTTATATTTTAGCCATATTATTTGTAATATTTGATTTAGAAGCGATTTATTTATTTAGCTGGGCAAGTGCAATTAGAGAGATTGGATGGCAAGGTTTTATAGAAATAGTTTTATTTATTATTATATTATTAGTAGGTTTAATATATGATGTATGTAATGGATTGTTTGAGTAACTTTAAATGGAGAAAACAATGAAATACATATTAAATAACTTAGATTTAAAAAAAACCACTAGAGAGAAAGATAAAAACTTTGAGCAACTAAGAAACAATATTTGGTTATGTAAACTTAAAAAACTTTCAAAGTTATTAATTAATTGGGGGCGTAAAAATTCTTTATGGCCTTTTAATTTTGGATTATCCTGTTGTTATGTAGAAATGACAACTTCCTTTACATCACCACATGACATATCTAGATTTGGAGCTGAAGTTATTAGATCATCACCTAGGCAAGCAGATTTAATGGTAATTGCGGGAACTTGTTTTATCAAAATGATTCCAGTAATACAGCATTTATATGATCAAATGTTAGATCCAAAATGGGTAATTTCAATGGGTTCTTGTGCAAATTCAGGTGGAATGTATGATAGTTATTCAGTTGTACAAGGGGTAGATAAAATATTACCTGTAGATGTTTATGTAGCAGGGTGTCCACCTAGACCGGAAGCTTTTTTACAAGGAATACAATTGTTACAAAAATCAATACATAAAGAAAGACGGCCTTTATCTTGGATAATAGGGGATCAGAAGATTTATAGATATGATATGCCAAATCAAAAACAAAAAAAATATATTAAGCGTATTAAAACAAAAAAATTACGCACACAAAAGAATGTTTAATAAACAAGTAAGAAAACAAGAACAAATGGTTTTAAAAATATTATATAAAAAATTTGGAAAAAAAAACATTTTGTATTCACAAAAGACTTTAATGGGAATACCTGTTGTATGGGTAAAAAAAAATAAAATGTTTGATATAATAAAATATTTACGTAATGGAAACAAAAAATATAAAATAGACATGTTATATGACTTACATTGCATAGATGAAAGATTAAGAAATAACAGAAAAAATTTACCAAAGGCAGATTTTACAGTGGTTTACCATTTGTTGTCAATAAAAGATAATAAGGATTTAATAATAAAAGTAGCGGTAATAGAACCAAACTTAGTAATACCATCAATTGTCAAAATTTGGCAGAATGCAAACTGGTATGAACGCGAAGTTTATGATATGTTTGGAATTAAATTTTATGGCCATCCAAACTTAAGAAGAGTATTAATGCCTTTAAATTGGAAAGGCTATCCATTGCGTAAAGATTATCCATCACGTGCAACTGAATTTAAAGTTTTAAAAATAAATAGATATAAGCAATATAAAGAACAAAACTCATTATGTTTAATTCCTGACGAATGGGGACTTTCAAATAAGAAAAATAATATGTTTTTAAACTTTGGACCGAATCATCCTTCTGCACATGGAGCTTTTAGAATAATAATGCAGCTTTGTGGAGAAAAAATAGAAAAGTGTATGCCAGACATAGGTTATCATCATCGTGGAGCAGAAAAAATGGGAGAAAGACAAGCATGGCATAGTTATTTACCTTACACTGATAGAATTGATTATACAGGTGGCGTAATAAATAATTTACCTTATATATTAGCAATTGAAAAAATCGCAAAGATACAAGTTACCGAAAGAACAAAAATAATACGTGTTATGATGATGGAAATATTTAGAATAAATTCGCATATGCTGTTTTTAGGTACTTTTTTACAAGATTTAGGTGCTATGAGTACAGTGTTTTTTACGTTTACAGATAGGCAAAAATGTTATGAAATAATCGAATCTATAACGGGTTTTCGTATGCACCCTGCTTGGTTTCGTATTGGAGGATTGGCTCATGATTTGCCAAAAGGTTGGTATAAATTAATCAAGAACTTTATAAAATGGATAAATAAAAGGCTTAAAGAATATAATAAGGCAATGATGAATAATTACATATTACGAAAACGTACTAAATTTATTGCATCTTATAATACTAAAGAAGCATTGGAGTGGGGAATAACAGGGCCAAATTTAAGAGCTACAGGTTTAAATTTTGATGTAAGAAAAAATAGACCTTATTCCGGTTATGATAAAGTAGAGTTTGATATACCAATAGGTACAAATGGAGATGTGTTTGATAGAGCAAATATAAGAATAGAAGAGATGTATCAAAGTTTAAGAATTATTAAACAATGTATAAATAATATTCCCGAAGGAAGTATAAAAATGGAACAACATTTAGTTACACCTCCTAATAGAAACAAAATGTTAAAGAATATAGAAACATTAATTACACATTTTTTACAAATGTCTTGGGGAACAATATTAGAACAAAATGAAAATTTTCAAATGATAGAAGCAACGAAGGGGCTTAATAGTTATTATTTAATTTCTGATGGTAATGCAACTAGTTATCGTACCCGCATACGAACACCTAGTTATCCTAACTTACAACATCTGTCTACAATAATGCAAGGAGCGTACATACCAGACATGATAGCACATATTGCAAGTATTGATTTTGTAATGGCAGATGTAGATCGTTAAGTACAATACAATACAATACAATAGAATAGAATAGAATAGAATAGAATGGAATGGAATGGATTATGGAAAATAGTTACCTTAAAAGGTTTAAAAAATTAACTAAAGAAGAAATTACAGAAATTATTATTGAAAAAAACAATTATAAAAATAGTAAAGCAGCTTCAATTGGTGCTTTGAAAATAATACAAAAATATAGAGGATGGATATCTGATAATATTATTAATGATCTTGCAAAGATAATAGGAATAACTCCAACGGAACTCGATAGTATAGCCACATTTTATAATTTAATTTACAGACAACCAGTAGGAACAAATATAATATTGTTATGTGATAGTATCACGTGTTATATAAATGGTTATGAATTTATTTATAAGCAATTAAAATTTTTGTTAGGAATAAGTATTGGAGAAACTACTAAGGATAAACGTTATACATTATTGCCTATATGTTGCTTAGGTAATTGTGATAAAGCCCCAAATATGATGATAAATAATGAACTTTATTCTAAATTAATAAAAAAAAATATAAGTAATATTTTGGAAATTTATAAAAATGATTGTAAATAAACGCATAAAGTCAGTTTGTACAGCAAATATAGTAAAAAAATCAAAAGAAACTCATCCATTGACTTGGCGATTAAATAAAGAAGGTAAAACAATATGGTTAAATGAATACGTACAAAAAGAAGGATATATTGCTGTGAAACGTATATTAAAAAAATCAACACCAGAAGAGGTAAAAACAGAAATAAAAGATTCAGGCTTAAAAGGTCGAGGAGGTGCTGGCTTTATAACTGGAATAAAATGGAGTTTAACAAATGAAGAAAGTTTGTTATTATGCAATGCAGATGAAATGGAACCTAATACATATAAAGACAGATTATTATTAGAACAAGAACCTCATTTATTAATAGAAGGTATGATAATTGCAGCTTACGCAAATAATTCTTATAAAGGGTATATTTTTATAAGAGGAGAATATATTGATGCAATAAATATTATTAATATTGCTATAAAAGAAGCTCGTAAAAAAAACTTTTTAGGAAAAAATATTTTAAATTCTGAGTTTTGTTTTGATATATGTGTTCATTCAGGAGCTGGAAGATATATTTGTGGTGAAGAAACTGCTTTAATTAATTCATTAGAGGGTTATAGAGCAAATCCAAAAAGAAAACCGCCTTTTCCTGGTCAACTAGGTGCGTGGGGAAAACCTACAGTAATAAATAATGTAGAAACATTATGTAATATTCCTTCTATTATAAACTATGGTCTTAATTGGTATAAGAAGTTATGTTTACCTGGATCAGAAGATAATGGAACAAAACTTATGGGTTGTTCAGGTAAAGTAAAAAATCCTGGATTGTGGGAAGTTCCAATGGGTATAACAGCAATGGAAATAATAGAAGAGTTTGCTGGAGGAATGATAAAGGGTTATAAATTAAAAGCCTGGCAACCAGGTGGTGCAAGCACAGGAATTTTATTACCTAAACATTTAAAAGTGCAAATGTGTTCAAATGGAATAAGAAAACTAGGTACAAGAATAGGTACGGCTATAATATTAGCTATTGATGATACTGTTAATATAATATATTTCTTAAAAAATATAGAAAAGTTTTTTAATAGAGAATCATGTGGTTGGTGCACTCCGTGTCGTGAAGGCTTGCCATGGATTGTTAAAATATTAAAAACTTTAGAAAATAAGAAAGGTAAATATAAGGATTTAGATATATTGATAGATTTAACAAAACAATTAACAAATGGAAAAACTTTTTGTGCTCTTGCACCTGGAGCAAGTGAACCTTTAATTAGTGCAATAAAATATTTTCGTAATGATTTTGATAAGTTAATGGTTTAATTGATTATGACAATAATAAATGTAGACAATAAAGATTATGAAATAAAAAATAATAGAAATAAAAAAAATTTATTAGAAATATGTTTATCTTTTGGTATAGACATACCTTATTTCTGTTGGCACCCTATTTTAGGAAGTGTAGGGTCTTGTAGACAATGTATCATTAAAAGATACAATAATAGAGACGATACACTAGGACAGATTGTTATAGCTTGTACAACATCAGCAATTAAAAAAAATGAGTTTATAACTACAAAAGATCCAGAAGGTTTTAGTTGTCGTTCTAAAATAATAGAATTAATGATGACTAATCATCCTCATGATTGTCCAGTATGTGAAGAAGGTGGACAGTGTCATTTACAAGATATGACAGTGATACTAAAACATAATAGTAGAAGATATAATTTTAATAAAAGAACTCATAAAAACCAATACTTAGGACCCTTTATAAATCACGAAATGAATAGATGTATTACGTGTTATCGGTGTATAAGATTTTATAAAGATTATGCTGGTGGTAAAGATTTAGGAGTTTTTGGTAGTAGTAATAACATATATTTTGGTAGACTTAGGAATGGTAGATTAGAAAATGAATTTTCTGGAAATTTAATAGAGATATGTCCCACTGGAGTTTTTACAGATAAACAATATTCTATGCATTATGCAAGGAAATGGGATTTACAATATGCTCCAAGCATTTGTACGGGATGTTCTTGTGGCTGTAATTTAAATGTAGGAGAACGGTATGGTAAAATTCGTAAAATAGAAAATCGGTTTAATAGTAAAATTAATCATTATTTTATATGCGATAGAGGACGGTTTGGTTATGGTTATATAAATAGTTCTAATCGTAATCGGATACCTTTTATAAATAATAATCCTATTAAATCAATAGATTTAGCAATTGATTATAGTATTGCTTTGTTAAATACATCTAATAGAGTTATAGGTATAGGTTCTCCAAGAGCAAGTATAGAAAGTAATTTTGCATTATGCAAGTTAGTTGGAAAACAAAATTTTTCTAATGGCATTGAAAAAAGGGAAGTAGAGTGTCTAAAAATAAATATAGATGTTTTGTATAAAGGTGCTTTACCTTTTTCTTCAATAATTGATATTGAAGATCACGATCTTATCATTATCTTAGGTGAAGATATTACTCAAATTTCAGCAAGAATTGCATTAGCAGTAAGACAAGCTGCTCAAAGAGGTTCTTTTAATATTGCACAAAAATATAAAATATATGAATGGGATGTTAAGAATATTAATAATGAAAATAAACATCCTATATATATTTTTACAACAAATAAAACTAGATTAGATGCTATAGCTTATGAAACAGTTATATGTACTAAAGAAGAAATTACAAAATTCGGATTTGCAATAGCTAATTCCATAGATCATAACTCCCCAAAAAAAAAATTAAACTCATTTAATAATAACAACAAAAAAATTTTATTAAAACTTTTAAAGAAATTACGTTGCTCAAAAAGACCATTAATTATTAGTGGTTGTTCACTAAAACATTCTTTAGTTTTAAAATCTGCTTATAATATATCTCGTGCATTTAAATTTTTAGGAAAAAAAGGATCTATAATACTAAATAGTAATGATTCTAATAGTGTTGGAGTTACTATGTTAGGAGGAAAATCTTTAAATTGGGCAATAAAAAAACTAATTAAAAATAAAGCAGATGCAGTAATCATTTTAGAAAATAATATTTATCGTCGTATGAAATCATCTTTAGTTTATAATGCATTAAAAAATAAAAAAATTATTTTGATTGATTATAAAAAAAATACAACTATTGATAAGGCTAATGTTGTTTTACCTGCAGCAACTATAGCGGAAGGTAATGGTACTTTAATTAATTATGAAGGTAGAGCACAAAGATTTTTTAAAATTTATGAACCAAGTTATTATCGTACTGGAGATTTAACAAAAGAAAGTTGGAGATGGTTACATGCATTAACTATAGCAAAAAAAAATAGTAAGTTAGAATGGATACATTTAAATGATGTACTAAAGGTATGTTCTAAATATCATCCTGCTTTTAACAGGATATTAAATTTATCACAATTGAAAAGAAATTTAGCACGTTTACCTCACAGACTAAGTGGACGCACTGCTATAAATTCAAACATTCAAATACATGAAAAAAAAATTCATAAAGATATTTATTCAACTTTT
The DNA here is from genome assembly GCA_028654395.1 of Scutellaria barbata. Taxonomy (NCBI): domain Eukaryota; kingdom Viridiplantae; phylum Streptophyta; class Magnoliopsida; order Lamiales; family Lamiaceae; genus Scutellaria; species Scutellaria barbata. Next base: position 36,792 of record JACJVH010000045.1, read on the forward strand.
ACGTTTTCAACAAAAGGTTATAATAGTTCTGAAATAGCATTTGCTTGGTATCCAGGATGGAATTCGCCTCAAGCATGGAATAAATTTCAAAAAGAAATAGGTGTAAAATTATATGCAGGCAATCCAGGTATTAGGTTAATAAATTATTGTAAGAAAAAAAAGTATTTATCATATTATAAATATGTTGGGTTTAAAAAAAATAAACGTTGGCAAATTATTCCAATATATCATCTATTAGGTAGTGAAGAAAATAGTGCATTAACACATTCTATTAACAAATGTACAAAAAAGCCTTATATAAAAATAAGTAAACAGGATATAAAATTGCTAAAAGTAACTCCAGGATCTAAAATTAAAGCTATTGTTAATAACAAGGAAGTAAATATTATAATTAAAAATACTAATAATATGCGTAATGGGTTTATAGGTTTTCCGTTTGGTATTAAAGGAATACCATTAGAAATTTTTTGTATGTGTTTTAAAATTATAATAATAAAATGAACAATATAATAAAACATATTATATTTATAGTTGTTATATTTATAAGTGGAGCTTTTATGAGTTTTATCGAGCGTAGGGCTTTAGGTTTGTGGCAAGATAGATATGGTCCTAACAGAGTGGGATTGTTTGGAATATTTCAATTTATTGCTGATGTTATTAAAATTATATTTAAAGAAGATTGGATTCCACCTTTTTCAGACAATAAATTATTTGTTTTTTCACCTATTATATCTTTAATTACAATAATTTTGTCTTTTATTATATTACCAAATGCAATTAATAATGAAACTGATTTAAATAATGTTGGAATCTTATTTGTTATAGCTATGGCAGGTATAAATGTATATTCGATTCTGTTTGCTGGATATTCAAGTTGTAATAAATATGCTTTAATAGGAGCTATTAGAGCTTCAGCTCAATCAATTTCTTATGAGGTGTTTATAGGTCTTTCTTTAATGGGCATAGTTTCTATTTCAGGATCATTAAATTTAATAAATATTATTGACTATCAAAATACTCATTTTTGGTTTTTAATAACTCAAACAATAGGATTTATAACTTTTTTAATTTCTGGTATATGTGTAACGCATAGACATCCTTTTGATCAACCAGAAGCAGAACAAGAATTGGCAGATGGTTATCACATAGAATATTCTGGAATGAAATGGGGCATGTTTTTTATTAGTGAATATGTTAATATTATTTTAATTTCTATTTTAATTGTAAATTTGTTTTTTTGTGGGTATAAGAGTTGTTCAGGTTTACATTTATTAATTTTGTTTATAACTAAAATATTAGTTTTTATTGTGTTATTTATTATTATTCGTGCTTCAATACCAAGACCAAAATATTATCAAGTAATGAGCTTTTGTTGGAAATATTGTTTGCCTTTAAATTTAATAAATTTACTATTAACAGGTATAATAATATTATGCTACAATACATAAAATGATAAGAAAATTAATTATTTCAATATTTAGTATTTTTCGTACGATTTATATAATATTTACACATTCTTTTAATAAAAGAGTTACGTTACAATATCCAGAAGAATCTGTATATTTATCACCACGTTATAGAGGTCGTATTGTATTAACTAGAGATAATACCGGTAAAGAACGGTGTGTTGCTTGCAATCTTTGTGCAGTGGTATGTCCTGTGGATTGTATATGTTTGCAAAAAGCTGAACGTAAAGATGGAAGTTGGTATCCTTTATTTTTTAGAATAAATTTTACACGTTGTATTTTTTGTGGATTATGTGAAGAAGCTTGTCCAACTTCAGCTATTCAATTAACGCCGGATTTTGAGTTAGGAGAATTTAAACGGAAAGATTTAGTTTTTGAAAAAGAAGATTTATTAATTTATGGTACAGGAAAAGATCATAATTACAAATTTTATGAAAATACAGGAATAGCTAGTTTTGATAAATGTAAAGGCTTTGGTAAAAAAGAAAAAAAACCAATAAATGTAAAATCGTTATTACCATAATAAAAAGGTAAATTGTGTTATTTTATATTTCAGCAATAATTGCAATAGTTTCAACGTTGAACGTTATTATAAGTAATAATATTATACATGCTTTGTTGCACTTTATTATATCATTGATTTCAATTTCTATGATATTTTTTTTAATTGGAGCAAATTATGCTGGAGTCTTAGAAATTATTATTTATGCTGGTGCAATTATGGTCTTATTTGTTTTTGTTGTAATGATGTTACTAAATCCTATTAAGAAGAAATTAAGTTTTATTAATTTAAAAAATTGGATAAGTACATCTAGTTTGACAATAACTTTATTAGGTTTATTATTAATCACTATTCTCAAATATGGTTTAAATAATCGTAATATTTTAGTGGGTAGTACAATACCACACACTCCACATCCTTTTAGTGTTTTATTATTTACAACATATTTAATTACTGTAGAAATATCCGCTATCATTTTATTAACAGCATTAATTATTGCTTCTTATTTAGGACGTAAACAATGACGTTAATCCCCATAGATTATGTTTTTATATTATCTTTAATTTTATTTTTTATAGGTATATTCGGTTTATTAATTCGTCGAATATAATTGTTATATTTATTTGTTTAGAAATAATGTTAAATTCTTCAGCTTATGTTTATGTTATATCTGGAGAGTATTGGGGGCAACCAGATGGTCAGGTTATGTTTATTTTAATTATGACGGTAGCTGCAGCAGAAATAAGTATAGGGTTAGCTTTATTAATTCAATTACAGAAAAATTTAAAAAGTTTTGATATAGATAAATTTAGTAGGTTAAAAGGATGAAGAAGATATTAATTTTAATTTGTTTATTTCCTTTAATTAGTACACTATTACTAGCTAGTTTAAGATGTATGTCAAAAATATTGGTTTGTATAATTGGTGTTGGATCAATAGTTAGTTCTACAATATTTGCAATATTACTAGCCTTTTATTATTATTTAAAACCTAATCCTTTTTTAGAACATTTATATAGTTGGATTAGTATATATGATGTAAAAATAAATTTTAATTTTTATATTGATGGTTTATCAGTAGTAATGATTTGTATAGTTAATGGAATAGGATTATTAATTCATTTATTTTCTACTTGGTATATGTGTGAAAATTTTAAATATAAGAAAGATTATTTATTGTCTAGATTTTTTTTGTACATGAATTTATTTATGTTAAATATGTTGATATTAATTTTAGGTGATAATTTAATTTTATTGTTGTTAGGGTGGGAAGGTGTAGGATTTTGTTCATATTTATTAATTAGTTATTATTATCGTGTTTATAATAATGTTATTTCTGGTTTTAAAGCGTTTATTACTACAAGAATAGGCGATTTGTTTTTTGCCATAGGTATTTTCTTTGTATGGATTCAATTTAATACTTTCGATATTCAACAACTTTTAACTAAATTTTCTTTATTAAATAATACTAATTCTTTTAGATATGAACTTATTGCTTTTATGTTTATGCTTGGAACAATAAGTAAATCCGCACAAATTCCTTTACATACTTGGTTAATTGATGCTATGGTTGGACCAACTCCCGTTTCTGCATTAATTCATGCAGCAACTATGATCACTTCGGGAGTATATTTTATAATTAGAACACATTTCTTATTTGAACTCGCACCAATAACTCTTAATACAATTGGCTTAATTGGAACAATTACTTTATTATTAGCAGGTATCTCTGCGTTAACTCAAAACAATATTAAACGTATTTTGGCTTGTTCAACATTGAGTCAAGTAGGTTATATGTTTGTAGCTATAGGAATAAAAGCATGGCATGCGGCTATATTTCATGTGATGATACATGCATTTTTTAAAGCTTTATTATTTATATCAGCTGGTTCTTTAATAATTAGTTGTAAACACTCACAAAATATTTTAAAGATTAGATCAATATTTTTATCTTTATCTAAAAACATAAGAATAGCATATTATTTTTGTTTTGTTATAGGTGGTTCAGCTTTATCTGCATTACCCATTATTACAGCTGGTTTTTATTCAAAAGAAAAAATTATTTTGTTATCTAAAATAAGTGGCTACAACAAGATTTGGATAGTAGGTTTAGTTGGTGCTTTTATAACATCTATTTATACATTTCGCACTATTTTAATTATGTTTAACAAAAATATTAATAAGTTTATTATTTTTTTTAATAACCAAAAACCATTAATATATAATGTATCACATAATTTACCTTTATTTATATTATTAATTTTATCTACTTACTTAGGTTCTTTAATAAAAATACCTATGCAAAAGGAAATTACAATGTATAATATAGAAGTAGAAAATTGTTGTAATATAATTTCTTCAATAATTGTCATAGTTGGTATTACCATAGCTGCTAAAATATTTTTATTTTCTAATGTTTATTACATGGATATAATTGAAGTTGTTTTAGGAAAATTAGTTCTAAATATTATATATACTATTGGAGGGTTTGATTGGTTATATATTAAATTAGTAATTATACCTTATTTATATTTAGTTCGGATAAATAAATTTGATTGTATTACTTTCATAATAAATAATATAATAAATAAAGTAATTTTGTTTTTTTATACTGTAATGACAAAACTACATAATGGTAATTTAAGTTTTTATTTAACAATATTTATTGTTGGTATTATAACTTCATTATTAATGAGTAATATTTTATGATATTGTTATGTTTTTTATTTATACCCTTTATCGGTGGATTGTTATCTTTAAGTTTTGAAAAAATAAATATAAAATATTCACGTTGTTCAGCTCTTTTTACTATGATTATACTGTTAGTTTTATCCATATATTTATGTTATTTAAATCTAAATACAACCAATATATGGGTGGTTAAATACCGAACAATATGGATTGATAGATTTGGTATATATCTTAATTTAGCAGTGGATGGTATATCTTTAAGTATGGTTTTATTAAGTGTAGTATTGGGTTTATTATCTATCATTTGTTCTTTTAAAGAAATTAATAAATGTATTGGATTATTTTATTTTAATTTGTTGTGGATTTTAGGTTCAATTATTGGTGTGTTTCTTGCAATGGATCTTTTTTTATTTTTATTTTTTTGGGAAATAATGATATTTCCAATGTATTTTATAATTTCTATGTGGGGAAGTGCATATAAAGAACAAATAGCTATAAAATTTTTTATTTATACTCAAATTTCAGGGGTAATATTGTTAATAACAATTTTCACTTTAGTAGTAAGTAACTTTTATGTAACTGGAAAACTAACTTTTGAGTATCAAAGTTTAGTAAATGCTCAAATCGGGGACAAAGTAGGAGTTTTATTAATGTTAGGCTTGTTTATTTCTTTCGCAATAAAATTACCAATCTTTCCTTTACATACTTGGTTACCAGATGTTATGGCTAAAAATCCTAAATATGGGAGCTTGGATTTAATAGGTATTTTGATAAAAACAGCAGCTTATGGATTATTAAGATTAAATTTAGGTTTATTTCCCAAACAATCACTTTCATTTGCGCCTTATGCAATGATAGTTGGTATTATCAGTATATATTATGGTGCAGTTTTGGCTTTTTCTCAAAGAAATATTAAAAGATTAATGGCTTATTCAAGCATATCACATATGGGGTATGTTTTAATAGGTATTTTTTCAAGTAATATTTTATCATTACAAGGCGCTATTATGTTTGTTATCTCAAATACATTATCGTCTGCGGGTTTAATAATAATAAGTGGCTTACTTTATGAACGATTAAATACATTTGATATACGTTTTATGGGAGGATTATTTGGTAAGTTAGGAGCTATTCCTGGTTTTGCATTATCATTAACATTAGCAGTCTTAGGTTTACCAGGAACAGGAAATTTTATCGGGGAATTTTTAATTTTATTAGGTAATTTTAAATTATATCCAAAAATAACTATAATTTCTAGTTTAGGTTTAATATTAACAGCTATATATTCATTAAACTTAATACATAAAGTATATTATGGAAAAACAAAAAATAAAGCTCTAAAAAATATATTTTTAAATTTCAGTGAAGTAAATATATTAAGTATAATTTTATTTTTAATATTTATTAGTGGTTTTTATCCTCAAATAATTTTTGATTTATCAATTAAATCTATAACCAACATCGCACAAAAAACAATGTTTTTTTATTAAAAATGATTAAGAATGCACAAATATTACCTATTAGTTTTTTATTTATAACATTAATAATATTAATTATTACTATATCATTTAATCGTAAAATTTAATTATATTTATAATAACCATAATAGGGTTATTAATTTCATTATTATCTATATTTTTGATTAAACATACTTTATTTTATCCTTTAATAATGATAGATAATTATTCCTTATTTTATACGTTTTTAATTTTAATATCAGCTTTATATTGTTCTATTTTTTCTTATACATATTTAAATAAAAATGAAGAAGTTTATATGTTAATAATCTGTTCAACTATTGGAGCTATATTATTAGTTTTAAGCATACATATGACTACTTTCTTTATTGGATTAGAATTAATGTCTATCGCTTTATATGGGCTAATAATTTATTTACGTAATGATAAAGATAATGATTTAAAAGCTTTGGAATCAGGAATTAAATATATGGTACTTTCTTCTATGGCATCTTGTTTTTTACTGTTTGGTATGGCTTTATTATATTTTTATTATGGAAATTTAACGTTTACTAATTATTATTTTAAATTAGATGATAATACTACTTTATGGACAATAATAGGCATTGTGTTAATTCTAATTAGTTTAGGATTTAAATTATCTATTATACCTTTTCACAGTTATACGCCAGATCTTTATGAAGGAACAATGCCCCCAATTACAGCTTTTATCGCCACTGTTACTAAAATCTCCGTATTTGTAGCTTTCATGCGTTTGTTAATGATCTTACCCAATATAACTAGTTTTTTAAATAATGTACTTACTATAATTTCTATTGTTACAATACTATTTGGCAATATTTTAGCGCTTAAACAAAATAATTTAAAACGTATATTAGGTTATTCATCGATAGCTAATTTGGGTTATTTACTTACAGTAATAATTGCAATGCAAATGCATATTTGTAAATTTATACTTGAAACAATAAATATTTACTTATTAACTTATACTTTAACAACTTTAGGTATATTTGGCATTATAAGTTTAATAAATAATGAAACGTTATCTTTTTATAAAGGTTTATTTTGGAGTAAACCAGATTTAGCTATTGTCTTAACGATAATGTTGTTATCTTTAGCTGGTATACCTTTAACAGCAGGATTTATAGGTAAAGTTTATATATTTTTAAATGCCTTAAATTATCAATTATGGTTTATACTTATTTCTATAGGTATAGGCAATTCAATAGGAATTTATTATTATTTTAGAATAATTTCATTTTTATATATGAATGTAAATAAAAAACAACTTATTTTTGATCTCAACTCTTTTGTTTATTATTTGGTTTTATCTTTATCTTTATTTATTTTAGTTTTCGGACTATTTCCACAAAATATAATTTCGTTAATAAGAGTCTTTAGTTAATCTAATTTAATTATATTCTTTTTTTTAAGTAAATATGTGATATGTAATTTTATTTTTTTTTGTTGTTTGTTTTCGTTGTGCTAGTTATGTGTTACTTGCTTTTATTTTTTTATTTGTAGTTATGTTTTGTGTTGTTAAAATCAAAAGGTATGTTTGTATATAGTTGTATGTTTGTTATTTTAAAAAGAAATGGTTGTAGTAAATTTTTGTTAGCGTAACTAAATGTTTGTTGTTTATTAGTAATTGTAAAAATTGTTGTTAATTAGTTGATAGCTTAAGGGAAAAAGGTTTGTTGTTTATTAGCTTTAGTGTATTTGTTTCTTGTAAATTTGTTTTGTTTGTTGATAGTTAATGTTAGTTGTTAACTTATTATTAAAAACCAAAAAAAGCATAAATAATATAAATACAATATTTTAATTTTTTACTACATATAAAAACTTTACTTTAATATAACCACTAAACAACTAACATCTAAAAAATAACATAGAAAACATCTAATAATAAATAATAAAAGCAAACATTTAAACAATTAACTTTTTTTAAAAATAAACCTCTAACAGCAACAGCAACAGCAACAGCAACAGATAACCTCTAAACAACTAACCTCTTTTATTTTACCTTTTACCTTTAACATATAAAATCTTTAATCTAAAATCTAACACATAACCTCTAATAAATAATAAAAGCAACCATTTTAACTATTTAAACTTCTAACCTCTAAACAAATAACCTCTAATAAATAAAGTCTTAAATCTTTAAAGCAAACATTAAACCTCTAATAAAAATAAATAAAAACTCTTTAAACCAACCTCTAAAAGCTTTTAAACAAACCTCTAACCTCTAACCTCTAAATTCTAAATTCTAAAGCAATTATATATATTAACATATATTTTTTTTATTAATTATAACAATAATCTGTTAACAACAAACTTACCACTATTTTAGCCAGTTAACAAAAAACCTTTTAACCGTTTTAAACCATCATTTATTATATTTTGATATTTTGCATATAACTACTTTTCCCTTACTTACTCATAATACAACAAATTCTATACATACAAATATACCAGCAAAACAAAATAACACAAGTTTAACAAACAAAACATAACAGCCAAATAAAATAACTAATAAAAAAATATAAACTAGAATACAACAACTAATAATAAGAACAAAAAAACATAACAGCTAACTCCATCAAAAAAAAATAAAAAATCTAAAAAAAACAAATAAAACAAAAAGCAAAATAAAAACAACGATTAAGAAGACAGAAAATACTAAAACCGAAAAATAGTTAAAAATAAATAAAATGACAACTACACAACAAATAAAAAAGTTAATAAATTAAACAAAACTAGCTTTGAAATTACGTAATAATTCTTTTTGAAATCTATTCAAATTAACAGGTGTTTCTATGATTACTTTACAAATTAAATCTCCTGGTAAGTTACTACGTATTGATTTTACTCCTTTACCTTTAATTCTAAATTGTTTTCCTGTTTGTGTTTCCGCTGGAATTTTTAATTTTACCGTATTGCCTTCAAGCGTAGGCACCTCTAATATACCTCCTAATGCAGCATCAACAAAGTTAACTGGTATTTCACAGTATAAATTTTTACCTTCTCTAGTAAACACTTTATGTGGTTTAATAGATATTTGGACATATAAATCACCATATGGGCCTCCATTTACACCACATTCACCTTCTCCTGTAATTCTTATACGGTCCCCATTATCTACACCTTGTGGAATTTTTATTGATAAAATCTTTTTATCATTTATACGTCCTTCCCCATTACAACTCATACAATATTTATCTATAATCTCACCGGTCCCATTACAATTTTGACAAGTTTGTTGTATAGAAAAAAAACCTTGATGCATACGTATTTGTCCCAATCCTTTACAACTATGACAATACTTGTTTTTATAACCAGGTTCAGACCTAGTTCCATTACACCTATTACATTTTACTAGCTTTGTTAAATTAATATTTAATTTTGTTCCATAAATAGCGTCTTCGAGTTTAATATTTAAATTATAACGTAAATCAGAACCTCTTTGAGGCGTATTGTTGTTGTTGTTATTACCAAAAATATCTCCAAAAACATCGGAAAACATGTCACTAAAACCTGTATGAAAACTATTATTTGTGTGCCGTCCATCTAATCCTGAATGGCCAAATTTATCATAAGCATTTCTTTTTTCTTTAACGGAGAGAACTTCATGCGCTTCAGATATTTCACGGAATTTTTGTTCTGCTTGTTTATTGTTAGGATTTCTATCAGGATGATATTTTTGAGCTAATCTACGAAATGCTTTTTTTATTTGTTTTTGATCAGCAGTTTTATTAACACCTAAAATTTCATAATAATCGCGTTTGGACATTACTAAATCAAGCCTTTATTTTGTTTTATTATTAACTTCTTCATATTCAGCATCCACAACATCTCCTTCTTTTTTACTAGAAGACTTTTCTGCGTTTTTTTGTGCTGGTTCAGAATTATGATTTTGTGGTTTTTTTTCTGAATATATTTTTTGATATATTGTACTATATTCTTCAGTGAGTTTATTAAGATCTTCTTTGATTGTTTTGATATCATCACTTTTCAAAGTTTGTTCTAAGTTATTAATTAAAGATTCAAGTTTGTTTTTTTCATCTTCATTTTTTATTTCTTTTAATGTTTTACGTATTGTATGAATCATGCCATCTGCTTGATTTCTTGTTTGAACTAATTCTTCAAATTTTTTATCTTCTTCTTTATTTGTTTCTGCATCTTGAATCATCTTATTTATTTCCTCTTCTGAAAGACCACCCGAAGATTTGATTATTATAGACTGTTCTTTACCAGTTGCTTTATCTTTAGCGGTAATATTTAAGATCCCATTAGCATCTAAATCAAAAGCTACTTCTATTTGTGGTGTTCCTCGAGGAGCTGGGGGTATATCAGTCAAATCAAACCGACCTAATGATTTATTTTGTAACGCTTTTTTTCTTTCTCCTTGCAAAGCATGAATAGTAACAGCTGTTTGATTATCTTCTGCTGTTGAAAAAATTTGTGTTTTTTTAGTAGGTATTGTAGTATTTTTTTCTATTAAAGGAGTCATTATACCACCCATAGTCTCTATACCTAAAGTTAAAGGAGTGACATCCAATAAAAGAACATCTTTTACATCGCCACCTAATACGCCTCCTTGAATAGCCGCACCCATTGCTACAGCTTCATCTGGATTTACATCTTTTCTAGCTTCTTTGCCAAAAAACTCTGCCACTTTTTTTTGTACTAAAGGCATGCGTGTTTGACCACCGACTAATATTATATCATCTATCTCCTTAGTAGTTAATTTGGCGTCATCTATAGCTTTTTTACAAGGTAAAAGCGATCTTTTTATTAAATCTTCAACTAATGATTCTAATTTAGCTCTAGTAATTTTTAAAGTAAGATGTTTAGGACCTGTTTTATCAGCAGTTATATAAGGTAAATTAATATCTGTTTGTTGAGAACTAGAAAGCTCTATTTTTCCTTTTTCAGCTGCTTCTTTTAAACGTTGCATTGCTAAAGAATCTCCAGATAAATCAACCCCACTTTCTAATTTAAATTGTTTAACTATATAGTTTATTAATTTAAGATCAAAATCTTCTCCTCCTAAAAAAGTATCCCCATTAGTTGCCATAACTTCAAATTGAGTTTCACCGTCAACATCAGCTATTTCTATGATTGATATATCAAATGTTCCACCACCTAAATCATAAACAGCTATTTTTTTATCCCCTCTATTTTTATCCATACCATATGCTAAAGCAGCAGCTGTAGGTTCATTAATTATACGTTTAACATTAAGCCCTGCTATGCGCCCAGCATCTTTAGTAGCTTGTCTTTGTGAATCATTAAAATAAGCTGGTACAGTTATTACAGCTTCTGTAATTTTTTCCCCTAAATAATCTTCTGCTGTTTTTTTCATTTTTTTTAATATTTCTGCACTGATTTGTGGGGGTGCTAATTTTCTATTTTTCACTTGTACCCATGCATCTCCATTTTCAGCACTTACAATTTTATATGGCACCATTTTTATATCTTTTTGCACTATATCATCATTAAATTTACGCCCAATAAGACGTTTAATTGCGTATAAAGTATTAGACGGATTAGTTACAGCCTGCCGTTTTGCGGTTTGTCCAATTAATATTTCATTATCATCAGTATATGCAATTATAGAAGGAGTAGTACGGGCACCTTCTGAATTTTCTATAACACGACTTTTTCCATTTTCTAAAACTGCAACACACGAGTTAGTAGTACCTAAATCAATACCTATAATTCTTATCATATTTACTACCTCTTTAATCTAATCTTTTTTATATTAATTTTTACTTATTTTTATTCTAATCTATCCATTTTTTTTTACTTTGATCTTTTTTCACGTAACCAACCTCTTTTTACAACCTGTTTACCATTACATAACAACCTTTTTACAACTTTCTAAACGCATAACTACAACACCTACATAACCTCCTTCATTTACGCATAACTATTCAACACAACTCTTTACTTCTTTTTCACTTATAAGCAATACTCTTGTATACCAAATTTTGCTTTTAACATCTACACACACAACACTAATAATTTTTACTCTCCAATGCCAATCTTTTGAACTTTAATCAACACACCTTTATATATTTACTTTTTTTACCAAACTACCTACAACCACTAACTGCTTATATCTTTTTTTCTTCTCTCTACTTCGCTTTTCCTACAACTTTATTTAACAACAACAAACCATTCTTTTTAACCTAACTACTTACTAACCCCTTATTAACAAACATACACCTAATATACCTCCTTACACTTTACAAGTAATCAAACCTAACCTCTTTTATCTACATTCTAAACAACCATTATCTATCCTCTAATTTCTTTACACCTACTCCTACTCCTACTGCTACTGCTAACTGCTAACTGCTAACTGTTTTTAACTAACCATTTACCACAAAACCCTTACACATAACTGCATCCCCTACCTACACATCTACACCAATCCTCTTACATACCTACACAACAAACTTTTCCTAATACTAACAATCAACTTTTTTCATCATTTCCTAACACAAATACACAACTAACAACTAACAACTAACAACTAACATTCTTCACCCTTTGTATAACTCTTTTTTTTTTGCCTTAACTGTTTTTTTTGTATTAGCATAACAAATTTACATAACACATCTATCAACTTAATACTAACTACTACCCTATTATATATAAATACAACTTTTGTAACTTAGTTAACAGCAAAACATAACTTTTTCAAACTCTTTTAATTAACAGCAAAACCTAACAAACAACAATTATCTAACTACCAACAATTGTCATGACATAACACAAAAATTTACTAACCAACAATTATAACTAATATCACTACATATTATACTACAAGTTGTTTGCTTTCTTATCTGTACAACCTATCTTGTTTATTTTACCTCAATTCTTAACACAATTTTATTCTAACAACTAACCTTTTTATCATCTAACAACTTCCATTTATTTCCTTTTATACATTTATTTGTTTTTTGTAATAACAACTAACATCTAAGCAATTACCTCTAACAAGCATTTCTTTCTCTTTTTTTCATACTACTCTATTGCTTTACAACTTTTTCTCTAACCTAATAATTCTCTTACACCATACAACTTTTCGTACAACTCTTACATAATAATCACATAACCTTTTTTAACAAACAACTAACTTACAACTATAAACTTTTTTTTAGCAACCTAACTTATTAACAAACTCACAACTAACCAATCCTCATTTAACAAACAACCACTTTTAGCTTACAACCTTTAACATTTTTTTACTTAACACTAACCTAACAATTATTTTACAACATTCAACTTAATTAATTTTTCCTCTAACCTAACAAATAAACTATCAACTTACAACATTTACTAACCATCCTCTAATAACTTTACTCTTTAATACAACCTTTTACATATAACATATTTTATCAAACACACTAACAAAAAACTTTTATTTAACTTTTAACAACACTTCTCTAACCATTTATCATAACAAATAAAATATCACTTTCAAAAAAACAACCACCAAAATCACAACCCTATAAAGCAACATCTAACCTATCAACTTTAACCTACAAACTTTGAACTAAGCATCTTACCAACCACATCTAACAACCTTTTTCTATTAATTTACGTCTTATTCTCCTTGCCTACTAAACACCTTCTAACAACTTTTTTATATCAAACTTCGTCTTACCTCTTCTGTATACAACTCTTCTTTTTTCCTCCTCTAACTTACCTTTTCCATTATACAAATTTCATTTCAAAACACACTCATTAAACAACTATCTAAAAAACAACATCATTTTAAACAAACATCTATAACAACTCCTCTTATAATACAAATTTCTAATGAATCTACCTCTTTAAACAACTCCTATAACCCATTTTTTTTTAATATGTACAACCAATTATATTTATCAAACCTTTTACCTTCAACTTCTTTATTTTTTTTTATAACACTAACACTTTTACATTTTTTAAGATTTTTTAATACAACTATTATGATTAACTGTTTGTTTGTTTTAATACAAAAAATATAAAAACTATTTTAATCTACAATCTAAGATCTAAGATCTAAGATCTAAAGTCTTTTAAAAACTAACCTCTAATTAATAAACCTACAAACTCTAACTGATTTAACAACAACCAATTCTCTAACAAACAACAACTAATAAATAAACCTCTAATAACAAAAAAATTAACATCTTACAGATATCATCTAACAATTAATAATTAAACATCTAATTTTACAATAACTTTTTAAGCTACTCTTTATCCTCTTTTTTAAACAACATCTAACAGACTAACATTCTTTCTTCTTCATACAACCTTTATTATAAGCAAACTCTAACAGATAATTTACAACAACAACATCTAACAAAAAATATCTAATAACTAAACTCTAAACCATAACATCTTTTAAAACACCTCTTTAATCTTTTAAGCAACCACTCAACCTACAACATCCTCTTACACTTTCCACTTATTTCTTTTCTCTTTCATATAACAACTATACACTTAACTACTAACTGATAATAACTAACTTCTAACCCTTTTTTTTAGCAACCTAACAATAAAACTTCTTTCTACTTCATACAACTGTTTTTTACTAAACATAAAACAAAAAATAATAATAATTTTAAGAAAGTACAACTATTAAATAATTTAAACCTTTACAGCAAAAACTTTCTGATTTTAACAACTACTAGATAATATAAACTGTAAACATTACACAATATATATAACTTAACAACCTAAATAAGTTTATAAACAACACCTCTAACAAGTTTATAACAGCTATCACAAAACAGATAACTGCATAACTGCATTTTAATAACACAAAACACCAAATACATATTTTCTAAAAAATACTAAACCTTAAACACTTGCTACTAAACCTCAAACCTCAAACCTTTTACATATACTGATTATATTATTACTATAATTTAAATAACTAACAATATCCAAACTCAAAACTCTAATATACGATATAAACAGTTGAACAAATAACTAACAAAAAAAACACCTTTTAAAACAAAAAATAACAGCAAACCCATATTATTTTTACAAAACACAACAACAACTAGCTTATAATACAAGTACTAATTTGTTTTACTTACAATTACCATAGCAGGACGTAATAAACGGTCATTAAGAAAATATCCTTTTTGTAAAACATCTACAATTAAGTTGTTGTTATTATTTAAAGATTTTACAGTCGCAATTGCTTCGTGACATAGTGGATTAAAAAGTTTTCCTAAAGGATTAATTTGATTCACCCCAAAATTTTTTATAACATTTAGTTGCATGTTTAATGTCATTTTAAAGCCTT
Organism: Scutellaria barbata; assembly: GCA_028654395.1. Classification (NCBI taxonomy): domain Eukaryota; kingdom Viridiplantae; phylum Streptophyta; class Magnoliopsida; order Lamiales; family Lamiaceae; genus Scutellaria; species Scutellaria barbata. The sequence goes on from JACJVH010000045.1 coordinate 52,244, forward strand.
CTATGTGATAATTATTTATTTTTTCTTTTTTCATAAGTTCAAAAGCTTTTTCTAGCCCATCAATAACAGGTAGTAATTCTTTTATAAATGTTTCTATTGCATATTTACGTGTGTTTTTTATTTCTTTATCAGCCCTACGTATATAGTTTTTTGTTTCTGCTTTAGACTTTAAGTTTTCGTTTTTATAATTTTCTAGTTTTATTTCAAGACTTAATATCTGTGATTTTATTTTATCTGTAATTTTTTGTTCTTGAAAAATCAACTTATTGTTATTTGAATATATTTTTTTTTTAAACATAATTATATTCCTAACATGTTCGTTAGTTTTATGTTAAACTTAGATTTAAGTGCGTTTATAGAAATTTTCAAGTTAATAAACCGTTAATGTCAATAATATATTTTAATCGTAAAGCAAAACATAAGTTTTTGATTTTTGACAAACTAGAAGCAGGAATTTCTTTTTTTGGTTGGGAAATAAAAAGTATACGCTGTAAAAAGTTTAATCTGGATAATACGTATGTAATAATTAAAGCCAATGAAGCTTTGTTATTAGGAGCTAACTTTATCCCAATAAATACTACTAATAAATTAATTACTATAAAAAAAACAAAAAAACTTTTACTAAAAAAAAAAGAAATCTTTTATATTAAATCTTATATAACTATTAAACGATATTCTTGTATACCTTTAAAGTTTTATTGGAAAAACCATCTTATAAAATGTCAATTAGCTTTAGTCAAAGGCAATAATTTTCTAGACAAACGTGATTTAGAAAAACAAAGAGATATTAAACAAAATCCTTATAAACATCATATATTTTTTCCTATTATATAACCTTTCACAATTCTTTTTTTCACTCAACAAACAACCTCTAACAGATACAACCTCTTTACTACAACATATACACTCTTTACTCTTACCAACAACCAACAACCAACAACCAACAACCAACAACCTCAAACCTCAAACCTCAAACCTCAAACCTCAAACCTCTTACCTACAACCTACAACCTACAACCTACTACCTACTACCTACTACCTACAACTAACAACTAACAACTAACAACCAACAACCAACAACCAACAACCAACAACCAACAACCAACAACCAACAACCTCTTACCTCTTATCAGTTATCAGTTCCTTATACCAACTACAACAAAAGCAACATCTAAAAGCTTAAAGCAACCTCTAATAACTAACAAATAACATCTAATAAGCAACATATAAAAAAAAACAACAAAACATTTAAAAGAAAACACCTAACACATTAACTGCCTATAAGCGCAAAACACAAACCTCAGACCTCAGACCTCAGACCAACATATTCTAAACTCTAAAAAATAACAGCTTACAACAAACAAAGAATAAAAAACTAAAATATAATGGAAAACTTAAAAGACATATAACTATTCTATATAATTAACACAATTTAAGTATATAATCTTAACTTAACAGCAGAAAAACATAAAGCATAAGATCTAAACATCTAAGCAAAAAAAAAACAACAGAATAACTACTAACGTTGAACATCTAAAATAAAATATCAATATTGTTAATTCATATAGCAGTATAAATTATTTAACAGAAGAACAAACCATAAAAAGTTTTTAAAAAAAAATACAAATAACAATTATCTAAAAACAAGAAAAAATATAGGATAAATAGCTGTACTAAAAAAAGAAAAATAATAAGAAAAATTTTTAAAATAAGATTTAACGAAACAATAAAAACTTTAATATATCAAACATAGAATTAAAGCTATAAAATAAAAAAGAAGTACTACAATAAAAAGACCAAGAAAAAGCACTGCAAAAAAAAATTAATGACAAACACTTAATATATAACTGTGCACTTTTGAAATATCTGCAGGCAAAATAGAATATTGTTCTTCTTTTAGTAATAATTCGTTAAGTAAAGAAGGTAATTTAAGAAAAAGTCCAGATTTTAAAATGGTATCATAAAATTTAGCTGGATGAGCTGTAGCTAACGTAATCATGGGTATTTCTGGAAAATTATTACATCTTTCGGCAGCAATTAAACCTATAGCTGTGTGAGGGTCTACTATAAAACCATTACGGTTATAAAACTGACTTAGTATAGACAAAATAGTGTTATCATTTACACTCGTACTATAAAACAAAGTTCTTAATTTCTTCAAAGGTTTTTCGTCTAGTATAGTGTAATTTTTATTATTAAAGTTATAAATCAAATTGTTAATAGCATTTGAATCTTTATTATAAGCATAAAACAACAACCGTTCAAAATTAGAAGAAACAACTATATCCATAGCTGGCGCTATAGTATTAACTAAATTTCTTATAGAAAAATCATTATATTCTATAATACGATGAAGTATATTATTAACATTTGTTGCAATTATTAGTTGCCTAATTGGCAAGCCCATTTTATAAGCTATATATCCTGCAAAAATATTTCCAAAATTTGCTGACGGTACGGTAAAACTTACATTCCTAAAAGGAGCACCTACTGCAAGTGCTGAAACAATATAATATACTGTTTGTGCTAAAATACGTGCCCAATTTATTGAGTTTATAGCAATTAACCTTCTTCCTTTAATAAAGCCACGATTATTAAAACTATCTTTAACTATTGCCTGCGCATCATCAAAATTTCCTTTTAAAGCTATATTATGTATATTATCTTGTTTAACTGTAGTCATTTGTCTTCTTTGAATTTCTGATACCATTTTATTTGGGTGTAAAATAAACATGTCTAAATTATTACAATCACAAAAACCAGCAATAGCAGCTGATCCTGTATCTCCTGACGTTGCACCCATAATAACAGCTTTTTCGCCACGTTTTTTTAAAAAATAATCTATTAAATTACCCATAAATTGTAAAGCTATATCCTTAAAAGCAAATGTAGGACCAGTAAACAAGTCCAATAAAAATTGATTGTTACCTATTTGTTTTATTGGAACTATTGAATCATTACAAAACCTTGTATAGCTTTTTTTAATTAAAAGTTTTAAGGACATATCATCAACATCATCAATAAAAAGACGCATTATACGATATGCTGATTCAATATATGAACACTTACTTAATTCGATAAATTCTTTATGCGAAAGTTTAGGAATTATTTCTGGAACATATAAACCACCATCACTTGCTAAACCAGTCAATACTGTATCTTCAAATGAAAGTACAGGAGCAACACCGCGAGTACTAACGTAACGCATTATTTACCACCCATTTTTTGTCATAAAACTTTAAACGTTTTCAACCCTTACTCTAGTAATATGTCCTAGAATAACATTTGTAGATTCTAGTTTACCGATCGCTAAATTCATATTTGCTTCTTTTGTACTATAAGTTAATAAAATAATAACAAATGAACTTTCCTGTTTTTTTAGCAATAAATGTTTTATTCTAATTCCTAGTTTATAAAATATATTTACTACATGTCCTATCATATTGAAACTAATAAGCATAAATCTCAAATAATAATCTGTAATTACTTGATCTATTGGTAAAATAGATACCGTTGCCATAGTACTAAAAGCTAAATAAGGAGTACGATTTATATGTTCTGTTAATTTATTTCTAGATACATCTAACAAATCAGATATTATGGCTGAAGCGGTAGGTTCTGAACCAGCCCCTATGCCATAAAACAATGTTGATCCAACAGCATCACCATTTATTTCAATAGCGTTTGTTACTCCATGTACATTAGATAATAATCTGTTTTTTGGAAGTAGAACAGGGTGTACTCTTAATTCTATTCCAGTTTTCTTTCGTTTAGAAAGTCCTAAATGTTTTATATTATATCCTAATTTATCAGCTTTTTTTACATCAGTTATGTTTATACAACCAATACCTTCAATATAAATCTTTTCAAAGTGTAAAGGAATACCATAAGCTATTGCCGCTAAAATTGTTAATTTATGTGCAGTATCAGTTCCTTCTAGATCCAATGTAGGGTCTTCTTCTGCATATCCTAATAATTTAGCTTGATTAAGTATGTTTTCACAAGATATCCCTTTTTTCATATTTGTAAGTATATAATTAACTGTACCATTAATAATTCCAGCTATACTATAAATACGATTGGCACATAACCCTTCACGAATACATTTTATTATTGGAATACCTCCAGCTACTGCTGCCTCAAAAGCTACCATTACCCCTCGTTTTTTAGCAGCACAAAAAATTTCTTTCCCATGTATTGCAATCATTGCTTTGTTTGCTGTAACAACATGTTTTTTATTATTAATAGCTTCTAATACAAGTTTTCTAGCTATATTACACCCCCCTATTAATTCAACAACTACATCAACATTAGGATTTCGCACAACTTCAAAAATATTTCTCGTTACTTTAATACCTGTTAAATTACAAATTGGATTATCACTACGTGTACCTATCTGTTCTATAATAAATTGACTACCTATTCTCCGAAAAATTTCATTATAATTTTTTTTTAAAAGATTAAAAGTCCCTCCACCTACAGTTCCTAATCCACAAATACCTATTCGTATCAATTTTCATATTCCCTTAACTTATATTATTTATACGTGCCGATTTACCTTTCAGATCACGAAGATAGTAAAGTTTAGATTTACGAACCTTGCCTTTACGATTAATTTTAATGCTAAATATACATGTAGAATAAGTCTTAAATGTACGTTCGATACCTATTCCACTAGTTACTTTACGCACTGTAAAAGACGAATTTAAACCCCTATTGCGTTTTCCAATAACTAATCCTTCAAAAGCTTGTAATCTTTCAATAGAACCTTCAAGCACCTTAATTTGTACTATAACTGTATCACCCGTCATAAACTTTGGAATTATTTTAGTTTTCATTTGTTCTAATTCTATTGCTTGAATTAATTGATTAATACTCACTGTACACTCCTTTTAAATTGTTTAATAGTAGACCCTCACAGATAAGAAATTGCTAGTATAAATTTATCTATATTTACATTAGTAAGAACACTAGCAGTCAATAAATATTATTTTTTATTCTTTACTACTAGAATATAATTCTTACCTGTTACAAAAATCTACTGTACCTTTCCTATATATTTTTAATATTAAACTCTTAAATTTTTAAATTGATACAGATAATACTCACCTTTTTGTAAGTTAGGTAATAATTTTTTTTGTAATTTAATTAAAGATCCAATAAGAGTTTTAGCTTTTTCACATGTTTTAATTCCATACAATTGCACAATAAAAAATCTATGCACTAAACGTATACGCTTTACTTTTAAATATATATTTTTACCTTTTATTTCTAAAATCCACAATCTACTATAATCTATTATGTTACATCTTTGATTTGTATAAGAGTTAACTTTTATCCACCCTTTAACCCCATAAGACTTAGCTATACTTCCCATAATTATATTCACTTTTTGTCTTTCTTATTTTTTTTTAATAAGGATAAAACCCTATTAGAAATTTTTGCACCTTTATTTTTCCAATAACCTAATCTACTACTGTTTATACAAAATCTTTTTTCACTTATAACTAATGGATTATAATAACCTATTTTTTCAATAAATTTTCCATCACGTGAACTTCTAGAATCTTTAACATTAATCTGATAAAATGGCCTATTTTTACATCCACAACGCGTCATCCGTATTTTAACCATTACACTAACTCCATGCTTATTAATTCTTGTTCTTATCTATTATTTTATTTTTGCAAATCAATGGCATCATACTACGTAAAACTTTTCCAACTTTTTCAATTTTATGCTCCGAATTAATACGCCGTTTTGTTTTAAGTAACGTAAATCCTGTTTTTTTTTCAATAATAAAATCTTTTGCAAATTTCCCATTTTGTATATTTTCTAATAAAGTTTTCATATTTTTTTTTGTATCATTGTTAATGATTTTATGGCCGCTTACATAATCCCCATATTCAGCTGTGTTAGATATTGAATAACGCATATCACCCAAACCCCCTTCATATATTAAATCAACAATAAGTTTTAATTCATGCAAACACTCAAAATAAGCCATTTCTGCAGAATATCCAGCTTCTACTAAAACCTCAAATCCAGCTGTTATTAATGCTGATACGCCACCACACAATACAGCTTGTTCTCCAAATAAATCTGTTTCAGTCTCTTCTTTAAATGTGGTCTGAATAATACCTGTTTTTCCACATCCAATAGCACTTGCATAAGATAAAGCAATATCTTTAGCTTTACCTGAATTATCTTTATAAATAGCAATTAGACTAGGTACACCACCACCTTGCATATAAGTTGTGCGTACTGTATGTCCTGGCGCTTTAGGAGCTACTAATACAACATCTATATCTTGCCTAGGTTCTATTTGTTGATAATGAACATTAAAACCATGAGCAAAAATTAATACTGCACCACTTTTTATATTGTTTTCTACATAACGATAATAAATATTTTTTTGTAATTCATCTGGAACTAACATAACTACAATATCTGCATCTATAATTGCTTTTTCTATTACTTCTACCTTCAAACCAGCTACTTCTGCTTTTTTCCATGAGCGTGAACCTTTATATAAGGCTACCTTTATATTTACTCCTGAATCTTTTAAATTATTAGCATGAGCATGCCCTTGTGATCCATAACCAATTACTACTACTCTTTTTTGTTTAATTAAAGATCTATTACAATCTTTTTCGTAATATATTTTCATTTTTCTTTTCCTTTTCTTTTTCTAACTTAATTTTACTTTTACCCAAACACGCGGTATCCCTGAAACTCCAGTGCGAACTACTTCATTAATACCTTTTAATGCATTAATAAAAGCATCTAATTTATCTTCATCTCCAGTGATTTGTATTATATAATCTGTTGTTGTTACATCCACAATATTAGCTCTAAAAATATCTGTAATCCTTTTTATTTCAGCTCTCCTGTCATCTGCTTCTGCTTTTACTTTTACTAACATTAATTCTCTAGCAATATGAGATACTTCTGTTAAATCTAATATTTTCACTACATCTACTAATTTATTTAACTGTTTTATAATTTGCTCTATTACACATGCATCTCCATTTGTCGTTAATGTCAATCTAGACAATGTTATATCTTCTGTGTGAGCTACATTTAGAGTTTCTATGTTAAAATTACGTTGTGAAAATACTCCTACTATTTTTGATAATGCCCCTGGCTCGTTTTCTAATAAAATAGATATAATATGCCGCATTATTTATTACTCCGCTTTTGAAATGATCATATCATTAATAGCTCCTAAAGGTTTTTGCATAGGATAAACATGTTCAAGTGGATCAATATAAATATTTAAAAATACTAGCTCATTTTTATTAATAAATACTGTTTCTAAAGCCGATTCTAATTCCTCTATTACTTTTACTGTGATAGCGTTTAATCCATATGCTTCAAACAATCTATGAAACTCTGGTAAAGATTCAACGTAAGAATTAGCATGCCGTGCCTTATAATTTATATCTTGCCATTGCCTCACCATACCTAACGAACCATTATTTAAATGTATAATTTTTAATGATATATCAAACTGTTTACATGTTGATAATTCTTGCATCATCATTTGAAAACTTCCTTCTCCAGTAATTAATACAACGTTCTCATGAGGATAACTTAATTTTACCCCCATAGCAGCCGGTAACCCAAAACCCATAGTCCCTAAACCACCAGAAGTTATCAATTTATTAGGTTTATTAAACTTATAATATTGTGCTGCAAACATTTGGTGTTGCCCAACGTCAGTTGCTATAATAGCTTCTCCTTTTGTTTTTTTATATACAGCTTCAATTACTTGTTGAGGTTTTATTAAATCTCTACTTAAAGCTGTAACTGGCTTATATAATTTACCGTCTCTATTTTTTATCCATTTGTTTATACATTTCCACCAAATTTCTAAATGCTTTTTTCTATTTTCAAGATTAATTTCATCTTTATAGCTCTTGTTAATTTTACTTAACAATTCTTTTACTACCTTTTTTGCCGATCCTATTATAGGTATATCTGCCAATATAGTTTTTGAAATTGAACACGGATCAATATCTACATGAATTACTTTTGCGTTAGGACAAAATTTTTCTGTATTGTTTGTTACTCTATCATCGAATCTCGCCCCTACACAAAATATAAGATCTGAATTATGCATAGCATTATTTGCTTCATAAGATCCATGCATCCCTGGCCAACCTATATATTGGAAATCACTTTGAGGATACGCACCAATTCCCATTAAAGATGTGACAACTGGTAAATACGCTATGTTTGCAAATTCTCTTATTTTATGACTCGCTTTTCCTGTTATTGCTCCACCACCGACAAATAATACAGGCTTTTTTGCTTTTAACAATAATTTTAATGCTTTTTTTATAAACTCTTTATTGTTACAAACATTTTTCTTTTTTTCTCTTAGTTTTATATCATTTTGTTTAATGTATTCATATAACTCATTAGGTGCCGTCATGTCTTTAGGAATATCTACCAAAACTGGACCTAATCTTCCTGTGCTTGCTATATAAAATGCCTTTTTTAATATTGTAGGTATATCTGCCGTATCACGGATAGTAAAACTATGTTTAACTATTGGCCTAGTTACACCGACTATATCCGTTTCTTGAAATGCATCTTCTCCTATTAATTTACTTACAACTTGTCCACAAAGTATTACCATCGGTATAGAATCCATATATGCTGTTGCAATACCCGTTACTGCATTTGTAGCGCCTGGCCCTGATGTTACTAATACTACCCCTGGTTTTACACTAGCCCTTGCATATCCGTCTGCCATATGTGTAGCTGCTTGTTCATGGCGAACCAAAATGTGTTTAACAACTTTTTGACGAAATAAAGCATCATAAATATGAAGAGCTGCTCCACCTGGATACCCATAAACATATTTCACGTTTTCATCTTTTAAAAACCGTATTATCATATCTGCTCCTGACAACAATTCCACTTTTTAGCTCCTTTTTATATAGATAAATTTGTTTTTATTTTATAACATAGTTCAATTTATTACAATTTTTATGCTAAACTATTAGAGTTACTTTTTTTTACATCACATTATGACTTTAATACCACACAACAAAATAATATCAATCATACTGCAACATTTTATCTAATAACAAATAACCTCTTACCAGTCTTCAACAAACATTATTCACATGCATTTACCTTTAACAAAAATCCTTTTTTCCTAAACCTTATTCTACAATTTCCTTTTACAACCTACTTACTTTGTTTTTAATTATACAAATAACACACTATTTTTATCGCTCTACCATTTTCATTTCATCTACTATCTACTATCTACTATCAACTTAAACCTTTTTACACAACATTTACCAATAACTTTTTAGTATAATGAATTACCATTTTCATATATCAAACAATTTTTTCCTTTTTCTTTTACTTAAGTTTTATATACATACAACTCTTTATTTTTATTTTATACCCTATATATAGCTCTTATCTAGCAATTTTAAACCTTATATCAATTACAAGTCCTTATAAACACTACAGCAAATCACTCTAACATCTTTAAATACACACCTTCCACAAATACACTACACCTAATATCAACGACTAACATAACTACTAACAGCTATTTATCAATTTAATATTGCGTATAACTATCAAAATTAATAATAAACAAATTTAAATGCACTCTACCACAGAACCATACCTAAATAATTTTAAGTCATACACACCAAAGCTCTAATAAGCAAACCTCTAAACTAACAACAACAACAAGATCTAAATTATCTAACATATTTACTCTAAACTAACAACAAGAACAAGATAACAATACTCTAACAACTATCATCTAACTTCTAACTTATAATTAATAAAAAACAAGTTAAGCAACAAACATAAACAACCTCTAATAAACAATTTAAGCAACCATTATAATTCTAACCTCTAAACAAATAACCTCTAAACTACAATATCTTTTAAGCAAACATCTAATAAATAATCAATAACAAACAATCAAAGCAACCATTTTAATTAAATAAACCTCTAAACTACAACATCAAAGTAACCTACAAGCCTAAAAACTCTAAACAAAAAGAAACATCAAACCTAACAACTCTAACCTACAAGCCTTAAACATCTAATTAATAATTTAAGCAAAAAACCTCCTCTAACCACCAAACATAACCTCTAACAGATAACATCTACTAACTACTAACTACTAACAGATAACAGATAACCTCTTTTATACAACCTCAAACAGCAAACAGCTAACAGCTAAAAGCTAAAATCTAAAATCTTTAATCTTTAATATTTAATCTTTTAACCAACCTCTAACAAACACCTCTTAAAAATAAAACTCTAAACTACAACCTCTTCTCAACTAACAAATAAACATCTAACAAACACTAAATAAACCATTAATTTATTAACATCTAACAACATAAAAATCAACATCTAACAAAAAAACCAAAAATGTACAAACTTAAACTAAATAGTGATAATACAAATTATATGTTAGAATAACAACCTCTAAAACATAAATTCTAAAAACTTTAAAGCAACAAACAACATTATAACAACTATCAGCAAAATAAGATAAACACAAAATACCAAAATAACCTCTAACCACAAAATAAAAAACACAAACCACTAGCCTTAAACATTTTAATATAACCTCTAAACATAAAAACTTTAATCTAAACTAAACACTCTAATCTATAATCTACAATCTACTTTCTCAAAACTTTAATCTTTTATCTTAAAACTTAATACTTTTAACAACAATCTAATTCTACAATCTAAACACTCATTTATTCAACCTCTAACAACACTCAACTTTTTACTAAATTACATTTCTCATCTAACAACAAACACATATTTTAATCTCTAAATACATAAATACAAAGTTTATATGAAGCATTGAGCTAAGCACAGTAACTGTTAAGCATGAAGTGAGAGCAAAAAACAAAAAAAGGCAGAAAAGTACATAAATATCAAAAAGCTAAAAACAAATGTATTAATTATAAAACATAAGGACAAAAAAGGATCACAAACAAAATAAATATAAAATACAACATAAAGTACAGTCAAAAAAAAAAACAAGGATTTGAAAAAACAATGTTTATAGAATATATACATTCAGTTCTATTTTTTTTTATAACATTATTACCTGTTGCTAACCCTATTGCAAGCACGACCTTATTGTTGACTTTAGGAAATAAAATTAAAGCAAAGGAACGAAAAAAACAAATCTATTTTGCTACTTTATATGTTGGTATTATTATTCTTGTTTGTTTTTATGCAGGAAAAAATATACTAAATGCATTTGGTGTCTCTATAAATGCACTACGGTTAGCTGGAGGCATAATTTTGTTATATTTTGGATTTGACTTGTTGTTTAATGTTACCGAAAAGAAACAGATTACAGAAAAAAATCATTTACAACAATCACACCTCAACATATCGTTTGTTCCACTTGCTTTACCAGGAACAGCTGGTCCTGGCACAATTGCTTTGATTATTAGTTCATCTTCAAGTTTGCCTTCTTCATGTTTGATACATTTTGTAATATGGTCTGTTACAGCGTTGTTTACATTAATGTTTTTAATTTGTTTGTTAAGTGCGAATAAGATATTTAAAAGAATTGGACCTTCTGGTATTGATGCTATTTCTCGTATTATGGGATTTATATTGATTTCTATGGGAGTACAATTTATTATTACAGGTTTCCAGAATATGTTAATAGTACTATTTCATTTATAAAAAGGTCTATCAAAACAATACGAATTAAAAAAAATAAAAACAAACACACCGTTACAACAATTACATCAATACAAAAGATGATATAAATGTGCTATTTAGTTTCTAATTTAAATAATAAAACAATTACACAAAATAATGATACAGAGTTGATTAACATGTGCATACAGATTTTAACTTCCCTAACCATTCCACTACGCACAACTTATACAAATCACTATCTTTAAACAACTTTCACACATTTCCATAAATAACAACATATAATGACAATACTGTAATAAAAATCTAACAATATACAGTTAATCAAAATATAGTAACAGAATCTAAAAAAATGAAAAAACCAGAAAAAATGAAATTATATAACTTTTATAAAGTATGGCTTATGGTGTGTATTTTATTTGTCCTCAATAGAGCTAATAAAAGTGTCATATCTTTTGGCAATTTAGCTAACAATTTAATATATATTTGTTTTGAAGGATGTTTTAAAATTAAACAATGAGCATGTAAAGCTTGCCTAATATTAAGATTAGGCAATATTTTGTTATTTAAGTACAATTCATCACCTATTACAGCACGACTTATAGATTGCATGTGAACTCTTATTTGATGAGTACGTCCTGTTTCTAACCAACAACGTAGGTATGTATGTGTATTAAACCTTTCAAGTACTCTAAAATGTGTTATCGCTATTTTCCCTTCATCATTAACTATATTTTTTTTCTTTCTATATTTTATATTTCGACCTATTTGGGAATTTATATAACCGCCTATATCAAGTTGACCTAGGACAACGACATCATATTCTCGAATAATGCTTTTTTCTTTTATTTTTGTTTTAAGGTCTCTATATGATACTAAGTTCTTAGCTATTATTACTAGCCCACTCGTATCTTTATCAATACGATGTACCAAACCTGCTCTTGGTAAGTTTATAAAGTCGGTCTTTTTATAAGACAAAATTGCATTAACTAAAGTTCCTTTAATATTACTTTTAGAAGGGTGTACAACTAAACCAAATCTTTTATTTATAACCAGTATTTCGTTATTTTCATAATTTTTGTAAAAATAATCAGGTTCAAACACTCGTTCAACAATATACAACTTCGTATAATGTATTAGGCTTATCCATTTGAATTTATTTAAAAATATATTTTGCTTAACTGTGAAACCGTCTAATCTTATTTTTTTTTTTATAAATGTTTTTATTTTTTCTCTAGTAATATAAAAAAGCTTTCTTGATGTTTTATCTAGTCGCAGTCCCTTCCTGATGCTTAAAAGACACTTTATCGTTTTCATATTCTAAACTTTTTTTCTTTCTATTATATAGACCATTCTTTTCCTTTTATATAACACACACATTTTCTTTTCTAATTAACAAACATTAATTATCTTTAAACAAAAGATATTAACAAACAAACAAACTAACAAATATAAACACAGCGACTATATAAACAATGTTTTGTTTGATTTGACATAGATAATAAGTTTAATTAGTATAATATTACTGGGGGCGTTATGGATTCGACATAAATAAAAATTTTTAAGAGCATGTCGAGATTTTTCTTCTCTCGTTAATCAAAAGTTAATATTTATTATATTCCAAAAATACAAGTTGTGCTCAGAATTATAGCTTAGCTGCATAATTCAAATTCATAACTTTATGTTTACTATTCCATAATTAATGAATCAAGAGCTATAAAGAGTAGTATATCGTTCATTACTGTCTTTACTATTGAACGTTAACCTTTACTAAGACTTACCTTAATTAATCTTGCTCATCAGGTTTTTTAACAATTATTATAAAGATGAAGCTTAACATGTAGAAACTTAATCATTTTATATTTTATGGACGCGGGTTCGATCCCCGCCGCCTCCACTTCCCTCTACTTAAATGCCGATATCAGGACTCGAACCTGATACCACCTGATTACAAATCAGATACTCTACCAAATGAGCTATATCGGCTGTATACTGGGGTACCAGGAGTTGAACCTGGGATGCCGATACCAAAAACCGGTGCCTTACCACTTGGCTATACCCCAAAAAAAAAGAAAAAAAGTATGAGAAGAAAAAAGTGGCTAGAGGCGGAATTGAACCACCGACACAAGGATTTTCAGTCCTCTGCTCTACCATCTGAGCTATCTAGCCAAAAGAAGATATAATTATAAAATTATAAAAAAAAAAAAACAAGAATAGAATAGGGAAGGGTATGTCTGTTAATAAGAAAAAAAAATATCGGACTGCAAATATATATCGAGAAACAAAGGAAACAAAAATTAGGGTATATGTGAATTTAGATGGTCAAGGTAAAATAAATATAAAATGTGGAATAGAATTATTAGAACATATGTTAGATCAAATAACAAATAATGGACAAATAGATTTAACTATAAAAACAAACGTATATTCACATATAGATCATCATCATACTATAGAAGATATAGGAATAGCAATGGGTAAAGCGTTTAAAAAAGCGTTAGGTAAAAAAATTGGCATTAAAAGATATGGGTGTTCTTATGTACCTATGGACGAATCTTTATCACGTGTAGTTATTGATTTATCAGGCAGACCATCATTACATATGACTAAAGTAGGTAAGTTTGATCTTTTTAGAGAATTTTTCAAAGGTTGGGTTAACAATTGCAAAAGTACACTACATATAGATATTTTAAAGGGATTTAATTCACATCATCAAATAGAAAGTATATTTAAATCTTTTGGTATTTCTATACGAAAGGCCATTACAAAAGATAAACGTATAACTAACAAGTTATATTCAACCAAAGGTACGTTATAAAAGTATATATTATGGCAATAATAATTATTGATTATGGAATTGGTAATTTATATTCTGTAGCAAATGCAATAAAAAAAGTTACGAAGGAAAAGGTTTATATTACTAATGATGCTAAAAAAATAAAACTTTCTAATCGCATAATACTACCAGGTCAAGGCGCTATAAAAGATTGTATAAAAGAACTAAAAAAAAAAGAACTATATTGGTTATTAAAAGAAATAATTAATACAACAAACAAACCAGTGTTAGGAATTTGTATTGGCCAACATTTGTTAATGGAATCGAGTGAAGAAAACAAAGGTGTTTTTGGTATAAATTATATTAAAGGTATAGTTAAAAACTATAAAAATAAAAACTTTAAAATTCCACATACAGGATGGAATATCGTCTATAAACACAAAGAACATCAAATTTGGAATGGAATAAAGAGCGGATCAAGATTTTATTTTGTGCATAGCTTTTATGTAAAAACAAGGTTTAAAAATAATGTGTTGGGTGTTACGGAATATGGTGGAAAATGTGCTAATGTTATTACATATTATAATTCAGTAATAACGGTTCAATTTCATCCTGAAAAAAGTTCATCTTTAGGACTAAAATTTTTAAAGAATTTTATTAATTGGTTGCCTTAAAGTTCAACAATATAATCTGTAGTTATATACTAATTATGTTACTTTTTATCTTTTTAATTTTTTTGTATTAATTTAATTGAACTTATGCTTCAAAATTATTATGCTTTATTTATCTGCTGTTTACTATATTCTAAACTTTTTGTTTTATTTTTAGCTTCTTAAACTCTGTATGTTGTTAGTACATTAGTTGTTATATTATTAATAGTAATGTAAAAAGTTGGTCTATTCTATTACAACAGGTATCTTATATTAATTGCAGTAGGCTTAATGTTAGGTTTATATAAGATATGTATAAAGTGTTATATGTACTAAATAAAAAATTAAAAGTAAATTATATTCTTTAGATATTTGTGTTTATGTTATTATGTGTTAAGATATGTGTTTTATGTTTTTGTGTAGTTAATTTAAAAAGTTATGTTAGTAATTAGATATTACGTGCTGTGTTTTATGTTTTTGTGTAGTTAGTTATTAGAGGTTTTGTGAATTGATTTGTAGTTAAGTGTTAAAAGTTTAAAGATGTGGCTTGGTGTTTACTTGTTTTGATTAAAAAAAAATTGTTCTTGTTTATTGTTTTTAAATATATTTTGTTATTAAAATTATTTGCTATTGTTGTTTATTGTTGTTATCAAACAGTTTTTATATCAAATTAGTTTTTATGTTAAATTTGTGTGTTTTTTTTTTGCTAAGTAATTGTTTGTTAAGTTTTTAGAAAATAGTTTAAAAGTTATTGTTTAATTTTGGTTAATAACAAAAGTTGTATAAATCTTTAATAAGATAATTAATAAATATTGGTTATGGAAACAGTGTTATATGAAGATAGTAGAATAAAAAAGTGGTGTGTATTTGCTGTAGCAGGTTCTGTGGTAACAGGAAGATAAGGCTAAAGGTAGGTTCATAAAGGTAAAAGGTGAAAGGTTATATAAAAGTATAAGAGAATGGTGGAATGCTAAAGATTGTAAGGTATAGGCAGTAAGGCTAAAGTATTATAGAAAAGTAAGTAGAAGGTTATATAGTAAGTGAAAAAAAAGTAGTAAAGGTTAAGATATAGATCTAAATGTTAAGAGGTGTTAATGGGAAGATATTAAGATGTTATGTGTATGCTGATAAATGTTTACAGTAAGCAGAAAGGAGTTATATAAAAAAAAGAATATATATACTAAAAGAAGATATTGTATGTAAAAACATTTGCTTGTTAGCTGTTAGCTGTTAGCTGTTAGCTGTTAGGCAAAAGAAATTGTGTTTGCTGAAAAAGGTGTTAAATGAAAGAAAAAGGACAATAAAAAAGGTTTTTGTGTTGTTTATGTCTTTAGTATTTTGTTAGTTTGTTTATGTATTATTAAAAAAAAATAGGAAAATTGTAATGGCTAAATGTTGTTTTGTTGATAATAATGTTTTTATTTATGGGTTGTGTGATTTTTGGTTTGATGTTTTGTTGTTTATGCTTCTATATTTATGATCAATGGATTTAATGTGTTGTGGGTTTGTTGTTAGCAGATGTGCTTGTTTTATAGTATTAGATTTGTGTTTTATAGTATTTGATTTCTGTTTAATTGTGGCTAATTTGTTATGTGCTTTAATTGAAGTGTTTAAGAGGAAATGTATGATGTTAAACTAAGCTGTATGTTATTAGTTATTATATTTTTGTTAGCTAGTTAGTTCGTGGTAAGGGCTGTATAATGTAAAACAAAAAAAACAAGGTAATATGCTGTATGAGGAAAAGTAGGCGGTACAATATATGTTTAGTTAATAGGTCTTAAAGCTGTTTAGTTCGTGGTAAAAGAATAGGATTCAAAGATGGTTGTAATGCTTGTATTGTAAAAAGCGTATAGGTATAGGTTTGAGGATAGTTGTTAATAGTTTTGGTTAAAAAGAATATATGTTAAGTGGTTGGTGTTTGCGGTTAGGAGGTAATAGTTAAGGGTTGGTATTGGTGTAAAAGGGGTATATAAACGGTAAAAGGATGTAAAAATAAGTGTTGGTATTGGTGGTTGTAGGGGTATAAAAATGGTTGAATATTGTTAGTGTATTTGTTAGAAGAAAGACTAGTTGTAGAAGTAGGAAAAAGGGTTGTGTGTATGAAAAAAAATATTGGTAAAAGAAAGTTAGAGTAAAAGAAGGTCAAGCAGTATGTATTGTAAACTCAATATTAGAGAGAAAAAGTTTATAATAGGTATGTTATTAAGAAAAATATGGAAAAAAAGAGATAAGTAATGCTAATAATACCGGCTATAGATTTAAAAATGGTAAATGTGTAAGATTAAAACAAGGACGTATGTATAAAACTACAGATTATGGTGATCCTTTAAAAGTTGTACAAAGATTTGTAAAAATAGGTATAAAAAGATTGCATGTAATAGATTTAAATGGTGCGGTTTTAGGAGAGCCAGTAAATAAATATATTATAAACAAACTTATTAAACATTATCCTAATTTGATTTTACAAATAGGTGGGGGTATTAGAAATAGTGCCACAATAAAAAAATATTTAGATGTTGGTATAAAATATGTAATCATAGGTACATTAGCAATAAAAAAACCACATAGATTATATAATCTATGTAAAAAATTTGGTAAACATATTATTTTAAGTATAGATTCATATAAGGGATATGTTGCTATAGATGGTTGGAAAAAATAGCAAATATAAAATCTACAGAGTTAGCAAAAAACGTTTCTAATTGTGGTATCAGCTCAATAATATATACAGACATTTCTAGAGATGGTATGATGCAAGGATTAAATCTAAAAAAAACAATTAAATTAGCTAATTTCGCCAAAATACCAATAATTGCGTCAGGGGGATTAAATAATGTATTTGATATAGTAAATTTAAAAACAAATAAAAACACTTTTATATTAGGAACTATTATAGGTCGTGCTTTTTATGAAGGTAAAAATAGATTTATATAAAGCACTATTAATTTAAAATAATAAAAAAAATAGGTTTTATTTTATATGAGCTTGTCTAAACGTATAATTCCATGCTTGGATATTGATTGTGGAAAAGTAGTAAAAGGTATAAAGTTTGAAAACACTCGTTATGCAGGCGATCCTTTAAAAATTGCTAAGTTTTATAACGAACAAAAGGCAGATGAAATCGCATTATTAGATATAAAAGCAAGTTATAGTGGAAAAAATAATACTATAGAAGTAGTTAAGAAAATAGCAAATGAAATTTTTATACCATTAACTGTAGGAGGCGGAATAAAAACTTGTAAGAACATTAGAGAATTACTGAATGCAGGAGCTGATAAAATTTCAATAAATACTGCTGCTGTATTAAATCCAAAAATAGTGCGTGAAGCATCTGATAAATTTGGGAGTCAATGCATAGTAGTAGCTATAGATGCCAAACGAAAAACAAATAAAAATATAAAAGAAGATTGGGAAGTTTTAACTTATGGAGGCAGAAAAAATAGTGGTATTAGTGCAATAGATTGGGCCTGTAAAATGGTTAAATATGGAGCAGGTGAATTATTAATTACTAGCATTGATAGAGATGGAACTAAAAGAGGCTTTGATATTAATCTTATTAAAACTATTAGTCAAAGAGTTAACGTACCAATTATAGCTTCAGGAGGAGTTGGTAATTTAGATCATTTTGTTGAAGGCATAAAAACAGGTAAAGCAGATGCTGTTTTAGCAGCTAGTATATTTCATTTTGGTGAATATACAATTGATAAAGCTAAAAAATATATGGCAAAAAAAGGAATTTCTGTTAGATTTTAAGGTAACATAAAATGAGAATGAGTTATAAAATTAATAAATTACATCCATATACACCTGGTGAACAACCATATAAAAAAATGATTAAATTAAATACAAATGAAAATCCTTATCCTCCTACTCCTAAAATAAATAAGTTATTAAAAAATTTTAATTATTATAAATTAAGACTTTATCCTGATCCAACAACTAGTAAGCTTAGAAAAATTATTGCAAAAGTATATAATGTTAAATCTGAACAAATCTTTATTGGTAATGGCTCAGATGAAGTATTAGCGTTAGCTTTTATGACGTTTTTTTGTCAGAAATTACCATTATTAATGCCAACGATAACTTATAGTTTTTACCCAGTTTACTGTAAGTTGTATAATATAAGATATAAAACAATACCATTGCAAAACAAATTTGAAATAAATTTAAAGAAAATGAATATCAGTAATGGAGGTATAATCTTTGCTAATCCTAATACACCTACAGGTCATGCAATCTCTTATATAGAAGTTAACAAGTTGCTTGATATACATAATGAATATGTAGTTTTAATAGATGAAGCATATATAAAATTTGGTTCTGAAAGTGCAATACCACTGATAAAAAAATATAAAAATTTATTAATTGTAAACACTTTATCAAAAGCTTATAGTTTAGCTGGGATAAGAATTGGTTTTGCTATAGGATCTACTTATTTAATAAAAGGATTAGAAAAAGTTAAAAATTCATTTAATTCATATCCTATTGATGTTATTAGTGAATTAATAGCTATTGAAGCAATTAAAGACATTAAGTATTTAAAAAAAATTTGTAATTATATTATTTATATACGTGAAACTTTATCAAAGCAATTAAAAGATGTTGGTTTTACTGTTTTGCCGTCTAAAGCTAATTTTATGTTAGTTAAACCAAATAATATATCAGCAAAAACAATGTTTATTAAATTACGCAATCATGGTATTTTATTAAGATATTTTAATAATATAAAAAAATATATACGCATATCAATAGGAACTATACAACAAATGAATTATTTAATAGAAACGATTAAATTATATATTAAAGTAAATATTTTATGGCTGTATTTACTAAAATAAAAAAACAAAAATTAAGTTTATTTTTAAAAAGTTTTAATATAAAAAAACAAATAAAATTTAAAGAAGTAAAACAAGGAACAGAAAATTCAACATTTTTTATTCAAACAGAAACTAAAAAGTTTGTATTAACCTTATTTGAACAAGGTTCTTATAAGGATTTAACGGGGTTTATAGACTTATTAAAATTTCTTTATGAACATTGTTTACCAATAGCAATGCCTTTAATTGATAAAAATAATATAATAATAAAAAAGTTATCTGGTAAACATGCTTTATTGTTTCCTAAGTTGTATGGTATACACCCAAGAACACAA
>JACJVH010000046.1:0-32500 GCA_028654395.1 Scutellaria barbata
TAACACCAGTTGCCATATTATGTTTATATAAAAAGATTAGCTAAATATTTTTGTGCGCTTTTAGTAATAATCTTTGATTTGTTCATATTTCTTCATTTAATATACTTACATACAATTATGGGTTTCGGCAATCCTGCTATTCTAGCTGCATACGAGCAGGACTTTCTGCATTTATATAGAGTTTAAGCATATATTCTTTCTTTTTTGTAATGTTTGTGTTTTTATGCACGTATGTAAACAAACGTGTTTTTTTTGTGGTTTTTGCTTTTACTGTCATCTTATATTTTGTTTTATAATCTTTTTTATTTGTGCTAGTGGTTTTCTTTATCATTGTTTTTTTATATGATCTAAAAACTTTAAGTAAATATATCGAATTTCCCTTTTTATAATTTATAAATTTAAGTTCGTTTATTAAAGTTACCATATTAGGTGCTATTTTATATGTTTCGTAAAATTTACGTAATAACAATATTATTTCCCAGTGCGGTTTATGAAGTTTACGGCCTTCTTTATTTGCTATTATGTATCCCACATAAGGACTCCAATTCTTTATACTTTTTAAAAAACCTTCACAATCCACTTCAATCAATCTATTATTTTTAATATTATTTTTCCTATACCAATATTTTACCGAGCGAGGGATTTGAACCCCCAAGTCATTCTTATGACACAGGCATCTAAAACCTGCGTGTATACCATTTTCACCAGCTCGGCAATTTTATACAATGTTTGCTATCAAAAGACTTAGCCTTTAACAAATTTCAACTTTAAATTAATTAATTGCCTATAACAAATAATAACTTTTAACACTTTTGCTTCTTCTCCACTCCTATCACAGCTTTCCACAAAACCTTTTTCCTACAACCAAACTCTTTTGTTTTTTATTTCTCACATCCTACAACCAAACTCTTTTGTTTTTTATTTCTCACATCCTACAACCAAACTCTTTTGTTTTTTATTTCTCACATCCTACAACCAAACTCTTTTGTTTTTTATTTCTCACATCCTACAACCAAACTTAACACATAACCAACACACTTCTTTTCTTCTTATACCTCTCCTTTCTTTTTACACCACACACTTCTTTTCTTCAACTTTATATAAATACAACTTTAAATCATATTCTTAACCTACAGCATTAAACCTAATTTAAAAGCACAAACTTTTTTACATAAGACATATAACCTCAAACACTTCTATTACCTTTCTATATATAACATACCTTACCTCAATACTAATATTATACATTTTTTAACATAACATTAATTAACATTACCTGAAATAACTATATAATATTACATATTAATACATACAACCGTATAAGAACAAGTCTTTTAATTCTTTAGCGAAAAAAAAAACAATTTTGTTTCAACTCTTAACAAACCATTTACACACCATTTAACATAACAATTCTCGCATCTAACTATTACAACATATAACTTTTTTGTTTCTTACCAATGTATTATTTTTTACATATAGTTTTAATACACCATCTCTTCTTTTTTTTCCAGCAATACTCTAACAACAACAACAACAACCACAACCACAACCACAACCACAACCACAACTAACAACTAACAACAAACAACAAACAACAAACAAACAACTACTATTACCCAATAACCTTTACTACAACCTACAAACCTACAACCCTCTAACCTCTAACCTCTAAACTCTAACAACTAACAACTAACAACTAACAACTAACAAAGAACAACCTACAACCTACAACCTCTAACTACAAACTACAAACTCTAAAATCTTTAATCTTTAATCTTTTAAAAACTAAACTACAAACTCTAAAATCTTTAATCTTTAATCTTTTAAAAACTAACCTCTAAAAGCTTTAAAACAAACCTCTAAACTCAAAACTCTAAAATTTAAAACAGATTTTAATAAATAACAACATAAAAATCACAACTAACACAAAGTCTCTAACAGCATAAAAACGAAAATTATCTAACAAAAAAAATATAGAAATGAACCATCTAGTAACTTAAAAATCCATTAATTTTTAATAATTAATATATTATATAAATTCAACATGACTTAATTTAACTTAACAAACTTTTATAAGAGCCTTTTACACTTTATACAACTTTGGTTTTTTTATTAAACAAACATAACTACAATAATCAAGACAGTAACTTTTAATTGATATAAATTGCAAAGAAGTGTATTATATAAATGATTGTATTTTAGCTTCAAATATTGATTTTTCAATAGGATCTATTTCTTTTATGGATAATTTAAGTTTTCCTTTATGATCTTTTTCTAACACTTTTACCGTCACAATATCTCCTTCACTAATAAATTCTCTTATATTTGTAACATGACAAGAACTAATTTGTGAAACATGAACTAAACCATCAATACCAGGCAATAAATTAATAAAAGCACCAAATTCCATGATGCGTATAACTTTACCTCTATATAACTTGTTTAGTTTTGTTTCTTCAGTAATCAACTTTATAGCTTCTATTGCCTTTTGTAAATTTAATTTAGTCTTGGCATAAATATGTATATTGCCATCATCTTGAATTTTCTATAGCAGAATTGGTAAACTCACATATTTTTTTTATAGTAGTACCACCTTTACCAATTACATCACGTAATTTTTCTGTTTCTATTTTTAATACAACATAACTAGGTGCGTTTATAGATATACTTTTTCTACTTTGACTTATTACTACATTCATTTTCGCACTAATCTGTTTTATAGCCTCTAAAGCTTGATTCAAAGTCCTTTGTAAAATCTCTTTCTGATCCGTTTTACTGCCTTGTTGCTTTATATCATTTGTAAGGCTGTTATACCTTTAAATGTAGCAGCAATTTTTAGATCCATATCACCAAATTTATCTTCCTCATCTACAATATCTGTAAGTACGAAAAAGTGTTCTTTTTTTGTTATCAAACCCATAGAAACACCTGCTACTGTTGTTCTTAATGGTACTCCTGCATGCATCAATGCTAATGAAGCACCACATACAGACGCCATAGAACTAGAGCCATTTGATTCAGTAATTTCTGAAACAATTCTTATTGAGTATGGAAACTCGTCTTTAGATACAACACCAAGTATTGCTCTTTTTGCAAGATTACCATGGCCAATTTCACGCCGTTTTGGCATACCTATAAACCTATTTCACAGACACTATAAGGGGTAAAATTATAATGAAACATTATATTATCATAACGGTCTTCTTCTAATCCTTCAATAAATTGAGCATCACGTAAACTTCCCAGAGTTAGAGCAACTATGGCTTGAGTATCACCCCTGCAAAACAAAGCAGAGCCATGAGTACAAGGTAAACAACATAATTCAATGGATAATGAACGAATGGTTTTAAAATCACGACCATCAATTCTTTTTTTTATGGAAAACAAAAAGTTTATAAAGATTTTTTTAATTATTAAGTTCAAATTTTCATAAATATAAAAAAGTGTTAAAAAGTGATTTATAAATGTTTCAAACACTTGGTTAGTTATAATTATCAATGCCTCTTTTCTTTTGATTTTATCAACTATATAAAAAGTATCATTAATACTATGATTAAATTTTTTAAATAAGTAATCTTTAAAAGAAGATATATGAACTTTTAGTTTATTTGATTTAAATTTGTTATTAATGTTTTTAGTTTTATAATCTTTACTAAATTCCTTTATATTTTTTATAACGACTTGCAATTCTCGATGTGCAAAACTAATAGCACCTATAAATTATTGCCTCTGTTTTTTGTTTTGCTTCCGTTTCTACCATCAATACGGATTTTTTTGTGCCGGCTACGACTATATCTAGTTCTGAACATTTTTCTTTAGTTTTATCAAGCCAAAAAACCAACCTCTTTATTTAAAACCTACTCTAGCAACACCCATACTTTGTTTTAAAGGTATATCAGTAATACCTAGAGCTGCATATGACCAATCATAGCGGTAATATCTGTATTTTTTTTAGCAGAAAGCACGGTACAAATTATTTGTATTTCATTATTATAAAGTTGTTTATATTTGGTCTTATAGGTCTATCAATTAGTCTTGATGTTAATATTTCTTTTTCTGTAGCGCGGCCTTCTCTTTTAAAAAAGCCACCTGGAATTTTACCTGCAGCATAATATTTTTCTTGATAAAATACAGACAAAGGAAGACACTGTTTGTTTTTTAAAACTTTGTTTACAACTACTGTACACAACACTATTGTTTTTGTCAATTGTTATAACTACACTACTTTAGTGTTTTTAGCTATTTTACCAGTTTCTAAACAAATAGTTTTTCCACCATACTTAAACTGTTTTTTTACAAATGAACTCAATATTTTTATCCTTTTTTATGTATTTTATTTATGACGCAATTTAAGTGTTTTTACTAAATGTTTATAACGAGAAACTTGTGTTTTTTTTAAATAAGTTAAAAGTTTTCTACGTTTATTGACCATACGAGTCATTCCTAGTTGTGAATGATAATCATATTTATTTTTTTTTAAATGAATTTGTAATTTATATATATTGTTAGTTATTATTGCAATTTGCACTTCAGAATTCCCTGTATCAATTTTATTTTTGCCAATGCATTTATTATGATATTTTTACCTGTCATTTTTTTTGTCTCCGATTTTTTCTTGTTTTTCTTATTTTTCTTTTAATAATATATTTTTTCTGTCTTTGTATGTTTTTTTTTCTGATATACATTTTTCTACCTTTTCTGTTTGTTTTTTTACAATCTTTTTTGTCTTTTTGTTGTATTATTCTTTTAACATAATTTATATGTATATAACGTGGTAGTTGTATTGACAAACAAAGTAGAGTTGTATTGACAAACAAAAGTAGAATTGTATTGAATTAAGAAAATAAAAAAAAAAGAAGAATAGTGTTATTGATGTATGAAGTTATAATTTATGTACGTTGTTAAAAGCTAGGTTTTGCAAGAAGTTTTGTTGTAAGAAAAATATTGTTTATGGGAAAAGTAAATATGTTGTTTGTTATAGGCTTAGTTGTAATGAAATATGTGTTGATTGTATATATATTAAATAATTTGTAAGAAGTTAAGTGAGTAATAGTAATTGTTGTAAAAAAGTAAAGAATTGTAGTGTTGTAAAATCTTAAGCTCTTATGAGTTTTTCAAATTTAAAAGCTTTGAAATTTTGAAGTTTAAGCTGTTAAGCTCTTATGAATTTATGATATTAGGATGATAAGATGTTAGGCTGTTAATCTCTTATGATGTATACTGTATAATGTTTTGTTTTTTTTTAGTCTTTTATATGTTATTTGTATTTTGAGTTTATTTTTTTGATGTTTGTTTTAAGTTTATTTTTTTTGATGTTTGTTTTTTAATGTTGTTTTTAAGAAGTTAGCGTTTGTAGGTTTGAGGTGTTTTAAAGCTTTTAGATGTTTTATGTTATATTTTTTTAGTCTGTTAGAGGTAAGAGTTTTGTTTAATAGTCTGTTAGATGTTTATTAATTTGATGCTTTGATGTTAGTTAGAGGTTTGTTGTTTTAGAATTTAGAGTTTTGTTTAATAGTTGTTTGTTTTATTAATTAGAATTTAGATATTGTTTTGTTGAGTTAATTCATAGAATTTTGTTAGATTAGATAACAAGTAAAAGAAGGTAGATATTTGTTAGATTAGATAATAAGATTTAAAGGTAGAGGTTAGTTATTATATAATGTTTGAGGATGTAATATTAAAGTAGAGGCGTTAAAAATTGTTGATTTAAAGAGGGTTTGGGTTTAAGAAAAGATTTTAATATCTAAAGCACGTTTTTGTTTTGGTTTTGGTTGTGGTTGTGGTTGTGGTTAAAGATAAGAGTTGAATGTAAGGGTTTAATTTTAAAATATTGTAACGTTGTAAAAAAAAAGAAACAACTGAATAAAAAAAGGAACACGTTAAGTTTTAAAAAAGAAAAATAAAAACAAAAACAAAAAGAGATATGTAGTTAGGTTTTAAAAAATCAAACAAGAGAGATAAAAACTTTAATGTAAATGGAGAGAGAAGGATTCGAACCTTCGAAGCTTACGCGGCAAATTTACAGTCTGCTCCCTTTGTCCACTCAGGTATCTCTCCTACTCCTATTAAGGGTTTTTAACGTCAATAAATATCATTAAATTTAAACAAACAATAATAAGTATTGATATAAAAAAAATTTGTTTAGTAACAAATTCAACTCGATTACTTTTATAAGTTAATATTGCCACAAATAACCAATAAAAACTAAGTAAGGACATTAAACTAAAATAAAACAATCCGGTATAACCATTTAAAAACAACATAAATTCTGCAATTATAAAACAAAAAATATAAACTATAATATGTTTTTTTGTTGTTAATAAACCTTTACTGATTGGAAAAACTGGTATTGAAGCTAACATATATTCATTTAATTTTAATATAGCGATTGAATAAGAATGCGGAATTTGCCACAACCAATAAATTAAAAAAATTATTATTGCTGCTAAATCTATATTGTTACTAATAGAACAATACCCCATTAAAGGAGGAAGTGAACCAGCTAAACTACCTATCAATGTACTATAAGGTGAGTTTCTTTTATAATATAAACTATACATTAAGATATAAATTACAATTCCTATTAATGACAAACTGATAACTAATATATTTGTTAATTGATACAGTATAAACTAATCCTAAAAGAAACAATATATAGGCCATAATTTATAGCCGTTTTTATAAAAGAAAATTAGTTACTAAAACTCTAGTACTTAGTTCTTAACATGATACTATCAATGTCTAAATCTATGTAATTAATTTAATATACAACTAAATACTATAATTTAAAATTATACCTAACAAACTTCCTATTAATATTTTTATATTCCATTTATAGATAAAAAAATTCCCCCTAAAAATTGAAATAACATTTCCTATTATTATATTTGGTTTTGCTATTACTAAATAGTTTTTATTTACCATTAATATTATAAAAAATCCATAATGAACCACCTAGTATAATAAAAATTATTATCAATGTAAATAATAAAGATCCAATATATATATTTTTGTCTAACTTAGAAACTTCTTTTATATTTATAAAATATATAAGTTGAACAAATATTTGTATTGCAGCAAATAATAAAGTGACTAGTTTAATTACTAATATTGGAAAACTTATGTTTACTACAAACATATATGCTAATGTTGTTAATATAAATGAAATTAAAAATCCAAATATACAATCTTTTAGATGATTTATTAAATTCAAATCATAATACCCCTATTAAATAAACTATCGTGTAAATACACACCCATATAATATGTAAAAAATGCCAAAAAATACTTAAACATAATAAACTCGTTTTATTTTTTATAGTTAACCCTTTAAATAAAATATTTAGTAATAAACATATTCCCCAATATATACCTACAACAATGTGTATACAATGTGTTCCTATTAAAGTAAGATACGCAGAAATAAAACTACTTGTTTTCGGTGTAAATCCGTTGTTTATTAAATTTATAAGTTCTTTCATTTCTAAAATTACAAATAATACACCTAATAATAAAACTATAAATAAATTAAATACAATTTGTGTCTTTTTAAATTTTAAAAAAACTATGCCTATAATAAAACTACTTAATAACAAGATTAATGTTTCTATATTTACCAGACACATATTATAACGGATAGTGTTTTTACTTAACAAAACATACACAGCAAATAATACAGAAAATAATATACAATCACTTAAAATATATATCCAAAAACCTAACAAAATATTCTTTTCACTTACCTTATCTATTTTATACATTTTATTACCATTAAAGTTTACATAAATCTTTTTTCATTGTTTTTTATTTCCTCTACCTTTATATAAGAAACTTTCTTTGTACTATACAAATAAAACATATACGTACTTATCATTCCTACAAATCCGATAATAGATAACCACCATATGTACCAAACCATTGAAAAACTAAAAATTAAACTAAATAAAGATATAAAAAACGCTTTACAAGTATCTTTAGGCATTTTTATTTTTTTATATTTATTTTTTTTAACATATTGTCTTTTTTTTAACAACAAAACCTGATCCCTATCTATTATGTAGGGTATATTTGCAAAATTATAACTGTTAGGAGGAGAAGATATACTCCATTCCAATGTTCTTCCATTCCACATATCACCTGAGTAATCTTTATTATTATCTTTTTCTATTATACTTCTAATGACTTGTAATACTTGACCAATTACGCCAAATAAAATTATTATTGTTCCAAACATTGCGATTAATAAGAATCTATGCCAAATCTTATTATTATAATAACTGACTCTTCTTGTCATTCCTAATACTCCCAAAATATATAAAGGAACGAATGCTACAAACAAACCTATTAACCAACAAACAACTGTATATTTCCCTATTTTTTCATTTAATTTAAACCCAAATATTTTAGGGAACCAATAATTTAAACCTGCTAAATATCCAAATAATACACCTCCGATTATTACATTATGAAAATGAGCTACTAAAAACAAACTGTTATGTAATAAAAAATCAACACCAGGAATAGCTAATAAAACTCCTGCCATACCTCCAATACTAAACGCTATTAAAAAGCCTACTGTCCATAACATTGGAATACCAAATTCAATTTTGCCTTTATACATGGTGAATAACCAATTAAAGATTTTAACGCCTGTTGGTATTGAAATAATCATTGTGGAAATACCAAAAAATGCATTTACATCTGCACCTGCACCCATAGTAAAAAAATGATGCAACCATACTATAAATGATAATCCTGTTATTACAATAGTTGCATACACTAACAAATTATAACCAAACAACTTTTTTTTACAAAATGTAGAGACTATTTCTGAATAGATTCCAAACGCAGGTAAAATTAAAATATAGACTTCGGGATGTCCCCATGCCCAAATAAGATTTACATACATCATTGGGTTTCCACCAAAATGATTAGTAAAAAATTGCATATTTAAATATCTATCTAAAGTTAATAAAGAAATCGTAGCTGTTAAAATAGGAAACGACATAATTATTAAAAGGTTACTACATAGTATTGTCCATGTGAAAATAGGTAATCTCATAAATTCCATTCCTGGCGCACGCATTTTTAAAATAGTCACTACAAAATTTATGCCTGCGATTAACGTTCCTATACCTGATATTTGTAAACTCCATATCCAATAATCCACCCCTACTCCTTTACTAAATTCAATACCTGATAAAGGTGGGTACGCTAACCAACCTGTTGAAGCAAATTCACCTATAAATAAAGAAATATTTATTAACACGCCTGAAAAAACTGTTAACCATAAACTTAATGAATTTAAAAACGGAAACGCAACATCTCTTGCACCAATTTGCAAAGGAACTATTATATTCATTAAACCAAACATAAAAGGCATCGCCATAAAAAAGATCATTATTACGCCATGTACTGTAAATATTTGATCATAATGATATGAAGGTAAATAACCTATATTGTTTTTATAAGCTATAACTTGTTGTAATCTCATCATAACTGCATCTGTAAAACCACGTATTAACATAATTAATGCAAATATAATATACATTATACCTTTTTTTATGATCCAATGTTCTTATCCAGTAGTTCCAAATATATATCCATTTTTTTAAATACGTTATGATACTTAAAATTAAAATAATAACTAAAAAGACGAATATTCCTGTAAATAAAATTATAGGTTCTTTATAAGGTATAGACTCAAATTTTAATCTACCTAACATCTTTATACTCCTTTATTACTTAATAATTTTAAATATTTTTTTTCTAAAGACGAATAATATTCGATTTTATTATTTATTGTTTCTTTAACTAATATTTTATAGTTTATATTTCTTTTATATTCTTTTATTTTTTTTATCCAACTTTCAAATTTTTTTAATGATACTACTAATACTTTAAACTTCATACCTGAAAATCCTTTTCCACTAAAATTAGTAGACAATCCTATATAAGTACCTTTTTTGTTTGACAATAAATAATTTATAGTTTTCATTCCTGACATAGCATACATTTGACTACATATTTGAGGTATAAAAAACGAATTCATCACTGTTTCTGAAGTTATTTTTAAATCTATAGGAACATTTATTGGTAAAACTAATTGATTTATAGTTGCTATTCCTATTTTTTTATAAATAAATAACCACTTCCAATCTAAAGATATTACTTCTACTGTTATTACATTATTTTTGTTGTTGATAAGTGTTTTTTGAGGGTCTAATTCATGAGTACTTTTCAAAGTAATAAGCCCTAAAATTAAAATAATCATAACGGGAACACCCCAAACTATCAACTCAACTTTTTTTGAATAATCCCACTCTGGTTTATATTCTATTTTTTTGTTTGTTTCTCTATATTTATAATTAAATTTTATTGTCATCAATATAACTGGAATAACAATAATCAACATTAACAAAGTTGCTATAAAGATCAAATACTTCTGTTCTAAACATACTTTTCCACCTGGAGTTAATACATGTATATATCCTTCCTTATTTAAGATCAAAATAAGTAATAAACTTAAATATATTCTTTTATTCATTTATATTTCCACAATTAATTTCATTCTCACTACTCTTCCAAAAATGATCTTAAAGCTTCTGACCGTGATGGATGCCTTAATTTCCGCAATGCTTTTGCTTCTATTTGACGAATTCTTTCACGCGTTACATCAAATTGCTTACCTACCTCTTCTAATGTATGATCTGTAGACATATCTATTCCAAATCTCATTCTTAAAACTTTTGCTTCCCTAGCTGTTAACTCACTTAATACATTTCTTGTTGCTTCCACTAATCCTTCATCTGTTGCTGCGTCTATAGGTGATGCTGTAATATTATCTTCTATCACATCACTTAAATAATAATCTTCATCTTCCCCTATTGGTGTTTCAATAGAAACAGGTTCTTTTGCAATTTTCAAAATTTTTCTTATTTTATTTTCTGAAATTTCAAGTCGATTGCTTAATTCTTCCGGAGTAGGTTCTATGCCTCTTTCTTGCAACATTTTTCTTGATAATCTTTTTAATCTATTTATTGTTTCTATCATATGTACTGGTATTCTTATTGTTTCTTGCCTGATCAGCTATTGATCTCGTTATTGCTTGCCGTATCCACATGTAGCATATGTAGAAAATTTATATCCTCTGCGATATTCAAATTTATCAACTGCTTTCATTAAACCTATATTACCTTCTTGAATTAAATCTAAAAATTGTAATCCACGATTTGTATATTTTTTTGCAATTGAAATTACTAATCTCAAATTAGCTTCAATCAATTCTTGTTTTGCTTTATGAGCCTTATATTCTCCTATTAACAACTTTCGATTTATTTCTTTTAATTCAACAACCGATAATTTATTTGTTGTTGTTCTAATAATATTTTTTTTTGTGATTTTAGAATATTACTTCTATAGTTTTTTCTACTAATTGTTTTCTCTGTATTTAATATAAATTTATCTAACCACTTTAAATTTGCTTCATTACCTATAAAACTATTTATAATTTCCTTTCTTGATAACTTTACCATCTTTACCATGTATTTTAATATCAAATTTTCATGAAATCTTATATTTTTATACTTAAACGTACCTTACTTAACAACCCTTCAAAATGTTTTGGCAAGAATTTTATTTTTGAAAAGTACTTTGATAAAAGTTTTAATTCCATTTTTGCTTCTTTTGACTTATAACCATATGTTAACACGTTTATTTTTACTTGTTTATTTTGTTTACGAATTTTTTCAAACAAATTTTTTGTCAATATATGATCTGGTCCTTCATTATACGTTTCACTAATTAATACATTATTTTTTGCTTTTAATCTTCTTCTTTTTTAACTTTTTTAAAATACATAAAACCAGTAAACAAATCATAAAAATTTACTTCTGTATCTTTTATTATTAAATCATAAATTTCTAATACATAATCAACTGCTCCCGGTAAATATACTAGCGCTGCCATAATTTTCTTTTGTACCTTCTTCTATTTTTTTTGCTATTTCGATTTCACCTTTTCTATCTAATAAATCTATTTTTCCCATTTCTCTCATATATATTCGCACGGGATCAAAATGACGAATATCATTTTCTTTTTTACAAATATTTTTGTCTTCAACATTCTTATAAATATTTTCTACTTCTGATATTTTGTCAATGATATTTATTCCTTTGTCTTTAACGATACATATGATCTCATCTACTTTTTCATTATCAAACAACTCACAAATTTCTGAATTTATCAAAAATCCTTGTTCTTTACCTTTATTAATTAACTCTTTTATATTTAACTCTAATATTTCAAACATATTTTTCTCAACATAATCTTTATTTTTACTCTCTCTGTCACACTAATTTTATAATATTACTTATATTGCTTTAATCAACTACTTTCCACTTTCTACTCCTGAACTATTTTTATATTGCACTCTATGTGTATAATTTACATACATTAATATATTTAGTTGATGTTCTGCATATTCCGTTTTTTTTGTTTATACCTTTGTTCTTTGTTTACTGTTATCTTCTTTTAATGTTAGCTGTTATGTTTTTTTTTCTTGCATTTTATTTTTTATTAGTTGGTTATTTTTTGCTTTTAAGATTTAAGATTTAAGTTATGTTTGAGGTTTATTTGTTAGTAGATGTTTTAGGTTGCTTTTAAGTTTTAAGATTTAAGATTTAAGATTTTAGAGTTTAGAGTTTAGCTTTTAGCTTTTAGAGGTTGCTTTTAAGTTTTAAGATTTAAGTTATGT
Organism: Scutellaria barbata; assembly: GCA_028654395.1. Classification (NCBI taxonomy): domain Eukaryota; kingdom Viridiplantae; phylum Streptophyta; class Magnoliopsida; order Lamiales; family Lamiaceae; genus Scutellaria; species Scutellaria barbata. Next base: position 12,755 of record JACJVH010000046.1, read on the forward strand.
TTGAGGTTTATTTATTAGATGTTGTTTTGTTGTTTTAATTAGAATTTTGAGGTTGCTTTTAAAGTATTTGCTGTTATAAGCTGTGTTTATTATACCATGTTTGTTGAATTTAACGAAATTAATATTTACGTTCAAACCGGGTATGTTCACGCTTAATCTTTTTAATATAACGCTTTATAGCAGCAGCTGCTTTTCGTTTACGAACAGTTGTAGGTTTTTCATAAAATTCTCTGCGACGTACTTCTGCCAATAACCCTCCTTTTTCACAAGATCTTTTAAAACGTCTTAAAGCAACCTCAAATGATTCATTCTCTCTTATTTTAATATAAGGCATTTTTTTTCCTTTTAAAAGTTTTATATAATATAATAGTAACATGATTATTTTAGGAATTGAAACATCTTGTGATGACACATGCATTGCCATATATGATACTAAGTCTGGTTTAATTACAACAAAAAAATATACTCAAACTATACATACTATTTTTGGAGGCGTCATACCAAAATTTTCTTCATTTTATCATTTAAATAAAATAATTCCTATTATTAAATCTTTATTCTTTAAATTTCAAATTCATACAACTAATATCAACGCAATAGCCTATACTGCGGGACCTGGATTATACCAATCTTTGCTTATTGGAGCCTATATTGCTTATAGCATTTCTTATACACTTAAACTGCCTATTTTAGGAATTAATCATTTAGAAGGGCATATATTTTCAGCTATGATCAATAAAAAAAAACCTGATTTTCCTTTTATTTGTTTATTAATTTCTGGAGGTAATACTCAACTAATTGATGTTCAAAATATAGGCCATTACAAAATACTAGGAGAATCCAAAGATGTTTCTCTTGGAGAAACTTTTGATAAAATAGCAAAAGTCCTTAAACTGTATTATCCCGGAGGGGTAAGGTTATCCCATTTAGCCTGTTTTGGTAAAATAAAAAAACAAAACTTTCCTAAAATATTAAGAAATAATATAACTTTCAGTTTTTCTGGACTTAAAACATATATTTTAAATTATTTAAAACAATTCAAATACACTAATAAATATCAATATAAGGCTAATTTAGCAAAATCCTTTGAAGAATATGTTCTTAATATGCTAAGCTACAAATGTTATAAAGCCTTAATTTATTATGGTAGATCTTGTCTTCTAATTTCAGGCGGTGTAAGTGCAAATAAGACTTTACGTAAACATTTTAATTTGTTTTTTAAAAATAAACTTAATAATTTTCAAATTACTTTTCCTGACCAAGTTCTTTGTACAGATAATGCTGCAATGATTGCTTATGTCGGAGCTTTGAGGCTCACTTCAGGAGAAAAAATAACTAACAAACTTCTTATACGCCCTACTTGGTGTTTAGAAGAACTTAAATATCCTTTATTTTAATTCAATTATTGTCTTTGTTAGTTTTACAAATTAGTTTATTGTTAATATTTTTGCTTTGTTGTTTTTTGTTTGACCTATTTTTTTATCACTTTAATTTCTTTTGTAATGTTTGCCGTTTCTTTGAAGAATATTTTCTTACAATTTATATACTGTTTATTATCGTTTAATCTTATTTATTATAAGGTATTAACTTAACTTTATTTTAACTTCTTTTACAAACTTTTAATGCATTAACTTTAAGTAAATACTGTAAACACTTTACAAAACTTTTGTACAATCACTAATTGAAATACTACACAAACTTTTATCAATAAAAGCTACAACTCTCTTTCTGTGCTACTTCGTTTGAAACCGTAATTTAATCCATATATTTTATTTATTAGTGAATTTTACATTATTTATAATTAAACCTTGCTATAACTCAAATACTTTTAAAGTTACTTCAATCACTTTAAATTTTAATAACTTTTTTTATCTCATTATCAATTTCTATTGAATAACTAGTATGTTTGTTACTTTTTTATAACTGCTTTCTGTTCTGTATTAGTTATATATAAAATAACCTGTTTATGTTGTATGTAGTTAAAAGATTCGTTCGTAAATAAAACATACTCATAAACGGAACATGATCCTAATTCTACAATCTAATCAAAATTTTTATATTAATTATTTAAGTGTAAATGAAAATGTTTATTATACCTGTTTCTTATAAATTCTTTTTTCAACCTACTTCTTTTGTTTTTTTAATTTTCAAATTTAGTATATTTTCCTGTAAATCTAATGTTAATAACACCTATTGGCCCATTTCTTTGTTTTCCTATTATTAACTCCGCAATACCTTTATTATCTAAACAATCACTATTATATACTTCATCTCTATAAATAAATAAAATTAAATCTGCATCTTGTTCTATTGCACCTGATTCTCTTAAATCTGAAATTATTGGCCGTTTATTGTTTCTTTGTTCTAATGATCTATTTAATTGTGATACAGCTAATATAGGACAATTAAATTCTTTAGCTATACTTTTTAAAGATCTAGATATTTCGGAAATTTCAGCCGTACGATTATATGATATAAAAGAAGAAGATACATGCATTAATTGTAAATAATCTATCATTATTAAACTTATTTTTCCCGTATCTCTTATACATTTTTTTATTGTTTTTCTTATATCTATTGGGGTAATCATTGGGGTATCATCTATATATAATTTACAATTCTTTATTTTCTTTAATGATTCCGTTAATTTCAACCAATCCTCTTCTCCTATATTACCTTTTCTTATATTCGTTTGATCTATACGTCCTACTGAAGATAACAATCGCAATATTAATTGCTCTGCAGGCATTTCATAGAAAAGATTATTACTGGATCAGATTTATTGGTTTTTATAATATATTCTACGATATTCATTGCAAAACTCGTCTTACCCATAGACGGTCTACCTGCTATTATTATTAAATCTGCTTTTTGAAAGCCAGAAGTCATATTATCTAATTCATTAAATCCTGTTAGTAAACCAGTCATAGAACTTTTTGTACTATACATTTTATTTATACTATTTATTGTTTTATTTAATAATTCATTTAAATTTAATAAATTTGTTTTTTTAACTCTATATCTCGATTCTGCCATTGTCAATATTAATTTTTCAGCTTTGTGTATTATGTCTTGCACCTTTTTACCATTTCTATTAAAAGCTTCTTCTGCTATTTTTTTTGAGATTCTTATTAAATTTCGCAAATTTGAACATTCTCTAACTATATCTGCATAAGCAACAATATTATGTATTGAATGAGTATTTCTAGATAATTCTGTTAAATAACTTATTCCACCAATTTTTTGTAATTTATTGTTTGTTTCTAACGATTCCGCAACCGTTTACCATATCTACTTTATTATTTTTTTCTGCTATATGTGTAATGGCATCAAATATATATTTATGTTCTATACTATAGAAATCTTCATTTTTAATAATTTCAGATATTTTTTTTCCACGCGGCATTATCAAGCATTACACCACCTAGTAGTGCTTTTTCTGCTTCTACTGAATGAGGAGGTGTTTTGGTTTGTTTTTTATCATTAATGATTTTTTTCATTTATATTTCTGGTATATTTATTTTTATATTTATTTGTTCATATAAACTTATTTTATACTCTCCAAACTTTTTTATTATATTTTTTTTTATGGTTATGTGCTTTTTATTTATTTTAATTTCATACTTTTCATAAAAAACTTTTGATAAATAACGCCTTTCCTATCGAACCAACTATTTTTCCTGTTTGTCCTGACTTACAAAAATCTCTATCTTTACATTTTTTAATTTTGTTTTTATTTTGTATATATATAGCTTATATTCCTTTAAATAGTGCTTACGCATTTGTTTTAAATATTCTATATTTTTTTTCTTTGCTATAATTGCAAAACCTTTTCTTATTAAAAAGTTTCTAGCATAACCTTTATTTACACTTACTATCGTACCTTTTTTTCCACTGTTACTATTTTTCGAAATTAATATAACATTCATATCTATCAACAACCCCCATTTTTGTTATAATTTTTATCAGTATAAGGTAATAATCCAAAGTATCTTGCTTTTTTTATTGCTTTAGTTAATTTTCTCTGGTATCTTACTTTAGTACCTGTTATTCTACTTGGAATTATTTTTCCATTTTCAGCAATATATAATTTTAATATATCATTTTTTTTATAATCTATTTCTTTAACTTTTTCAGCCGTAAATCTACAATATTTTTTTTTACGAAATAACATATTTTTTCCTACTTATTAACTTTTATTTTTGTCCTTAGATTTTTTTATAATAATATATCTAAATATCACTTCATTATATTTAAGTCTTTTTTCTAATTTTTTTATAACATATTTTTCACAATCTATGTTTATTAATATAATATTAGCTTGTTTTTGCTTTTTTATTAAATAATATAAATTTAAATTCCCTAAGTCTTCCAACTTGGTTATTCTTCCATTATTTTCAATAATAATTTAATTAACTTTTTTATATTTTCTGATGTTAAATTGTCATTATTTACATTTAATAATATATTTATTTCATAATTCATATTTTTGTCCTTATTAACAACCCTTCTTTTACATTTACCTACTATTACTACCAACTTAACAACCCTTCTTTTACATCTTACTACTATTACTAATTTTACTACTTATTTCAACAACACCAATCTATTATCTTACTTTAACCCTCTACATTTTTCAATTAACTAAATCCCTTCTGTTTATTTTATAAATCTTTTCCATTAATAAACTAACTACAACTTTTACTACAACTTTTTTTTCCCTTTTATACAACCTACCTTTTACTTATCACCACTTATATAAATTCTTTTAATATTTTATAACACATTTATTTACTAACAATTATAACTTTTTTCTTCCACCTTACACAAATTAACAAACTTCAAAACACAAAACAACCTCACAAAACTGCTAACTGCTAATAAATAATAACAAAGTACATTTAGCACAACTCCTAACTCCTAACTCCTAACTCCTAACTCCTAACAGCTAACAGCTAACAGCTAACAGCTAAAAGCTAAAAGCTAAAAGCTAAAATCTAACAACAAATTCTAACATCTAACATCTAACATCTAACATCTTATACATATCACACCTACAACATACGACTACAAAACCCCAACCCCAACCCCAACCCCAACCCCAACCCCAACTGCCAACTGCCAACTGCCAACTGCCAATTTTTTCCTTTTCCTTCTTTTTTTTTACAACTTCTTACTTGTTTTTTTAAAACAACTACACAAACCAGCAATCTTTTACTTTCTTTTAAAACAACTACACAAACCAGCAACCTTTTTAAAACTCTTACACCATATACTACTACAACACATTTACACAAATCATCAAATACACAACTACAACACATTACCACATCACCTAACACAATAATAATAATACTAAATACAATACAATTTCATTTTTCATGTAATACAAATACACACATTATACACCTTTCACCCAATTCCATTCATAAAAAATACAAATAAGTTACTATTTTTTTCTTTTTATAATACAACACTTTTTCATTTAACCACGAACTGTTTTACAACCACCAACCTTTTACAATCTCACATAATACACAACCACAATACCTTTACTAATTATGCCTAACACAAAACACACAACTATTTAGTAATACCAAATACCATCACTTAACATCTATTTTTATATATTTCTATCATTAACAACAGTAATAATACAATATTTTTTACAACAACCTTTATACCACATTTACAACAACCTTATTTACAAACAATACTAATATACACAACTTCACTTTCTCTATACAACTAATAAGTAATAACAAATTTTAACAACTAACAACTACTAAGTAATAACAAACAACAAAACTCTAAACAACATCACAAAAAAAAACTCTTTAATACAACAGCTTAAATCTTTAAAGCAACCTAAAACCTCTAATAAAAAACATAACAATAAAAACAAAGAAGAAAAACTAACAACAAAACTTAAAAATATTACATAAAAAACAAAAGCAAAAAAAAACACAAAATAAACATACACCATAAAACAAACAAAACAGAAAAAACAGTTAACATCTTAATCAAAAAAAAATAAAAAAAAAAGCACAAATTTTAAACACAACATAGAATATCTTAAATAGTTATCAACCAAATTATGAAAATTATTAATAATAACGTTTTACTTCTAACAACAAACTGTTAATAAAATTAATATATCAATAACAAAAGTTTTTAATGTACAAGCAATAAATAACCTGTTATAAAAAGTCTTTAAAGAAATAAACTGTTAATTTTTAACTTAGTACATTCTTAGTTTTTTGTATTAACTAATGGCAACAATACAAAATAAAATTTACCCAAATTTGTGAAAGAGAAATATATACTCTATTAATAATAAACAACAAGTATATGTAACAACTAATTTCCATTCTATGAAATTAAGATTAATTAAATATTATGAATCGTATTGCCTAATGATGCAGTACAAGCTGCTTCGTGTATTGCTTCTGAGAGAGTTGGATGAGCAAAGCAAGTTAAAGCTAAATCCTCTGCACTTGAACTAAATTCCATAGCAATAACACCCTGAGCAATTAATTCACTAGCATTGTGGCCAATAATATGCACACCCAAAATTATATCGTTAACATCTGTAATTATTTTTACAAGACCTTGTATTTCATTACTTGTCCTAGCTCTACCACAATTAGCAAAAGGAAAAATACCTATTTTGTAATTTTTTATGCCATATGAAATAAGCTGCTGTTCATTTTTGCCAACCCAAGCTACTTCTGGACTTGTATAAATTACCCCTGGAATAGTATCATAATTAACTGTACCTGATTCCCGGCTATAAGCTCAGCCACCATTATGCCTTCTTGAGCCGCTTTATGTGCTAACATAGGACCCCTAACAACGTCTCCAACAGCGTAAATTCCTGATAAATTTGTTTTGCATTGTCTGTCAACTTTAATAAAGCCATTAGTGGCAATAACTAGACCACTCTCTTTATCTATTAACGATTGTGTAAAAGGCATCCTACCAATACAAACTATCAACTTATCAAAAGTTAAGCAATGCTCACCAAAATGATCTATAAATCTAACTTTTACTTCGTTATTTACAATTTCACTACCAATAATACGCACATTAAATTTTATATTTAACCCTTGTTTTTTTAAAATTTGCGATATTTGTTTTGATAAAGAAAAGTCAATAACTGGTAATAACTTATCTAAAGATTCAAATATAGTAACTTTGCTACCTAGCCGACTCCAAACTGAGCCTAATTCTATCCCAATAATACCTGCTCCGATTATACCTAAACGATTAGGTACCTCTTGTAAATTTAAAGCAGCTGCAGAGTCTATTATAGTATCGCCGTTAAAAGGGACCTGATTTAGGCAACGAGGTATAGATCCTGAAGCAATAATAATATTCTTAGCTTGAAAATTACAAAGCTTACCTTTATGTAACACTTCTACTGTTTTTTTTGTTAAAATCTTACCAGATCCTCTTAATACTACAACACCATTAGCTTTGAACAAAGCTGCAATTCCATCATTTAAGCTATAAACAATTTTATTTTTATGCCTGATCATTTTTTTTACATTTATACTAATATTTTCAAAATTTATACCTATTTTTTCGAAATTCGCCTTAGCATCAATAAACTTATGTGATATTTCTAATAAAGTTTTTGAAGGTATACACCCAACATTTAAGCAAGTACCGCCATAAACAACTCTTCCATTATTCATCCATTGTTCAACACAAGCAGTTTTAAGTCCTAATTGCGCAGATCTTATTGCAGCGACGTAACCAGCTGGACCTGAACCTATGACAATTACATCAAAAAGAGATACCATATTTGTTTTTCTCATTACAGTTAAATGTTTAATATAAAACGAATGGGTTGTTCTAAAAGCTCCTTAACAAAAAATAAAAAATTAACTGCATCTTTTCCATCAATAAGACGATGATCATACGACAAGGCTAAATACATCATAGGCCGTATAACTATTTCTCCTTTTAAAACTACAGGACGGTTTTGAATTTTATGCATTCCCAAAATAGCAGTTTGAGGGGGATTAATAATAGGAGTAGAAAACAGAGATCCAAAAACTCCTCCATTACTTATCGTAAAAGTTCCACCAGTTAATTCTTTAATACTTAATTTTCCATCAACACCACGTTTCCTAAAATCCATAATTTTTTTTTCTATTTCTTCTATTTTTATAGAATCAGTATGCCTTAAAATAGGAACAACTAAACCCCTATTTGTAGAAACTGCTATTCCTATGTCTTGATAATTATGATAAACAATTTCTTTATCATCAATAACTGCATTTACTTTTTTGAACTGTTTTAGCGCCACCGTACAAGCTTTTACAAAAAATCCCATTAACCCTAGCTTAGTTCCATGTTTCTTTTCAAATAGTTCTCGATATTTTGTGCGTATTTCTAATATATTACCCATATCTACTTCATTATAAGTAGTTACATTGCAGCATTTTTTGAGCTTTCACGAACGTTTAGTAATCGTCTGACGTAAACGACTTAATTGTACTCTTTTAACTCCAATTTCATTAATACTATATTTAACATTTTCTTTTCTAATATTTACCCTTTTATCTTGTACTGTGCCATTCTCAAATAAGTTTTCAACATCTATACTAGTCTTAGCCTTACGTACCTCTGGTGAATAACTTTCTTCTAATTCTATTGCTTGTTTATAAAACTGTTTTAATTCTTGTTTTTCTGATTCATCTACCTTTTGCTCTTTTTTACACAATTTTTGCTGTTTGATGTTTGTGCTTGATGAACCTGAACTATAAAAACCTTCTTCTTTTTGTGCTACAATAATACCTAACAATTGCTCGGATTTGCATTTTTTACCTACTGGTATCTTTATAATTTGAAGAAACCCTTCAGTTGGTGAAACAACCTCAAGCAAAACTTTATCCGTTTCTACTTCAACAATAAGTTCATATGGTGAAATTTTATCACCAGGTTTTTTATGCCAAGTAGCAACAGTACCTTCATTTACAGATTCAGGAAATCTAGGGGCTTTTATTTCTATATATTTAATCTTTATTATCCTTTTTATTTTATTAGCTTTAAATTAAAAAAATGCTTCTTTTATTAAATTAGCCTGCTGTTTAAGATGTGCATCAAAATAACCAGATGCTGGTGCGGATGCAGAGGTACGTCCTACAAATTTTAGTCTTATCTTAAGTTTCTTATTTAAAAAGTATTTTATTTGATACCAAGCGCCTTGATTTTTAGGTTCTTCTTGACACCAAATAATATGTTCACACTTAGAGTAAATAGATATTTTTTTTATAATACTTTTTTCTGGGAAAGGATAAATCTGTTCTATTCTTAAAATAGCTGTTTCATAAATATTTTTTTCTTTACGATAAGCAACTAAATCGTAATATACTTTACCTGATGTAAGTATTACCCTTTTTACTATATCTGGCTTGATCTTCTCCGTTTCTCCAATTACTGTTTTAAATCTTCCATTAGATAAATCTTCAAACTGATCTTGCATATTTGTGCCTCAATAAACTTTTTGGTTGCATCAATATTAATGGTTTACGGTTTTTTCGTTTTGCCTGACTACGTATTAAATGAAATACTTGTGAAGGAGTTGTAGGAACACAGACTTGCATATTTTGTTCCGCACATAACTGAATAAATCGTTCTATCCGCGCGGAAGAATGTTCTGGACCTTGACCTTCATATCCATGCGGCAGTAATAAAGTTAGACTGCATAAACTTCCCCACTTATTTTCCCCTGAAGATATAAATTGATCAATAACTACCTGGGCTCCATTAGCAAAGTCACCGAACTGAGCTTCCCACGCTACGAACATATTTTTTGATGTAGTAGAATAACCGTATTCGAAAGCTAGAGCTGCTTCTTCTGAAAGAGAAGAATCTACTATCGTAAACTTATGTTGCCCTTTTTTTATATGTTGCAGAGGCGTCCACCTCGCTCCATCTTTTTGATTATGTATTACTGCCAAACGATGAGAGAAAGTTCCTCTTCCTGTGTCCTGTCCTGTTATACGTATTCCATATCCTTCATCCAATAACGAGGCATATGATAACAGCTCCGCAAAGCCCCAATTTATTTTTATACTATTACTACTTACCAATTTACGCCGATTTGAGTAAATCTTAGCAACTTTACTTTGAACTTTCAGTTCACCTAAATCGCACAATTTTACAGCTAATTCACGCATACGCTTCATTGAAAATGATGTGTCATTTAAATCCTCCTCATGAAATTTATACATACTTCCAGTTGTTTTTTTATAAGCTTTATTATTAGAATCATAATTTAACTTATGACGATATAAACTCACCATTTGTTTTACATCACTTTTTGATATTAAACCTTGTTTTAATAAATGTTTTGAATAAAGTTCACGTGTTGTTGGATTATTTTTTATTTTTTTGTACATAATTGGTTGCGTTATTGATGGCTCGTCTGCTTCATTATGGCCCCTACGCCGATAACATATCATATCTATTACCATATCTTTTTTGAATTTATTCCTATAATCAACTGCTATTTGAGTTACATATTGAACCGCTTCTGGATCATCTCCATTTACATGTAAAACAGGATAATTAAACATTTTTGCAATATCACTACAATATTTCGTAGATCGTGCATTATGTTTATAAGTGGTAAAACCTATCTGATTATTTATTAAGATATGTAACGTACCCCCCGTATTATATTCCTTTATTTTTGATATTTGTAATGTTTCCATTACTACACCTTGCCCAGCAAATGCTGTGTCACCATGTACCACTACAGGTAATACTTTTGTCTTATCATTCATATAATCTTGTCTAGCACGAACTGCTCCTTCTATTACAGGATAAACAATTTCTAGATGTGATGGATTAAATGCTAAGTTCAACTTCACATCACCACCTTTTGTCTTTATATTTGAACTTAAACCCTGATGATATTTAACATCACCCGAATATGCTTCATATATTTGTTTTCCTTCAAATTCCTTTATTATATCAGCTGGGCTCTTCCTCAAAATATTAACTAATACATTTATACGTCCTCTGTGGGCCATACCCATAAATATTTCTTTAATGCCATAATTACCAGCTCTTTGTATTGTTTCATACAACATAGCAATTAAAGTTTCTCCACCCTCTATACCAAACCGTTTAGTACCAGGAAAATTACTAGATAAATAAGCTTCTAATGCTTCAGCTGCAGTAATTAATCCTAAAATATGCAAGCTTATATTTTTTTTTTGTGAATATTTATTGAGTACAGATTCAAAACTTTGCTCTAACCATAATATCTCCACATTATTTAAAATGTGCCTAAATTCACATCCTATAGAGCTGCAATAAGTTTTATCCAAAACATCAATAATTTCTTTTAATTTTGATTGATTTTGACCTACTCCATTATTAAATGCTTTGTTTAAATCTTTTATATTTAACTTGTGTAATGACAATTGAATCGCCTTTACTTTATTTTTACCACTTATTGGATTTATATGTGCCTTTTTATGCCCCATATAGCGATAATTTGTTATAAGTTTCAAAACGCTCATTTGTTTTATTGTGTTTTTTTCACATGTTTTTATAGTTTTAAACCTGCATTCTTGTTTAGTAATATAGTCAAAAATTTGCCGCCATTCTTCAGTAACATTACCTTTATTTTTGTATTGTTCGTATAGTTCTTCTAAATAACTAACATTATCTAATGCTATTTTCATATTTTTTATACCTTATTTGAATAATATTCTTTATTTGTTTTCATGTTTTAGTGTTATACCTCCTATAATTTATTGCCTGCTTTATGCGTATACGAGTTATATCTTTACCAAGAATTACTATAGTGTTAATAACCGATGTAGAAATTAATCTTCCATTTATCGCAATAAAAATTGGAGCTATTATTGTTTTCATTTTCATTTGTAACTGGTTAGATACTTGTTTTACCTTATATAATATATTTTGTTTGTCCCATTTTTCTATATATTCTAATTGTAACCATAAATGTTTTAGTACTTTTATTTGTAATTTTTTTTTCAAAGCAATAACTTTAAAATCTTCCTTTTTTAATTTAGGTAATCCATAAAACACTTGTTCTGATAAATGAATAATATCCGTTAAAATTTTTATACGAGGTTTAATTGTTGGTAAAATCTTATGTATATAGTCTTTAGCCCATTCATACATAACCTGAATTAACGTTTCATTTTTCATTGACCGTATATAAATTCCATTCAACCAAGATAATTTGTCTAAATCAAATATTGGACCTCCTAATGATATACTCTTTATATCAACTTTAGTTTTCATATTTGTATTTTTTCTATACCATTTAGTCGTTTTTACACCACCTAAACTACCTAAGTAGTTTATTATTGTTTGGGGTAAATAACCCATTTTTCGATAAAATTCAATAGAATTATTTTGTTTTCTCTTAGATAATTTTGATTTATCTGGATTACGTAATAATGGTAAGTGACAAAATTCTGGCTGTTTCCAACCAAAATAATCATAAAGCAACTTATGTTTTGGAGTTGAAGTTATCCATTCTTCACCCCTTATTACGTTAGTAATCCCCATTAAATAATCGTCTACTACATTAGCTAAATGATAAGTAGGTGTTCCGTCAGATTTTATTAAGACTTGTGAATCAATCTGATCCCAATTCATTGTTATACTACCCCTTAATACATCATAAAATACGCATTTTCCTTTATTAGGAACCTTTAGTCTTATTACATAAGGCCAATTGTGTTTTTTACGAAATTTTAATTCCTTATAATCTAACTGTAAATCTTTTTCTTTTAATGTTTTATCAACTTTACATTTACGCAATTTTTCTAGTTCTTCACTTGTACGATAGCATTTAAATACTTTACCTACTTTTATTAATTTCTCAACATATTTATTATAAATATTGTTCCGTTCGCTTTGTCGATAAGGTCCCGAACTTTCCTCCGATATCTGGCCCTTCATGCCATTGAATCCCTAACCAATGTAATAACTCTAAAATTTTGTTTTCAAACTTACTTTTTGATCTTTTACTATCTGTATCTTCTATTCTTAGAATTACTTTTCCATTGTTTATACGAGCAAAATAATAATTTAATAAAGAAATATATGCTGTACCTATATGCGGTGTACCTGTAGGTGAAGGTGCAATACGTGTGCGTATTTTTTTCATAATCTTCTTAATTTCCTTCACAATCTATTTGTGGCTATACTGTTGCTTTTTTTTTTATCGAATTTTATCATTATTCAGCTTCTTGTATTTTATCCCGTTGCTTATAATTTTTCTAAGCTATGTTTTTCCATTATCACTATATTTTTTATATAACGATTTATGCTTAATGCCTTTAATTTTTTCATTTTTCAACGTTCATTGCTAATACATGTTTTTACCAAGTTTATTGTTCTTTTTGTACTTCACTTCTGTATATCTTCCAGTTTTCTTTTCACTATACTATATCCTTTTCTACTCTTCTTAATTTTTACTGCTGTTTTTTTTTGACTTTTTGTTTTTTTATATATACTTGTTAACCATTTTCTTTTTTTTACTGCTGTTATATCTTAAACTCTACATTTGTACTTTTTCTGATAAAAGATTTAAACAATTTATTCTTATTTTTTTTTCTTTTTTTTTGTTAAGCTGTTCTTTTTTTTGTTTTTGTTTTTATGTGTTAAGCTGTTTGCTGTTTACTGTTTAGTTATTATGGTTTTTCTTTTCTTTGCTGTTATGTTTTTAGCCGTATTCTGTTATTTTTTCTTTTAGTTTTTGTTGCTTTTTTTTTATTTCTTTGTTGTTTTTGTCTATTTAAAGCTGTTTCTGTTATATTACTCGTTCTTTCTTTTTAGTTGTTATGGTTTTTATTTGTTATTATGTTTTATCTATTAGAGCTTATTTGTTAGTTAGTAGAGGTTAAAGGTTGCTTTTAAGATTTAAGAGGTGATGTTTTATCTATTAGAGCTTAGAGCTTAGAGCTTAGCGGTTAGCGGTTAGCGGTTAGTTGTTAGTTGTTTGTTGTTTGTTGTTTAGCGGTTAGCGGTTAGCTTGTTTTGATGTTAGAGTTTTAATTGTTTAAATGTTTGCTTGTATTATTTATTATTAGAGGTTTGTTGTTAAATTTGTTGTTTTTTTAGATTTTTGTTTGTTTTTGCTTTTAAGACTTTTGAGGTTTGAGGTTTGAGGTTTGATTGTTGCTTTTATTGTTTATTAGATTTAAAAGAAGTTGCTTTAAAGATTAAAGATGTTTTTTTTTATCTGTTAGTTGTTGTTTTTTAGAGTTTACTTATTATATTTTATATGTTTTGATGTTAGAGGTAAGAGTTTGTATTTAAGTCTGTTAGAGGTTTATTTATTTGATGTTTTGAGGTTGTTTTTTAAGAGTTTGATGGTTTGATATTCTCTTTTTTCTTTGCCGTTTGGATTTTTGAGTTAAGTTAGAGTTTTTTAATTCTTTTTGTATTTTCTTTTTTGTTAGATCTTTATTTCTTATCTGTTCTTTTTGTTTATTGTTTTGATTTTTAATTGTTGTATATATTCTAATAACTTTTTTTTTGTATGTAATTTCTAATTTTATGTATTTCTTTTTTCTTTGTTGTATATTAGTAACTCTAATTAGTGTTGTATATAAAATATAAATTTATTTATTAGATGTAGGTTGTTGTAAGTAAAATATAGAAATAGTTGTTAGATGTTGTTTGATATTTGTTAAAAAGTTGTTGCTTTAAAGAGGATAAAATATGTTATATTTGTGGTATGTTTGTTGGAAAAGTTGTTAGGTTAGTGAGAACATTTAACAAAGTTGTTAGGTTAGTGAGAACATTTAACATAGTTGTTAGGTTAGTGAGAACATTTAACATAGTTGTGTTAGGAATATGTTAGTTGCTTAATGTTATTTTGAAATGTAAAAGTGGCGTTATTTATGTTTTTTTTTGTTTTGGTTAAAGAACTGTTGAATCAATTACATTTGTAATAACTATATACTATTACACTTTATTATTATAAACCGTATTAATTGCTATTTGTTTATATAATGTTTTGTAGTATTAAGAATTACAACTACCAAACCTTTTTTTAAAGCAACCATTTAAACAACATAAAACAAACCTCTAACAGATAAAAAACAAAACTCTAACATCTAATTAATAATCCTCTACCATCTAACAACAAACCTACAATATACAACTATACGACCTATAAATACAACCTTATACAAATATAATTAACAAGAATACAAACTCAAATAAATAAAGCAAAAAAAAACTACAAACTACAAACTACAAACTCTAAAAGCTTTAATCTTTAAAGCAACCTTTAACCTCTACTAACTAACAACTAACAGATAAAATCTACAAATCAACCTACTTTCTAAACAACCAACATCTTTACTCTACTTTCTAAATAACCATATAACATCTTTTTTTTACCACAAAGATCTAACAAACAATAACAAATAAACAATCCTCTAAACTCTAACCATTTAACAAACATCGAACAAACATCAACAATCAACAATCAACAATCAACATCTAACCATAAACCACCAACCACCAACCACCAACCACAACACCAAACACTAACCACAAAGCACAAAGCATAAAGCATAACAGCTAACAGCTAACAGCTAACAGCTAACAGCAAACATCAAACATCAAACATCGTATACATAACCTATAACAGCAAAATCTTAAATAAACAACATTACCACTTTTAACAAACAAAGCGAATTTAAACCAAACTAACAATAATCGTCTATTAAATACAAACTTATAATTATGTAGCATAACATCTTATTGATCCTAACTAATTTGTTTTCAAAAATAAATAACTTTTTCTTATTTTTACAACAATAACACCTATTACTACTAACTTTTAAACTGCATATAACATTTTTAAACTGTACACAAAACTAACGTTTAAATAACATATGCTATCAACTAACCAACATTCAAACATCTACCAATTAATAAATATTACAAGCTTACAACTACCAATTTTTCTCTAACATCTAACATCTAATTACCAACCTCTACTAACCAATTTACCAACAAACACTAACATCAACTTCTCTAACCATTTAACTATTTTTCTTATACAACTCTTTCTTCAATTATGCTACTAACTAAACAAATCCCATCTAACTAACAATACCAACAACATCTACTTATCTAACTTCCATTTAAGAATACAACTATTATGGTAAATGAACTTAAGAATACAAAAGAGGATGGTTTATATATAAATAAATATATGACAAATACGAATTTTAAGAAGTTAAAAACAAAATACTAAATAAACTAACAGATAACAACTTATAAACTATCCAAAATCAAACCACCCAATCTTAATGTTTTTAAAAACAAACAACAGATAAAGAGTTATAAAAAATCAACTAACCCAACTTAAGAAGTTAAGAGAATTTTTTTTTCTTATTGTACAACGAACTCTTACTAATAATAAACAAATTACAAGTTAAAAGTTAAAACATCATCTTATGTAGTTTATACAACAAAAAATAATCTTTAAAGTTTTAAAAAATAAATTAAGAATACATAATACAACAATAAATTTAATTAAAGCTTTTAATAAAGAAAACATAACAAATGTATTAACATATAATTAAGTTAAAAATCATAACAATACCTACTTAACGTAAACCCGTAAATATAATACATATCAAGTACTATACATATACATCACAAACACATTTTATAAGTATAAAATTATATATTTTTTTTCACAAATCACATACTCTAACTACATAACACACTCCACAATACATATTTCTTTTCCACCTCTTTTTTTTTCTAACTTACTCTTTTTTCTGCTTTTTCCACACTTACCCCTGCTTTCTTTTTTCTGCTTTTTCCTTTTTGTTTTATCCTCTACTTGATCTACAAAACTACATCTTATTAACTATAAAATTAATTTTAACGATACAATTTATTAAAAATGAAACAAATTATTTAAATACTTTATACAACATAAAAATAATAACACATAACTAATCTAAAAAAACATAACTAGAAAAAAATATAATATAAAACAAGCAATTAGTATTTATTTTTTAGATCTTCGTATAAAAAACGTATATAAGTATTAAACATATAAATTATGATTATACAAACATAAGTACTTAACAATTACTAGCCTGACGATAACCTACTCTCACATGAGGAGAACCTCATACTACCATAGGCGTTAGGTGATTTAACTTCTGAGTTCGGAATGGTTTCAGGTTGGTCCCACAAACTATATTCGTCAAGCTATTTTTTTATACTTAACATATATATGATAAAGCCTCACGGACTATTAGTACACGTTAGCTTAAAGTGTTACCACTCTTACACACCGTGCCTATCAACCTCGTCTTCTTCGAGGGCCCTTTAGGGTTTTAACCTGGGAAGTCTTTTCTTGAAGTTGGTTTCCCGCTTATATGCTTTCAGCAGTTATCCATTCCGAACTTAGCTACCCGGCAATGCCATTGGCATGACAACCGGAACACCAGAGGTTCGTCCACTCCGGTCCTCTCGTACTAAGAGCAGCTCTTCTCAAACTTCCTACGCCCGCGGTAGATAGGGACCGAACTGTCTCACGACGTTCTAAACCCAGCTCGCGTACCACTTTAAATGGCGAACAGCCATACCCTTGGGACCTGCTTCAGCCCCAGGATGTGATGAGCCGACATCGAGGTGCCAAACACCGCCGTCGATGTGAACTCTTGGGCGGTATTAGCCTGTTATCCCCGGAGTACCTTTTATTCGTTGAGCGATGGCCATTCCATACAGAACCACCGGATCACTAGAACCTACTTTCGTATCTGCTCGACTTGTTTGTCTCGCAGTTAAGCACCCTTATGCTCTTACACTATTAATACGATTTCCGACCGTACTTAGGATACCTTTGCGCTCCTCCGTTACTCTTTTGGAGGAGACCGCCCCAGTCAAACTACCCACCACACACTGTCCTTACACCGGATAACGGTATAAAGTTAGAAAGAAATTAAAATTAGGCTGGTATTTCAATATTGACTCCATACAAACTTGCGTTTGTACTTCATTGTCTCCCAGCTATTCTACACAAACAATAACCACTTTCAATATGAAGTTATAGTAAAGGTTCACGGGGTCTTTCCGTCTAGCCGCGGGTATACTGCATCTTCACAGCAATTTCAATTTCACTGAGTCTCGGATGGAGACAGTGTGGCCATCATTACGCCATTCGTGCAGGTCGGAACTTACCCGACAAGGAATTTCGCTACCTTAGGACCGTTATAGTTACGGCCGCCGTTTACTGGGGCTTCAATTTAATGCTTTCACATTTCCTCTTAACCTTCCAGCACCGGGCAGGCGTCACACCCTATACGTCCGCTTACGCGTTAGCAGAGTGCTGTGTTTTTAATAAACAGTTGCAGCCACCTGGTTTCTTAGGCCGATTTTTGCTTTAACTGGTCTAGTTTATACAATATCTCGGCGCACCTTCTCCCGAAGTTACGGTGCCATTTTGCCTAGTTCCTTCACCCGAGTTCTCTCAAACGCCTTAGTATGCTCTACCTAACCACCTGTGTCGGTTTATGGTACGGTCATATGTAATCTGAAGCTTAGAGGTTTTTCCTGGAATTTTGGCTTCAACGACTTCACTGTTCGTCTCATACCTTGGTTTTATTAAGAAATCGGATTTACCTAACTTCTAAACCTACATACTTAAACCCAGACAACCAACGCTGGGCCCGCATAGCCTTATTCGTCACCCCATCGCAATTACATATGGTATGGGACTATTAACCCATTTTCCATCGATTACGCTTTTCAGCCTCACCTTAGGGCCGACTAACTCTGCTCCGATTACCGTTGAACAGAAAACCTTAGTTTTTCGGCGGGGATGTTTCTCACATCCCTTATCGTTACTCATGTCAGCATTCGCACTTGTGATATCTCCAGAACATTTTTCAATATCCCTTCACAGACCTACACAACGCTCCTCTACCGCCTATATTTTCTATATAAACCCGTAGCTTCGGCACTTAGTTTTAGCCCCGTTATATTTTCCGCGCAGGTGAACTTGACTAGTGAGCTATTACGCTTTCTTTAAAGGATGGCTGCTTCTAAGCCAACCTCCTAGCTGTCTTAGTCTTCCCACCTCGTTTTACACTTAACTAAGATTTTGGGACCTTATCTGACGGTCTGGGTTGTTTCCCTTTCCACTATGGATGTTAGCACCCACAGTGTGTCTCCTATGCTGTTATTCTTGGTATTCGAAGTTTGCATCGGTTTAGTAAATCTATAAGACTCCCTAGCCGTAACAGTGCTCTACCCCCAATTTAACTACATAAGGCGCTACCTAAATAGCTTTCGAGGAGAACCAGCTATCTCCGAGCTTGATTAGCCTTTCACTCCAATCCACAAGTCATCCGAGTCTTTTTCAACAGACACCGGTTCGGTCCTTCTATTAATGTTACTTAACTATTCAACCTGCTCATGGATAGATCGCTCGGTTTCGGGTCTATTTCCGGAAACTATACAGCCCATTTAAGACTCGGTTTCCCTGCGCCTCCCCGATATGGTTAAGCTTGCTACCGAAAATAACTCGCTGACCCATTATACAAAAGGTACGCAGTTACCTAATATAATTAGGCTTCCACTGCTTGTACGCATATGGTTTCAGGATCTATTTCACTCCCTGTGCTAGGGTTCTTTTCACCTTTCCCTCACGGTACTAGTTCACTATCGGTCAGTCATTAGTATTTAGCCTTG
>JACJVH010000046.1:37500-105000 GCA_028654395.1 Scutellaria barbata
TATGGCACGTTGTTCTAATTGACGAATCCGTTCAGCTGATACACCATAAATATCAGCTAATTCATGTAATGTTGCTTTTTGTTCGTTCAACCAACGTTGTTTTAAAATATCTCTTACGCGTTCATCAAGTTTATTTAAAGCAACATATAAACGTCTATAAGAATATCTTTCAAAATCAAAATTTTCAAACTGAAGAGCAGGATCAAATCGTGAATCCTCTAGATAATTAGAAGGATTTTTATAATTGTTCTTTTCTTCTTTTTGTTTATTATCAAATCCATAATCTGTTGATGACAATCTACACTCCATCTCTCTTACTACCGTGGGCTTTACGTTTAGGTCCTTTGCTATTGACTTTATTTCCTCTCTATTTAACCAATTTAAACTTGTTTTTGCACATCTTAAACTAAAAAATAATTTCCTTTGAGATTTTGTTGTAGCTATTTTTACAATTCTCCAATTTCTTAAAACATATTCATGTATTTCTGCTTTTATCCAATGTATAGCAAATGAAACTAAACGAACACCATGAGCAGGATCAAATCGTTTTACTGCTTTCATTAGTCCTACATTGCCTTCTTGAATTATATCAGAATTCTGTAATCCATATCCTGAATAACTACGAGCTATATGAATAACAAATCGTAAATTAGATATTACTAAACAACGAGCTGCATCTAAATCTCCTTTATTTCTTAACCTTCTTGCTAAATCATACTCGTCTTGTGCAGAAATTATAGGAAAACCTAAAACTGTTTTAATATAACCTTCTATATTCGTTTCTGGATAATTTTGTATCATAGCCTACTCCTTTAAAAACTTTTGTTTACTCCTATATTAGTTGAAATTATATCATATTTATGATTAATTATTTTAATGTGATTAGATTAATTGGAGGTTGTAAAAAACGTAGTATCCTTAATTTACCATATACCAATCTTCATGGCGGTAGATGCGTTAGACCTACATTAATTAATGTGCGAGAAATTTTCTTTGATTTGATAAAAAATGATATAACCAATAAAACTATTTTTGATTTATACGCTGGTAGCGGTTCACTAGGTTTTGAAGCTATATCTAGAGGTGCAAAATATGTGTTATTCCTTGAAACTAACAAATCTTTTGTTAAAAATTTGTACCTTAATAAAAAAAAACTTAAATTTTGTAAGTCTGTTAGAATTATAAAAACTAATTCAATAAAGCACATTAATAAAGTTGCCTCTAACTCTTTTGATATAATTTTTATAGATCCACCTTTTTGTAGAGGTTTAGCATATCCTAGCATTAACTTATTAGAATTGAACGGTTGGCTTAATGATAAAGCCTTAATATACTTAGAAGTTGAATCTAAGTTAGATCTATTCTTGTTACCAAATACATGGACTTTATATAAAGAGCTTACTTTAGGGAACTATCATATACTTCTTTATCGTCGGTTTTTAAACTTTACGGCTACGCAGCAAAGGAAAAAGTAATACATCTCGAATTGAATCTTTATTTGTAAGTATCATAACAAGACGATCAATTCCTACTCCTTCTCCAGCAGTTGGAGGCATTCCATATTCTAAGGCACGTATATAGTCCATATCAAAATTACTCAAATCATAAGTATATTTGTTTCTCAATTGCAAATAAAATCGGTTAGATTGTTCTATATAATCATTTAATTCCGAAAAACCATTAGCTATTTCTCTACCCCCTATAAACAATTCAAATCTTTCTGTTATATTCAGGTTACTATCTTTACTTCTTGCTAAAGGACTAACTTCTACTGGATAGTCTGTGACAAAAGTTGGTTTAATTAATTTTCGTTCTACAATTACTTCAAATAGTTTATTAAGTAAATTTCCATAATTGTTATAGTTAGCTACGGTCAATCCAATTCGTTTAGATAAAAAAGCAAACTTTCTAGATCATAAAAATCAGAGTTATTAATTGAAAAAGTTTTACCATACTTAATGAGCGAGTCTCGCATACTTAAACAATCAAAAGGTTCTGATAAATCAATGTTTAAAATATTTCCGATGTTAATAATTGTTGTACCTAACGCTTCATTCGCAACAAATCTTATCATATGTTCTGTGATTTCCATCAAATCCTTATAAGTCGCAAAAGCCCAATAAAATTCTAACATAGTAAATTCAGGATTATGCCAAGTTGAAAGGCCTTCATTACGAAAGTTTTTATTTATTTCAAATACACGTTCAAAACCACCAACAACTAACCTTTTTAAATAAAGTTCAGGGGCGATTCGTAAATACAATTTTATATTTAATGAATAATTATAAGTTTCAAAAGGTTTTGCTATTGCTCCCCCTGGCATTGAATGTAATATAGGAGTCTCTGCTTCTAAAAAATAAAGTTCATAAAAAAACTTTCTAAGCGCCGATATAATACGTGTGCGAATTTTAAACGATTTACGTACCTCTTTATTCATAATAAAATCTAAATATCTGTGCCTATATCTAATTTCTTGATCTTTTATACCGTGAAATTTACTTGGTAAAGGTCTTATGCTTTTAGTTAAAATATAAGCTTTTTTAACCAATAAATATAGTTCACCAATTTTTGATTTATCAATGTCACCTATTGCTCCAATTATATCTCCAATATCCCAATCTTTTATATATTTATGAATTTCATTAGAAATTGTTTTTTTATCTATATAAAGCTGAATGTTACTACTTACATCTTGAACAACTATAAAAGGCCCCCTTTTACGCATAATACGTCCTGCAACTGCTGTTGTTAACTTTAAATTAACCAATTGTTTTTTATTCTTTTCTCCAAAAATTTTTTTTAAACTTTTTGCTAAACTAGTACGACGAAATTTATTATAAAATGCACTTTTTCCAGCTTTATTCGCGGTTTTACTCAATACTTGTAACTTATTTAAACGATCTTTAATTAAATAATTTTTTATAATCATTTATAATCCTTGCTTTATACTTGCCTCTATAAACAAATCTAACTCACCATTTAATACTTTTTCACAAT
Organism: Scutellaria barbata; assembly: GCA_028654395.1. Classification (NCBI taxonomy): domain Eukaryota; kingdom Viridiplantae; phylum Streptophyta; class Magnoliopsida; order Lamiales; family Lamiaceae; genus Scutellaria; species Scutellaria barbata. Next base: position 40,498 of record JACJVH010000046.1, read on the forward strand.
TATTATTTTTGACTCCGGTACGTAAATCTTTTATTCTCTGAGCATCTAACACATATGATCTAATTTGATTACCCCAACATATTCCTGCTTTTTTTTTTTCTATATTTATTCTTTCTACTTCACCTTTTTTTTTGTCAAAATCGTATAATTTTGTTTTTAATAGCGTTAATGCTCGTTCTTTATTACTATGTTGAGAGCGTTCACTTTGACATTCAACAACGATCTTTGTAGGCAAATGCGTTATTCTTACAGCGGAATCAGTAGTGTTTACATGTTGCCCGCCTGCACCACTTGATCTGTAAGTGTCAATTCTTAATTCCTTTGTATTTATTTTTATATTATGTACTTTACTTGTTATTTCTGGATAAACAAAAACAGATGTAAAAGAAGTATGCCGCCGTTTACTTGAATCAAAAGGACTTTTACGAACTAAGCGATGAATACCTTTTTCAGTACGCATCCATCCAAAAGCATAGTCACCTTTTATATGAAGAGTTGCAGATTTTACTCCTAACAATTCACCTATATTTAAATTTACTGTTTCTGTTTTAAAATCATGAGTTACTGCCCATCTTGAATACATGCGTACTAACATATTTGCCCAGTCTTGTGACTCTACACCGCCAGAACCTGCTTTTATTTCAACATAAGCATTATTTTTATCAAAGTCGCCTGAAAACAACCGAACAGCATCTAACTTTGCCAGTTCTTTTTCAAAAAAAAATATGTCTTGTTTTATAAAACTTAGCGGTTTTGAATCTAACTCAGTTATAGCTAAGTGTAATAACTCAGCATTATTATAAATACCATTCTCAACATTTTTTATAGCCTTTTTGTTTTCATGACCTTCGTCAAAAATATTCCTTATTTCTATAAAACCTAGCGTATAATTCTTGTATTTTATTTTTTATTTTTTTTATTCCTTTCTCATTACATAACATAACTTGTGTTTTCCTTTTTACTTTAACCTTAACCACTACCACTACCACTATTACTATTACTATTTAAACAACAACATTACTTTCTTTTTTACAACAACTACATACAAAATTAATTAGCCAACTACAAATAATCATAAAATCTAACTTTATCTCACTACTTATTAACAAATACTTTTTTTAAACTATTATACAAACACACTATTTGTTTTATTTTTTCTTTGTTGTATGTTTCTCTAAATATAAACTATATTTTAAAGTTGTTACAATTATTAGTTAATAAAACCTTACTTAACAAACTAGGTAACAACCATATATTTTTTTATATACAACCGATTTTAGTATAGTTTAACTTTTTTTTATTTAAAGTAAAAAAAAATAAACACAGCATGTCCGTAAAGTATACATTGCAAAAACTAAAGGACACTAAAACATTTAAAGTTAATAAAGCTAATAAAACAATACCTACAGGCCAAAACTACTTTGACTATAATCTATCAGCCAGACACATTTACAAAAGCCTGCTATCAAAACATTAATCAGACATATAAACGTACTTCACCTGGACCTCTAGGCAAATTATCAATAGATCTAGCACACAATTTAGGGTGTTTGTTATATCTACCAACATCTGGTAAAAGTTCCCAACTACGCTCACATTTTTTGTACTTACTTTTTTGAACTAATACTTGTAAACCTGACAAACCTGTAAATATTGCTGTTTTTGTTTTATTAACACTTTTTTTTAAAAAAGCAGAGGATGTAATTAAAACAAACCGCAATTCTCCTTTCAACAAAGACAAAATTTTGTAATAAGTTTCGGATACATATAAAGTAACCTTAGCATCTAATGAACTTTTAATTATATTTTTTTTTCGATAATTTTCTAAACATTTATTTACTTCTGATTTAACTGCTTTGATTATTTTCCAAAACACTCTTCCCATAACTAAACCTTTAGGCAGTGGATTTAATTCTCTGTAATAAGTTTCTAATAAAACACTTTTGTTATACCGTTTTACAGATAAACTTTCATAAATTTCTTCAGCAGTAAAAGTACATATTGGTGTTATCCAACGAGACATAGCTTCAATTATATGATATAATGTTGTTTGACAACTTCTACGGTATAAAGAATTCTTTTGAGTAGTGTATTGGCGGTCTTTAATAATATCTAAATAAAAACTTCCCAAATCTCTTGTACAAAAATTACAAAGCTGTTGATAGATATCAACAAAACGATAATCTTTATATGAATTTTTTATAGCGTGTTGAAAATTTGCAGATATATCTAAAGCCCATCTATCTAAAGCTAATAATTTTTCTGGATCTATACCATGTTTAGATTGATCAAAACCACTTAAATTAGCTATCATAAATCTTGTTGTATTGCGTAATCTTCTATAAGAATCAGCAATTAGTTGTATAATATCTTCAGACATAGTCATTTCAGATTCATAATCCTTTGAAACAACCCATAAACGTAATATATCAGCTCCGTATTTGCTTATTATTGTTTGTGGAGAAACAACATTGCCTATTGATTTAGACATTTTTTGTCCGTTCTTATCAACAGTAAAACAATGACTTAATAATTTGTTGAACGGTGCATGGCCAGATATAGCTGCGGACGTGATTAATGAGGTATGAAACCAACCTCTATATTGATCTAATCCTTCTAAATACAAATCAGCCTTATCTTCTTTTTGTAAAATAAAATTAGACCCACGCAAGACATGATTATGCGTTGTTCCGGAATCAAACCAAACATCTAAAATATCTGTAATTTTTTTATATACTATATCTTCATCTCCAAAAACTTCACAACTTTTAATTTTAATCCAGACTTCACTACCTTCGTTTTGAACCTTTTTTGCAATTATTTCCATAATCTCTATTATACGTTGGTGCAATAAACACCTTTTTTTTTTTATAAAAAAAGGAATAGGCACACCCCAACTTCTTTGCCTAGAGATACACCAATCTGGTCGATTACTAATCATGTGATACAAACGTGTTTTACCACTTGACGGATAAACTTTTACGTTTTTTAGACAATCTAAAGCCTTTTTACGTAGTGAAATTTTACCAACATCCATTCCAACAAACCATTGCGAAGTGGCCATTTTAATCAATGGGTTTTTATGACGCCAACAATACATATAACTATGTAATATTAATTCTTTAGCAATAATTCTATTATTCAAGTTATTTATAATTTCTGAATTAGCGATCCATATTAGCTGACCTCCAAATACAGATAAATATTTTATATAAAATCCATTACTTTTAACTAGTTTCAACATATTTTCATTATATTGAAGATTACTATAAACAATAAAATCGTCTTCTCCATATGCCGGAGAAGCATGTATGATTCCTGTTCCTGTTTTTATTGCTATATAATCTGCTATGTATATATTTGTTATTCTATCATAAAATGCATCTATATTATGTAAAGGATGCTTTAATCTAACTTTTTCTAACTCTTTTCCAAACGTTTTAGCAATTATTTTTCCGTTAATTGATATCGATTTAAACAATTCTCAACTAATTGTTCTGCTAAAAGTATAAATTTTACACCAACATCGACCAAAACATAAATACAAAAAGCGAGAACATGTATTGCTTGATTAGCTGGAATACTCCAAGGTGTCGTCGTCCAACTGACTACTTCTATTGGTTTTTCTATACAATTATTAACACCAAAATTTTTGACTAACTTATAATTATCAATACAAAAAAAAGCAACATCTATTGATTCTGAAACTTTTTCTAAAAAATCAACTTCTGATTCAGCTAACGCTGAACTACATTGAAAACACCAATTTACTGGTTTAAATCCTCTAAACACATAACCTTTTTTAACAATTGCAGACAAAGATCTTATTATGCCTGCTTGATTAATAAAATCCATTGTGCGATACGCATTATCCCAATCACCTAATATACCTAACCTAATAAAATCTACTTTTTGACTATAAATTTGTTTCTCTACGTATTTTCGACAATACAACATAATTTTATTAGAAGTTAAAAACTTACCGTTATTATTTTTTAATATGTTTAGTTCTATAGGCAAACCATGACAATCCCAACCTGGTACATACCAGGAATCACAACCTTCTAAATTTTTAGATTTTATAATAATGTCTTTTAGAATTTTGTTAACTGCATGACCTATATGTATGTGACCATTTGCATAAGGTGGGACCATCGTGTAAAATAAATTTCTTACAACCTTTACGATCTTGCCGTAATTTTTTGTAAATTTCACTTTGTTTCCATTTATTCAAACGAATAGGTTCTTTAATTGACAAATTTCCTCTCATTGGAAAAGTTGTTTTTGGTAAATTTAATGTATTATTATAACGAACATTAATCACTTAATAGCCCTAACCTTAACATTGTAATTCTTTTTTTATTTGTAAATTTAGCCTACTTTTTATACGTGCTGATTTTCTCTTGGAAATAATATTTTTATCAGCTAATATATCAAATACAGATTGTGCTTTATAAAACTCCTCAATACACAACTTAAACTTTTTTAATTTTATTGCTTTTAATACCCGCTTTATGTAAGTACGTACAATTGAACGTTTGCTTGAATTTTGTTGACGTCGTGCTCTGTTTTTATCCATTTATTCCTCTTTTCAAATAAGTTAATGCTGATTTTTTTAATTCATAACAACCATATTTTTTTTTAGCAGATATAATAAACAAAGTCGTCTTATTACGCCAAGTTAACCCGTTAATAACAATTTCTATTACTTGTGATTTTTTATATTTAGGTAACTTATCTAACTTATTCAAAACTAAATACCTCTGTTTCTGAAACATGTCAATATATATAGTTTTAATTTCGCTAATAATTCCTAATGTAGTATCTAAAACTTTATTACACATGACATCTAGTAAATTACAAATAATTTTTATACGATTTAAATGTTTTATAAACTTTAATCCCAAACCTAGCCCTTGAGATGCACCAATTATTAATCCGGGTACGTCTGTAATGATAAAACTATACGTCTTATTTAACTTTACAAATCCTAAAAAAGGTCTTAATGTAGTAAATGGATACCGTGCTACTTTTGGCAATGCGGACGTAATTGATCTAATCAACGTAGATTTACCAGAATTAGGTATGCCTAAACAACCTACATCAGCCAACAATATTAATTCAATATATAGATTACGACTTTCTCCTATTGTACCTTTCATGTTTTTACTTCGTTTTGTTTTAAAATTACCAATTCCACTAGTACCTCCTTTAGCAACCTTAATATTTTGCCTATGAATTATAATTTCCCCTATTAACTCACAAGTTTGAGCATCTCTCAACATACTTCCAACGGGTACTTTTATAAAAACATCTTTACCTTTATTGCCATTTTGTTTTTTAGGCTTTCCAATTTCACCATTTTGTGCTTTATAAACTTTGTTATAATTTAAAAAAAAACAATGTATTTAGATATTTATCTCCAATACAAAAGATATTACCACCAGTACCACCATTCCCTCCATCAGAACCACGTAACAAACTACTAAAACTTAAACATCCAGTTCCACCAGTACCTGCTTCAATTAAAATATAAGTTTCATCTATAAACTGCATACAATTTTAACGCATTTACGTTTACGGTTACCCTTCTTAATGTTATAAAAAAAAATGCAACCGTTAATTAATGCAAACAATGTATGATCTCTTCCAATTCCCACACCGTGTCCAGCAAGAACTTTAGTACCACGTTGTCTAACGATTATATTTCCAGAAATAACATATTGGCCACCATATATCTTAATACCTAATCGTTTAGAATTTGAATCTCTTCCATTTCTTGAACTACCTGCAGCTTTTTTTTGAGCCATGTCATCAATATCCTTTTATATTAATAATTTTAATTTCAGAAAACCATTGTCTGTGTCCTTTATGTCTCATATAGTGTTTCCGCCTTTTAAAGTGTATTATTTTAATTTTTTTTTCTCTTTTATGTGCAATTATTTCTGCACTAACCGTAGCTGTTTTAACAAATGGTCTTCCTATTTTAATTATTTTATTTTTTTTATTTATTAAAAGAACTTTAGTTATTACAATAACGTCTCCAATTTCAAGTTTTACTTTGTCTATTTTAATTTTTTGTCCTTCTTTTACATAAAATTGTTTATTTCCACATTTTATAACTGCATACATACCTTATCTCCTTCTGCATTTTAAGGTATTTCATTTTATTTGTTGTTGTTTTAACTAACATACCATCTTGCTTTTCTTTTTTTTTGTTTGTGATTCTTCTATTATTTCTTTTTGTGGGTAATTTTTATTTGTTTTAAATGAACTGTTATTTGTTTTGTTTTCTGTATTATATCATGCATCTGTGCTGTTGTGTATTTTTTACTATTTTACTTGTACAACTTTCTTCGCTTATTAACTTATTTTAAGCTTGTTTTTTATAAATTAATTTTTGCTCTAATTTTATATTTTTAATGCTTTAGGTTTTTCTATCTGCATTGTGAATTATGATTAAGTATTTAGTGCTTGTTTTTATTACTTTATCTTTTGCTTTTTGAGGTGTTATTTTTTTTTATTTAATATTTAGCCTTTATGATTTTGTGTTATGTATTTTTTTGTTGTGTTATGTGATCTCTTTCTTTTTATGTTTTCTATTATAATCTTGTTTTTTGTATGTTATAAGCTTAATGATATTTAATATAGTCTGTGCTTTATGTTGTTTAAGAGAAAGTTTTGTTTATTATTTTTATAGCAGGTGTTGTTGTTTTGTTCATGATATTGTTTTGTGTTATCATTTGTGTCTTTTATTATGTGTTAGTAGTTGTGTTTTTTTATTTGTCATATCTATTTTATTTTTTAGCACTTGTGTGTTTTATTTTGTTTGTTGTATTTTTTTTTGCTTTTAACTTATTAGTGTAATGTTAGCATAGCATGAGTTGTTTGATTATAAATTTTGTAGTTATGTGTTAAAAAATATCTGATTTTGTTGAATTGTAGTTTTGTGTTATAAGAAAGAAGTAAAGGGTGGAATGAGTTAGGAGTATTGTGTAAGTTGTAGTTGTTATTGTAGATATAAGTTTAGGTATAATGTATTTGTATTAGTATTAGTTGTACGTTAAATAATGAGTTAATAGGTGTTATGAGTTTCAAAAGGATGAAGAGGATAAGTTTAAAAATTGTTTATGTTAGTGAATAGTAGTTAGTAGATTGATGTTTAGTAATGAGAAACGGATGTAAATTGTTGTTAGTTGTGATAAATTATTTAGAAGTTAGAGGAATAGTGAAATATGTTAGCGTATAGACGAGACGTAGTGTGAAATGAATAAAAATATGTATATTGTATAATATGTAATGTTAACACAGTTGTAGTAAAATCCGTTGTATTTTATGTATTATTAGTTTAAGAAGAGAATTAAGATATATTTTAGACATGATTAAAAAGAAGAAACAATATGTACCTAGTTTGATGTAATTAAAGTTATATTTACAATCGCTCTTAAATTATGTGCTATATATATATATTAAATAATTGATGGGTTGTGATGAAAATTGGTAAATGCCAAATGCCTTTTTTTTACAAATGTTGTTTGACTGGTATATAATATATAGAATTATGAGTTTTGATTTTATTTTATCGATTAAGATGTTAATAGATAACCAAATTATAATTATATAGATGATTAGTTGGATGTTCATTATAAAAAAAATAAGATGTTTTATAATAGAACAAAAGTGATGATGTAGTGAATTGAGAGAGAGATTTAGATGTTTATATTTTTGTTGTGAGAATAATTATGCAAGTAAAACTAAGGCTATTATAGCATTATCTCCAGGTCTCAAACGTTGTTTAATAATTCTTATATAACCGCCATTACGCATTAAATAACGATGACCTAGTTCTGTAAATAATTTTGCTACAAGTTCTTTAGACGGTATCTTATTAAAGGCTAATCTACGATTAGATACGGTGTCTTTTTTAGATAAGGTAATTAACGGCTCTATATAGTGACGTAATTCCTTAGCTTTTGACAATGTTGTTCTTATCATTTCATGTTTGATTAATGAAAAACACAAATTTTTAAACAATGCTTTACGATGTGAAACACTTTTATTTAAATGACGACCTTTTTTCCGATGACGCATAGATTTAACCTCTATTAGTTTTTTTTTCCAGGTGGCCAGAGATCAATATGCATACCCAATGCTAAACCTCTAACCTTTAAAACCTTTTTAATTTCATTTAATGATTTTTTACCAAGATTAGGTGTCTTTAATAATTCACCTTCTGTTCTTTTAACTAAATCGCCAATATAAAATATATTTTCAGCCTTAAGACAATTTGCACTTCTAACTGTTAATTCCAAATCTTCAACTGGTAAAAGTAAAGCTTTATCTATTTTTGTATCTGTTCTCCGGTCATGTTCTACCTCATTTTCTACATGTTTTTTGTTTTCACATGATAAATCAACAAAAAAATCTAATTGATTTCTTAAAATTTTTGCTGAAGTTCGTATTGCTTCTTCTGGGTCTAATGTTCCATTAGTTTCTAACTCTATTATTAACTTATCAAAATCCGTTTTTTGTTCTACTCTTGCTGATTCTACAAAATATGCGACTCTCTTCACTGGACTAAACTTTGCGTCTATCTGTATGCGACCAAAATTTTTATCTGATTTATTACGTAAATAAGCTGGTTCATACCCTCTTCCTCTAACAAAACGCAATTTCATATTTAGTTCTCCATGATCATTTAAATGTGCAATTACATGATCTGGATTTATTATTTCTACATCCTGCCTTGCCTTTATATCTCCTGCTTTTACTACTCCTGAACCTATTTTCTTTAATTCTAGCTCTATTTCATCAATACCATACAGTTTAATTGCAATTTCTTTAATATTAAGAATTATTTCTATTACATCTTCTTTAATACCGTCTATTACGCTATATTCATGCTGTACTCCCTTTATTTCCGCTTCAACAACTGCACACCCAGGCATATAAGATAATAAAATACGACGCAATGCATTTCCTAAAGTATGACCAAATCCACGTTCTAAAGGTTCTAAACTTATAATTGCATGATTATTACTAATCGCTTCTACATTTATTTTACTTGGACGTACAAACTCGTTAACTGAACTCATAATATAAATACCTATTTAAACTTAGAATATAATTCTACAATCAACTTTTCGTTAATATCTGTAGAAATCTTTGAAGGTAAATACTTTACAATTCCTTCCATCTTTTTTTCATCTACATGAACCCATTTTACTTTATTAGCAATAGCAAGCGCATTTTTTATTCTTGTTTGATTCATAGATTTTGCCCTTATAGAAATACAATCACCCACAGTAACTTTATAAGATGAAATATTTACTATCCTACCATTGACTTTTATACTTTTATGATTTACTAATTGTCGTGCCTCTGCACGAGTTACACTAAATCCCATTCTATAAACTATATTATCTAATCTTGCTTCTAAACTTTGTAACAAATATTCTCCTTTTGCACCTTTGTTTTTTGCTGCTTTTTTATAGTAATTCTTGAATTGTTTTTCTAAAACTCCATATATTCTTCGAACTTTTTGTTTCTCACGTAATTGCTTTCCATATTCTGTTATTCTTGTACGATGTTTTTTATTTTGTCCCGGAATCTTATCAAATTTACATTTTTCTTCAATAGATACCATTCCACTTTTTAAAAATAGATCTGTTCCTTCTCTACGAGACAATTTGCATTTTGGTCCCAAATACCGTGCCATATACTTTTTCCTTTATACTCTTCTTCTTTTAGGTGGACGACATCCATTATGTGGTATTGGAGTTGCGTCTGTTATACTTTTTACATTTATACCATGAGAATTCAATGCTCTAACTGCTGACTCTCGGCCGGGACCAGGTCCCTTAACTATAACATCTATATATTTTACTCCACATTCTGCTGCTGATTTTGCTACACGGTCACTTGCCGTTTGCGCAGCAAACGGAGTACTTTTTCTCGATCCTTTAAAACCAGCCCCCCCTGAAGTTGCCCAAGCTAAAGTATTACCATTTTTATCTGTTATTGTAACAATAGTATTGTTAAAAGAAGCATTTATATGTGCTACTGCATTTATAATTTCTTTTTTTTTTAGTACTTTTTTTTTTCTAGATTTTCTTGTTACCATATATTTTATATTCCTTTGTTAATATTTTTACAAGTCCGTGCATTTGTTTTTGTACGTTGTCCGCGAACCGGAAGACATCTTTTATGCCTTAAACCTCTATAACATCCTAAATCCATCAACCTTTTAATATTAACTGAAACCTCACGACGTAATTCTCCTTCTACTACAAATTTACAAATTTGTTTACGTACTTTATCTAATTGTATAGAATTTAAATCTCTTACTTTTACATTTCTGTCTATACCTATTCTTTTACAAATACTATTAGCTCTATACTTTCCTATTCCATAGATATATGTTAATGAAACCCAGACTTGCTTGTTATCTGGTATATTTCTTCCTGCAATACGTGCCATACATTTATTCTCCTAACCCTGCCGTTGCTTATGACGTAAATCTTTACAAATAACTCTTAATATTCCTTTTCTGCGTATTATTTTACAGTTTATACAAATTTTTTTTACAGATGTTCTCACTTTCATTATAGATACCCTAATATGCCTATTTATCGATCATGTATTATGTAAAGTATCTGTGTTTTTTTTTGTTGCTTGTTGCTTGTTGCCAACTCATATTAATTTGCCGTTAAATAAGACTGTATTTGCGATAAAAAATCCAAAACAACGACTACCATTATTAATATTGAAATCCCTCCACCACCAAAGGGTATTTTACAATATACCATAATTAATTGTGGTATTAAAGAAAAAAATACAATATATATTGCGCCAAACCAATTTAAACGGCTTGATACTTTAGATATAAAACCCGCTGTTTGTTTACCTGGCCTCATACCATGAATAAAAGCTCCCGATTTTTTTAAATTAATAGATACCTCTTTTGCATTTAAAACTATTGCTGTGTAAAAAAAAGAATAAAATATTACAGACAAAACAAAAAACATAATATATAAAGGTTGACCTGGACTTAACTGTGGTAGTATTGATCTATTGATCCACTGTCCTACTGAAGCTGTAATAATCAAACTACTTGAAGCAAAAATAGCTGGTATTACCCCTGCCATATTTAATTTTAGAGGTAAATAACTACTTTGAGTAGCATACAGCTTCTTTCCTATTAATCTGCGTGGATAACTGACCTTAATTCTTATTTGCCCACTCTCGATCACTACTACTAAAATGATAGTTATCAGTACTAAAATTACAACTTTTAAGATTTGTATATACATCCATGAGGAATCTTTTATTGTTAAAAATAATGTTCTTCCTAACGCATTTGGTATTACTGATACTAAACCTGACAATATTATCAGTGAAATCCCATTACCTATACCTTTATCAGTTATTTGTTCACCTAACCACATTAAAAATATAGCACCTGTAACAAATGTTAAAATAATCGTTAAATAAACAACACTTTTTTTATAATATACAACTGATTTCTCTAAAAATAAAATCGAAACTACTAATGAGTGTATAACAGATAACATTAAAGTAAGATATCTTAAGTAACTCGTTAACTTATGTTTTGATACTTCAACGTCTAGAAACATTCCTGTGATGACTTGCATTATTATTGATGCAGATATATAAGGCATTAAACCAATTGAAAAAATACTCAATCTCTCAAATGCTCCACCAGAAAACATATTAAACAAACTAATTGCACTATTTGCTTGAATGAAATTATGAACTTTAAAACAATCTACTCCGGGTACTGTTATATGAACTCCAATTCTATAAATTATTATTGCAACTAAAATAAACCTCATTTTTTTTATAATATCTTGATAAATTTTACTAATCATTTAATCTCTATCTTTCCCCCAAACTTTTCTATAATCTTACGTACGCCATTTGTTACGGTTAAACCTCTAATATTAATAATATCAACTTTTTTATTTTTAACTTTGCCTGATTTTATTAGTTTAACCGATTTAGTATTTTTTTTTATTAATTTAGCTGTTTTTAAAGCATCTATATCTATTAACTTTCGTTGTAACCTTGACAAATCACAAAAACGTACTTCTTCTGAACCGCCATATTTTCTTGAAACAAAACCCATTTTAGGTATTGTACGTTTTAAAGGTAATTGACCACCCTCAAAACCTCTTTTAAGTTTCTTTCCTGACCTTGCTTTTTGACCTTTATGCCCTTTACCACACGTTTTTCCTGTTCCTGATCCTATCCCTCTACCTAGTCTTTTTTTTTCTTTTTTATATCCTATAACACAATTTATTAGTTTATTTAATTTCAATTGTACTTTCTCCTTTAACTTCACTTTAACTTTTTCTTATCGTTAACTTACACTGCTCTAAACCAATCATTATTGTACTAACTTACCTAAGTTACTTAAGCAAAATCATAATCTGTTTATGTATCTAAGTCGCTACGAATCTTATCTACTCCTCTTTTTTTTTGTATGTATTCTGAATCATACATTTTTTTCAATCCGTTCAAAGTCGCTTTTACTACATTTATTGGATTAGTTGATCCATAGCATTTAGCTAATACATCATATATACCTGCTATTTCTAATACTGATCTCATAGCACCTCCTGCAATAATACCTGTCCCTTTGTAAGCTGGCTGCATATAAATTTTAGAAGCACCATATGTATTATAAATCTTATGTTGTAAAGTATCGCCTTTTAACTTAATAACAAACAACTTTCTTTTGGCTTTTTCAATCGCTTTTTGAATAGCAACTGACACTTCCCTTGCTTTACCTTTACCTAATCCAATCTTACCTTTTCCATTACCGATAACTATAGTTGCAGAAAATCCAAATATTCTGCCTCCTTTTACGACCTTAGAAACACGATTGATCTTTACTAATTTTTCTTTAAAATCAGTTTCTCTCTTTTTTTTATTATTTTCAGGCTTCATCACTGTTCCCTTATACTTTTTTCTTTATTATAATTTGCTTTAAAATATCAAACCACATTTGCGAGCCCCTGTAGCTACTTCTTTTATGCGTCCATGATATTTAAAACCAGAACGATCAAATGATGCTTTATTTATAACACTTTTTTTTTTTGCACGATTAGCCAAAATAACTCCTACTCTTTTTGCTGCTTCCATTTGATTCATATTTTTAGTTTCTTTTTTTATATCTTTTTCTAAAGTAGAAGCACTTACCAATACCTTTTTTCCATCTGCTGATACAACTTGCGCATATATATGTTTTGAGGTTTTGTTTACACAAATACGTTCTCGCTTTAACTTTTTACATATTTTAAATCTAATTCTTTTTTTTCTATTTTCTTTTTTTAAATTCATACTTTTATTAACCCTTGTTTTTTTTAACTTCTTTATACACAACTTTTTCTTCAGTATAACGTATTCCTCTACCTTTATAAGGTTCTATTGGACGAACTGCACGAATTTCAGCAGCAACTATTCCTAACTTCTGTTTATCCGCGCCTTTTAAAATTATTAAAGTTTTACTATGTGTTTCTGCAAATATATTTTTAGGCAATTTATATTCGATTCTATGGGTATACCCAAGCATTAAATTAATGATTCTACCAAATATTTTTGCTCTATATCCTACTCCATTTATTTCTAATTTTCTAGTAAATCCTTTATATACTCCAATAATCATATTATTAACCAACGCCCTTATTGTTCCAGTTATTACCCAATCTTTTTTTTTAGAATTAAATATTAATTTTTGTTGATCTTTTACTATTACTACTGAAGAAGGTTTACTTAAAAACAATCTTCCATTCTTTCCAATTACAATAACAACTTCTTTATCTAATAGTATCTCTACGTTCTTTGGTACTTTTATTGGACATTTCGCTATTTTTGACACTTTATTTCCTTATACTTGTATCTTTCTTTAATTATTACCATTTTTCGTATGTTTTTCGCGGCTACATATTATTTCTTTTAATTTTTCTTTGTTTTTATCTTTTTTCTTGCTTTTCTATATCCATCTTACTACTTTTTTTTTTTACAACTATTATTTTAAAAAACCTAATCATACATTCGATCATTTACTAACGGCAACAATCCTATAACTTCTTTAACCTTCTAACTAACCTACATCTAAACAACATATATTCTTTGTTCTTGTACAACTTTTCTCTTTTTATATAACCAATACCAATTACCATACCTCTTCTAAATTAACCTTAAGTATTTCCCTAATTGTTTCTATACAACGTTTTACAAAACCTTCTACAATGTTTGCTACAAAAAACAAACAGATTTTAATATAATCAAAAACAACCTCTTAACATCTAAATACATAAAAAGCAACCAAACAAAAAACTCTAATAACTAAAAGCTTTAATCTTTAAACAAACCTTTAACCTCTAACAAACAATAACTAACATCAACTATCTAATTTTAGCAAAATCTTTAAATGAAAAGCGATTTTTTTAAACTCTTATACATAGATTAATGTAAACAAAAACTTAATGTACGATACAAATAACCTCACCGCCAAGTGCTCGTTTTATTGCTTCAGACGAGGTCATTAGTCCTTTAGAAGTTGAAACTATTACTATTCCCAAACCATCATCTATTTTTACTAACTGATCTTTTCCTTTATAAATACGTAAAGAAGGCTTAGAAATACGTTTTATATTTGAAATAACCGGTTGACCTTTAAAATATTTTAATTTTACTGTTATATTTGTTTTATCGTTTGCATAATATAAAATATAACCTTCTTCTTTTAAAATACGTGATATTTCTAACTTTAATTTTGATATTGGTATCACAACTTCTGATTTACAAACTAATTGTGCGTTACGCAATCTTGTTAACATATCTGCAATAGTATCCTGCATACTCATTGTTATGCCCTCCTATTATACATTAGATTACCAACTTGATTTAGTTAAACCAGGAATGTAGCCAGTCATTGCTGATTCCCGTAGTTTATTACGACTTAGTCCAAATTTATTGTAAAAACCTCTGGGTCTTCCTGTAATAAAACATCTATTCCTTTGTCTTATTGGATTTGAATCTCTAGGTAAACCTTGTAATTTTAACTGTGCTTTAAATCTTTCTTCATAAGATGTTTTTATATTATTAATTATTTGTTTTAAAGTCCTTCGACGCAAATAATATTTTTTAACGAGACGTCTTCTTTTAAGATCTCTCTCTATAACGCTCTTCTTTGCCATTTAACTAAGACCTCTTTTATTAATTATTTAGTAAATTTTAATCCTAAAGTACGAAGAAGCTCAAAACCTTCTTCATTTGTTTTTGCTGTAGTTGTTATAGTTACATTTAAACCGCGTATACCATTAACTTTTTCATAATCAATTTCTGGAAATATTATTTGTTCTCTTAAACCTAATGTTAAATTTCCATTACCATCAAATGACTTTTTATTTAAACCACGAAAGTCTCTGAGTCGTGGAATAGCTATGTTAATTAATCTATCTACAAACTCCCACATACGGGCTCGTCTTAAAGTTACCTTGACACCAATAGGAAAACCTATACGTAATTTAAAACTAGCAATAGATTTGCGAGCCATTGTAATAATTGGTTGCTGTCCTGTAATTTTTCTGAAGTCTTGTTCTGCTGTTTCAAGTAAACGTTTATCATTTTGTTCTACTGATTTACCCAAACCAATATTTAAAGTAACTTTACTTATAGTTGGTATTCTCATTATGTTAATATACTTCAATTTTATACTCTTCATTTAAGTGGCTTGTTAGTTGATCTTAACATGCGTGTTTTAAAACCATTTTTACTAATAAGTTTAACTTTGTCCGCTTTACCTACTTCTGAGTTAAATATAGCTATATTTGAACAATTAATTGATGCTTCTTGTTTAATTATACCTCCTATGCTATTACCTTTATTTTTTTTATGAAATTTTCTTATATTTATCCCTACTACCCAAACTTTCTGTTTTAAAATCCGTTTAATTTTTCCAACTTTACCTTTGTCTTTACCAGATATAACGATTACTTCATCCTTACGTCTAAGTTTATACATACATTTTCACAACACCTCTGATGCCAAAGACACAATCTTCATAAATTTTTCTGTACGTAACTCTCTTGTTACAGGGCCAAAAATACGAGTACCTACAAGTTGTTCATTAGTATTATTTAATAAAACAACTGCATTACTATCGAATCTAATAATTGAACCATCTTTACGTCTTATACCTTTTTTTGTGCGTACAACTACGGCTTTCATTACTTGCCCTTTCTTTACTTTACCCTTAGGTATTGCTTCTTTAACTGTTATTTTAATCAAATCGCCTATATTAGCATATCTACGACGAGAACCGCCTAATACTTTTATACATTGTACTTTTTTTGCGCCACTATTATCGGCTAATTCTAAGTTAGTTTGTGTTTGTATCATTTTTCAACTTTTATGTTTAACTTTTCAAAATTTTTATTAAAATCCAAGATTTTGTTTTAGATATTTTTAAACTTTCTGCACACTCAACTATATCTCCGATTTCTGCTTTATTTTTTGAATCATGTACACTTATTTTTTTTGATCGTTTAATATATTTACCATAAGTTTTATGTTTAAAAAGTCTTTCTATTAAAACTACAATTGTTTTATTCATTTTATTACTAACTACTTTACCTTTTATTTTTCTTACTTTTATATTACTTTTCATACTACACTTTTTTCCTTTATTCTAGTTTTTAACCTAGCAATATCTCTACGTATCTTTTTTAATAAATGCATTTTGTTTTCTTGTCCTATTCTTTTTTGCATTCTTAACTTTAATTGTTTATTTAATAATGACAATACTTTCTTATTTAATTCTTCAATTTTTTTTTCTTCCTTCATTATACTTAACATAACTTACATAATAACCTTTTCAACAAACTGAGTAATAAATGGCATTTTTTGAGCTGCCAATCCTAAAGCTTCTTTTGCTACGTCTTCATTTACTCCTTCTATTTCATAAATTATTCGTCCTGGTTTTATTTGTGCAACCCAAAATTCTACAGATCCCTTGCCTTTTCCCATACGTACTTCAAGTGGTTTCTTTGTGATTGGTTTATCTGGAAAAACACGTATCCAAATTTTGCCACCACGCTTTACATGCCTAGTAATAGCTCTTCGACCTGCTTCTATTTGTCTTGAAGTTATTTTGCTATTAACCAATGCTTTCATACCAAATTCACCAAATTTCACATCATTTCCACGATTAGCTACACCTCTATTACGTCCTTTTTGTTGTTTGCGATATTTTGTCTTTTTAGGCTGTAACATTTTACACCTTATTTTTTTTATAATCTAATTGCTTAGCTTCTTCCACAACTCCTATTCTTTCTCCTTTAAAAACCCAAACTTTTATCCCTATTACACCATAACTAGTAAATGCTTCTTCTTTATAAAAATCTATATTTGCGCGTAAAGTATGCAAAGGTACTCTACCTTCTTTGTACCATGCTTTTCTAGCAATTTCTGATCCCCCTAATCTACCTGATAATTTTATTTTAACGCCTTTAGCACCAAATCTAATAGCAAGTTGTACAGCTCTTTTCATTACACGACGAAACATTACACGTTTTTCTAGTTGTAGTGCAATTTTTTGAGCGATGATTTTAGCATCTATCTCTGGTGTTTTTATCTCTTCAATATCTATTTGTACCTTTACCCCCATAATTTTATTTACTTCATCTCTTAATTTATCTACTTCGTCTCCTTTTGATCCTACTATCCTACCTGGTCTAGCTGTATAAACTATTACACTAGCATTGTTAGCAGTGCGTTCAATACATATTCGACTTATGTTGATATTAGCATAATTTAAACGGCTTTCTATAAGATTTCTAATTTCTATATCTTTCTTCAATAAAGAAGAAAACTGTTTCTGTTCTGCATACCATGTTGACAAATGATTTTTGATAACCCCTAATCTCATGCCTATTGGATGTACTTTTTTTCCCATTTTTATGTTCCTTACTAAATAATAAGTTCAGTTACCTTGATATTAATATGACAAGTACGGTTTCTAATTATATCAGTACGACCTTTAGATCTTGGTAAAGATCTTTTAAACGTTTTACCGTCGGTTATCCAAATAGCTGAAATTATTAGCTTTTCAATATTCATACCCTTATTATTTTTCGCATTGTACATTACTGTTTTAAGTGTTTGGTTTATAAACTTCGCTGCTTTTTTTGATGTAAATTTTAAAATTTCTAATGCTCTATTTACTGATTTACCTCTAATTAGATTCACTACCAATCTAGCTTTTTGGGCAGATAACCGTACACCACATAACTTTGCACTTACTTCTTCCATATTTATTTCCCAATTATTTTTTATCAGCTACATAACCTTTTTTGTGACCTTTAAAAGTCCGTGTAATAGCAAACTCCCCTAACTTTCTACCTACCATTTCTTCTGTAATATAAATAGGTATATGTTTTATTCCATTATGTATTGAGATTGTTAATCCTACCATATCTGGTAATATCATAGACCTTCTGGACCAAGTTTTTATTGTTTTTTTTTCATTACTTTTCAATGCTTTTTCTATCTTTTCAAAAAGATGTTTATCAATAAAAGGGCCTTTTTTTATAGAACGTGGCATCTTATAACTTCCTTATATTTTTACGTGTTTTATAACCTTTAGTCATTTTTCCCCAAGGGGTTACTGGGTGCCTGCCTCCACTAGTACGACCTTCACCCCCGCCATGAGGATGATCTACAGGATTCATGGCAACACCTCTTACTGTGGGACGTATTCCTTTCCATCTGTTTACCCCAGCTTTACCTAATTTACAAAGATTATATTTAGAATTACTTACTTCACCTATTGTTGCACGACAATCTGACTTTAGTTTACGTATCTCACCAGACCTTAACCGTATAAAAACATATCTTCCATCTATAGAACTTATTTGTGCATAATTTCCTGCACTGCGGACTAATTGAGCACCTTTACCTGGTTTTAATTCAACACAATTAATTTTAGTTCCTAAATGAAGTTTTTTTAATGGTAATGAATTACCAATCTTGATAGGTACATTTGTACCTGATTCAATAGAATAACCTACTTTCATTCCTTTTGTGGAAATAATATAACTTCTTGCTCCATCTTTATATTTAATTAAAGCTATATTTGCATTTCTATTAGGGTCATACTCAATTCGTTCAATAATTGCGGTTATATTATCCTTATTTCTCTTAAAATCAATTTGTCTATAATATTGTTTGTGTCCCCCCCCAATATGACGCACAGTAATTCTACCTTTATTGTTTCGTCCACCATGTTTTTTTTTTATTACTATCAACTGCTTTATTGGCCTACCTTTAAATATTTTTCTTTGTTTTAATTTTATAGCATGCCTTATGCCAGCCGATGTTGGTTTTACTTTAACTAATAACGACATTTTAACTCACCCATCTTAATTTTATTCTTCGATAGTTTCACCTTTTAATAATTTTACATATGCTTTTTTATACCTACCTCTTTTTTTTTTTGGTACATTAACAACTCTAACTGAATCAACCTTTTTTTCAAACAAGATATTTACCGCTTGCTTTATTTCCTTCTTTATAGCTGTTTTCGATACTTTAAATACATAGCTACCTTGAGATGATTTTAACAAAGCTTTTTCACTAATATGTGGTCCTAATAAAATTTTAAATAATTTTTGTTTATATTTCATAACTATATCTTAAACTTTTCCTCTAACTTACGTAAGGCTGCTAATGTTATTAATACTTTATTTGTATTTATAAGGATTATCGGATTTACAGACCCTACCTTAATAGACTCTACATTAGATATGTTACGTGAAGATAACTCAATTTTATTTTCACATGTTTCGGTTATTATAAGAGTTTTTGAAAACTTTATATTTAACTCTTCCATTTTACTTTTTATAAAATTTGTATTGATAACATTTAACTTTATTTCATTTAAAACAATCAATCTTTTTTGACGTAATAATTCAGAAATTATTGCACACATTGCTAACTTATACATTTTTCTATTAATTTTTTTGTAAACTGTTTTATGTGTTACAGCAAACGTTATACAACCACCTCTCCACAAAGGTGATCTTATGCTGCCTGCACGTGCTCGTCCTGTTCCTTTTTGCTTCCAAGGTTTTTTGCCACCACCACGAATAGTTTTATAATTTTTTTGTGCTTTTGTTCCTTGCCTTGAATTATGTATATACGACGTTATTACTTGATGAATTAATGCCGGTTTAAAATCTATATCAAATACTTCTTTTGATACTTTAATTGTATCAGTTGTATCTCTAAGTTTGATCTTCATGCGTTTCTCATTTATATTCAACACTTTGTTTTATTTATAAAAACTTCACGGCCATTATATCCTGGCACTGCCCCTTTTATAATTATTAAATTTAATTCTATATTTATTTTTATAACTTTTAAATTAGATACTGTTTTTTTTTCATTCCCCATTCTACCTGCCATTTTTTTACCTTTAAAAACACGTCCCGGAGTTTGACATTGCCCTGTTGAACCTGATGTACGATGAGAAAGTGAATTTCCATGACTCTTATTTTGTGAATTAAAGTTCCACCTTTTTATAGTACCTTGATATCCTTTGCCCTTAGTTAAACCACTTACTTTCACAACGTCATCCAATTTAAAAAACGATACCGTCAGTTTATCCTGACAAGTAAAATGTTTTATATCTTGACTACTCACTCTAAATTCCTTTAATCTTGCTACTTTTTTTTTTAAAAGCTTACCATTTGTAAGTTGTATTGCATTATATCCATCAATTTTCTTTGTTTTTATATTTAATATTTTATTAGGTAATACCTCTATAATAGTAACTGGTATTGAAATACCATTAGCATTCAAGATTACGCTCATACCTATTTTTTTACCAATTACTCCAACCATGTTTATGGCCCTACCTTTATTTGTACATCTACGCCCGCTGCTAATTCCAAACACATTAATGCATCTATAGTTTTATCATTTTTTTCTAAAATATCTACTAACCGTTTGTGAGTACGAATTTCATATTGATCCCTGGCATCCTTATCAACATGTGGAGATATTAAAATTGTATACCTTTCTACCTTATTTGGTAGCGAAATTGGTCCTTTTATTTGTGCTCCGGTACGTTTTGCTGTTTCTACTATTTCTTTCGCTGACTTCTCTATTAATATTTTCGAGAACGATTTCAAACGTATACGAATTTTTTGCTTTTTCATTTTTTTATTTGTCTCTTAATATATTCACAACTATGCCTGCTCCTACTGTACGACCCCCTTCTCTAATAGCAAACCTTAAACCCTCCTCCATTGCTATAGGAGCTATTAAATTAATAATCATCTTAACATTATCACCAGGCATTACCATATCCACTCCAGCTTTTAATTCACACGTGCCCGTGACATCTGTGGTTCGAAAATAAAATTGAGGTCTATAGCCCTTTAAAAATGGCGTGTGCCTGCCGCCTTCTTCTTTTTTTAAAATATAAACCTCTGCTTCAAATTGTGTATGTGGTGTTATTGACCCGGGTTTTGCTAGTATTTGACCTCTTTCAACATCTTCTCTCTTAATACCACGTAACAGAGCTCCTATGTTTTCTCCTGCACGACCTTCATCAAGTATTTTTCTAAACATTTCTATTCCTGTAACCGTTGTTTTTATGGTGTCTTTTAAACCTATTATTTCAACTTCTTCTCCTGCGTTTATTATACCCCGATCTACTCTACCTGTTACAACTGTTCCTCTTCCTGAAATAGAAAATACATCTTCTATTGGCATCAAAAATGGTTTGTTTATAGCACGTTCTGGCAAAGGGATATAAGTATCTAATGCTTCAACTAATTTTATTACTGAACTCTTTCCCATACCGTTTATATCTCTCCCTTCTAACGCCATTAAAGCAGAACCTACAATTAAAGGTGTTTTTTCACCTGGAAACTCATATTCTGATAGCAATTCTCTAATCTCTATTTCTACCAATTCCAATAATTCTGTATCATCTACTAAATCAGCTTTATTTAAATAAACTACAATATATGGAACACCAACTTGCCGTGCTAATAAAATATGTTCTCTTGTTTGAGGCATCGGACCATCTGATGCTGAACACACCAATATAGCTCCATCCATTTGAGCTGCACCTGTTATCATGTTCTTTATATAATCTGCATGCCCAGGACAATCTACATGTGCATAATGGCGTATTTTAGACTCATATTCTACATGAGCTGTTGCTATTGTAATACCTCTTTGCTTTTCTTCTGGTGCATTATCTATTGTATCAAACTTTCTCAATTCACTACCATATATTTCTGATGATACCCGCGTTAATGCTGCTGTTAAGGTTGTTTTTCCATGATCTACATGTCCTATTGTGCCAACATTTAAATGTTCTTTAGACCTATTAAAAAGTTTTTTAGCCACAAATATAACCCTCTTTTTCATTTAATATTCTTTATTCTTTTTTATAACTTCTCTACTTACTATATCTGGTGCTTTCTCATATTGTTCAAACTTCATTGTATAACTTGCTCTTCCTTGAGTGTTAGATCTTAAAACTGTTGCATAACCAAACATTTCTTTTAATGGTACCATAGCTGTTATAACTTTTCCATTGAAATTATCTTCCATACTTTGTATAATCCCTCTTCTACGATTTAAATCGCCTACCACATCTCCCATAAATAGTTCTGGTGTTGTAATTTCTACTTTCATTATTGGTTCTAGTAAAACTACATCAGCCTTTATTGCTCCGTCCTTTACCGCTATTGATGAAGCTACTTTAAATGCATTTTCATTCGAATCAACTTCGTGATAAGAACCATCAAATACAGTAACTTTAACATTTATCAATGGATATCCAGCTAATACACCGTTTTTTAACTGATCGTATGCACCTTTTTCAATTGCAGGGATAAATTCTTTAGGTATTGTACCTCCTACTATTTCTGAACAAAACTTATTGTTGATTTCTTTGTCGTTAGATTTATCAACTTTTTTAAAAGGTTCAATACGTAACCAAACATGGCCATATTGACCTCTACCTCCTGATTGTCTAATAAATTTACCTTCTTGTTTGACTATATTGTTAATTGTTTCGCGATATGCTACTTGAGGTTTACCTATGTTAGCTTCTACTTTAAATTCTCTACGCATCCGATCTACAATAATCTCAATGTGCAGCTCACCCATTCCATAAATTATAGTTTGACCAATTTCCTTATCATAATTTACTTTAAAAGAAGGATCTTCTTTTTCTAATTTATTAAGAGCGGAAATCATTTTTTCTTGATCATCTTTATGTTTGGGTTCAATAGCAACTGCCAATACAGGTTCTGGAAACTCTATTCTCTCTAAAATAATATTATTTTTAACAGAACAAAGTGTATCACCCGTTGTTGTAACTTTTAAACCTACACATGCTGCAATATCGCCTGCTAATATTTCTTTAATATCTTCCCTAGCATTAGCATGTAGTTGAACGATTCTTCCAATCCGTTCAGTTTTGTTTTTTATTGAATTGTATACTTTATCTCCTGATTTTATTTTTCCTGAATAAACTCTTACAAATGTTAAATTGCCTACATACGAATCTGTAGCTATTTTAAACGCTAAAGCTGCAAAACTTGCATTATCATCAGCCATATATTTTTTGATGTCTGCTTTTTTGTTTATAAATATACTTTTTTTTCCTTTTAAAAGATCTATATCTAAAGGGGATGGTAAATAGTCTATTACTGCATCTAACAATGGTTGAATACCTTTGTTTTTAAAAGCCGATCCACATGTTACTAAAACAATTTCATTCTTTAAACTTCTAATACGTAAACCCTTTTTTATTAAATCTTTAGATAAACTTCCTTCTTCAAAATATTTTTCTAATATACTTTCTTCTGATTCTGCTGCTATGTCCTTTATTAATTCATTGTATTGTTTTGATAGAACTTTTAATTCTTTTGGTATGTTTACTATTTTATATTCACTTCCATTTGTATTTTCACACCAATAAATTGCTTTCATTTCAATTAAATCTATTATGCCTTTAAACGTTTCTTCTACCCCCCAATTTAGTTGAACTGGAACTGCTTTACAATTTAATCTTTCTTCCAGTTGTTTTACCACGCTTAAAAATTCTGCTCCTGGTCGATCCATTTTGTTTACAAAAACAATACGTGGTACCTTATATTTATTTGCTTGTCTCCATACCGTTTCCGTTTGAGCTTGCACGCCTGATGATCCACATAAAACAACTATTGCTCCATCCAAAACTCTTAACGACCGTTCAACTTCTATAGTAAAATCAACATGACCTGGAGTATCTATTAAATTTATTCTATGTTCTTTGTATTGTCCTTTCATGCCGTTCCAAAAAGTTGTTACTGCTGCTGATGTTATAGTTATACCTCTTTCTTGCTCTTGTTCCATCCAATCTGTAGCTGCAGTCCCATCATGTACCTCTCCTAACTTATGAGATCTCCCTGTATAGAATAAAATACGTTCTGTAGTTGTTGTTTTTCCAGCATCAACATGTGCAATTATGCCTATATTTCTATATCTATTTATTGAGGTTTTTCTAGCCACAAGACTATTCCTTAATAACTTTTTCTTTAAAACCTATAATGTGCAAATGCTTTATTAGCTTCTGCCATCCTATGAATCTCTTCTTTTTTTTTAATAGCCAAACCTTTACCTTCTATTGCATCCAATATTTCTTCATACAATCTGATTTTCATTTTTTTTGAGTGTCTATCTCTTGATGCTTTAACTAACCATTTCATTGCTAATGTATCTCTCCTTTCAGATCTAATTTCTACTGGAATATTATAATTCGCTCCACCTATACGTCGTGTTTTAACTTCTACCATAGGCTTTATACTCTCTAATGCTTTTTCAAACAAACTTAGTGCTATATTTTTTTTAAAAACTTTATTTATTTTGTTTAATGCACCATACACTATTCTCTCTGCCAATTCTTTTTTTCCATTCAACATTATATGATTTATAAACTTAGCTAATCTTACACTTTTAAATCTATTATCTGTTTTTTTTTCTCTTTTCCTGGCTATATTTCGTCTTGACATTATTTTAACCTCGTTTTGTTCCATATTTTGATCGTGAAGTTTTTCTATTCTTTACCCCAAATGTATCTAATGCTCCTCTTATTGTATGATATCTTACACCAGGCAAATCTTTTACCCTGCCTCCTCGTATTAAAACGACAGAATGCTCTTGTATATTATGGCCTTCCCCTCCTATATAAGATGTTACTTCAAAACCATTAGTTAATCTAACCCTACATACTTTTCTTAAAGCTGAATTTGGTTTTTTTGGTGTAGTTGTATAAACTCTTGTGCAAACTCCTCTTTTTTGTGGACCAGATTGTAATGCTGGTACATCGGTTTTGGTTTTAATTATTCTACGTTTGTTTCTAATCAATTGATTTATTGTTATCATTATAGTCTTATAAAAATATGATTTAATTTATGTAAACAGTCGGCAGTTAAACAATAGCTAAATTTTTCTCCGACGGTCATTGTGGTATGCTAAACCAGTACCTGCAGGAATTAATCTCCCCACAACGACATTTTCTTTTAAACCTCTTAACTTATCATAGCTGCCTTTAACTGCTGCTTCTGTTAAAACACGTGTTGTTTCTTGAAATGATGCTGCTGAAATAAATGATGGTGTTGATAACGATGACTTAGTAATACCTAATAATATTCTTTCAAAACTAATTATTTTTTTTTTCAATTTATATAACTTTCTATTTGTTTCTAATACTGATCCTACTTCAACTTGATCACCTTTTATAAATTCACTATCTCCTGAATCTTTTATTATTACCTTACGTAACATTTGCCTTATTATAACTTCAATATGTTTATCGTTTATTCCAACACCCTGTAATCTATAAACTTCTTGTATCTCATTTATAATATACTTTGATAACTCCTCTACACCCAACAACCGTAATATATCATGTGGATTACTTGGGCCATCAGAAATTACTTCTCCTTTCTCTACTTTATCCCCTTCAAAAACGCATATTTGACGGCCTTTATTAATTAATATTTCTTTTTTTTTACCTGTTTCTTCTGAATTTATTATTATTCGCCGTTTACCTTTTGTTTCCTTACCAAATAAAATTTGACCTGTTATTTCTGCCAATATTGCATATTCTTTAGGCTTTCTTGCCTCTACCAATTCTGCAACACGGGGTAACCCTCCAGTTATGTCTTTGTTTCCTAATGCTTCTACGGGTATTCTTGAAATTGTTTCCCCTACGCCTATTTTTCTACCATTTTCTACTGTAATCAAAGCATTACCAGGTAAAATATATTGTACAGGCGTGTTATAACCAGGCAATGATATATCTTTTCCGGTTTCATCTTGTAACATAATTCTTGGTCTTTTATTTCTTCCTAGTAGGGGTCTAATACCTAAATCTAATATTTCTATCGAAGAGATACCGGTCATTTCATCCACAGTACTATGCATCGTCAAACCTTCCTCAATATCGATAAACTTTATATAACCTGATATTTCTGAAATTATTGGATGTGTATGAGGGTCCCAATTTGCTACTGTTGTACCTGCGTCAACAAAACATCCTTCTCTAATATTTAGTTCTGCACCATATGGTAGTCTATAGTATTCTTTTTCTCTACCCTTTTTGTCTATTATATATATAGCACAATAACGAGACACAACTATTAACTTTTTATCAATTCGTTCTACTGCTTTCATATTATGAAATCTTATTATACCACCATATTTTACTTGAACATTATCTTTTATTAACGTTCGTGATGCTGCTCCACCTATATGAAATGTACGCATAGTTAATTGAGTACCTGGCTCGCCTATTGATTGCGCAGCTATTACCCCTACTGATTCACCAATATTTACTAACTTCCCTCTTGATAAATCCCTACCATAACACATAACGCAAACACCATATTGTGTTGCACATCTAATAATACTACGTACAACAACCTCGTCTATTCCTAATCTATAAATTTTTTTACACCATAGTTCATCTAACAGTGTGCCTGCTTTAATTAAAATTCTCCCCTTTAAATCTAAAATATTTTTTGCTAAAATTCTACCTAAAATTTTTTCAGTGATTGAGATAATAATATCCCCTCCTTCTATAATTGAATACATTAATAAACCCTCTTGTGTATTACAGTCTATTTCTGTGATCACGACATCTTGTGCTACGTCTACTAATCTTCTAGTTAAATATCCTGAATTAGCTGTTTTTAATGCTGTATCTGCTAAGCCTTTTCTGGCACCATGAGTTGATATAAAATATTGTAGAACATTTAATCCTTCACGAAAGTTTGCTGTTATAGGCGTTTCTATAATAGACCCATCTGGTTTTGTCATCAAGCCACGCATTCCTGCTAATTGTCTAATTTGAGCTGCACTTCCTCTGGATCCTGAATCAGCCATAATAAAAACACTATTAAAAGAATATTGTTCAACTTTTTTTCCAGATTTATCTATCACAACTGATTTAGATATACCATTCATCATAGCTTTTGCAACTTTATCATTAGCTTTGGACCAAATTTCTATAACTTTATTATATTTTTCTCCTAAAGTTACAAGCCCATAAATATATTGTTTACCTATTTCTTTTACTTCTTTTTCAGCTTTGTTTATTATGTGTTCTTTTTCAGTCGGTATAACAAAATCATTAACGCCAATTGATGCACCTGACAAAGTAGCTAGTTTAAAACCTGTATACATAAGTTTATCTGCTAAGTTCACAGCTTTTTTTAATCCAATATTTCTATAAACTAAATTAATCAAATTAGATATTACTTTTTTTTTCATTGGTCTATTTATTAATTCAAAACTCATTCCATTTGGCAACATACCATATAAAAGAGCACGACCTACAGTCGTATGTCGTATTGATGTCTGTGTACTTACTTTTTGTTTATCATCTTTTATCCAATCTGTCAAACGGACCTTTATACGAGAATGTAAGTCCACTTTTTTATTGCTATAAGCTATTTCTACTTCGTTTATGTTAGAAAAGATAAGCCCTTCACCTATTCCATTACAAGTCTCCCTTGTCATATAATATAGACCTAAAACTACATCCTGTGAAGGCACAATTATAGGTTCTCCATTTGCTGGAGATAATAAATTATTTGTTGACATCATTAATTCTCTAGCTTCTAATTGTGATTCCAATGTTAAAGGTATATGCACTGCCATTTGATCCCCGTCAAAATCTGCATTATAAGCTGCACAGACCAATGGATGTAATTGTATTGCTT
This sequence comes from Scutellaria barbata, assembly GCA_028654395.1. NCBI lineage: Eukaryota > Viridiplantae > Streptophyta > Magnoliopsida > Lamiales > Lamiaceae > Scutellaria > Scutellaria barbata. The sequence goes on from JACJVH010000046.1 coordinate 68,826, forward strand.
TACCTTCTATCAAGATTGGTTCAAACGCTTGAATACCCAATCTATGTAAAGTGGGGGCTCTATTCAACAAAACTGGATGTTCACAAATTACATCAGCTAATATGTCCCAGACCTCTGGCACTTCTTTTTCAACCAAAAGTTTTGCTGCTTTTATAGTTGCTGCGTATCCATTTCGTTGTAATTTTGAATATATAAACGGTTTAAATAATTCTATAGCCATTTTTTTAGGTAAACCACATTGATTTAATCTTAATTTTGGACAAACTGTAATTACCGACCTTCCTGAATAATCTACACGTTTACCTAATAAGTTTTGACGAAATCTTCCCTGTTTTCCTTTTATCATATCTGCTAATGATTTTAACGGTCTTTTGTTTGAACCTATAATTGCTCTTCCTCTTCTTCCGTTATCTAACAATGCATCTACTGCTTCTTGTAACATTCTTTTTTCATTGCGAACAATGATTTCTGGAGCTTTTAATTCAATTAATCTTTTTAATCTATTATTTCTATTGATAACACGCCTATATAAATCATTTAAATCTGACGTTGCAAACCTACCTCCATCCAATGGTACTAAAGGTCTTAAATCTGGAGGTAATATAGGTAAAACCTCTAAAATCATCCAACTAGGTTTATTTCCTGATATTTTTAATGCTTCTATTAATTTTAACCGTTTAGTCAATTTTTTTATTTTATTTTCTGAATGTACTTGTTTAATTTCGCTTCTGATTTTCTCTAGTTGTTCTACTAACTCTATGTCTTCTAACAAAAACTTTATAGCTTCTGCACCCATTCTTGCATTAAATTCATCACCATATTCTTCTAATGCTTCAAAATATTTTTCTTCATTTAATAATTGACCTTTCTTTAAATTTGTCATACCTGGTTCTATTACTACAAAGACTTCAAAATATAAAATTCTTTCTATATCTCTTAACGTCATATCTAATAAAATGCCAATCCTACTTGGTAATGATTTTAAAAACCATATATGGGCAACAGGAGATGCTAATTCAATATGACTCATTCTTTCTCTGCGTACACAGGTTTTAGTAACCTCAACGCCACATTTTTCACATATTATTCCTCTATGTTTCATTCGTTTATATTTACCACAAATACATTCATAATCTTTAATAGGACCAAATATTTTTGCGCAAAACAATCCATCTCTCTCAGGTTTTAATGTACGATAATTAATTGTTTCTGGTTTTTTCACCTCACCATATGACCATGATCGTATCCTTTCTGGAGATGCTAATGAAATTTTTATTGCATCAAACTCTTCATAATATGTTTTTGATTTTATTTTCTTTACCAACTCCTTCATACGGTTTTACCACCCCCAAACAAATACTTATTTATTTTTTTTTATTCTTTTTCTACATCTATACCTAATGATCTTATTTCTTTTACTAACACATTAAATGATTCCGGCATACTAGCCTGCATTGTATAATCTCCATCAACAATACTTTTATACATTTTTGTGCGCCCTCCAATATCATCTGATTTTACTGTTAACATTTCTTGTAAAGTATATGCAGCACCATAAGCTTCTAATGCCCATACTTCCATTTCACCAAAACGTTGTCCTCCAAATTGAGCTTTTCCACCTAATGGTTGTTGAGTAACTAACGAATATGAGCCTGTTGACCTTGCATGCATTTTATCATCAACCAAGTGATTTAATTTAAACATGTACATATAACCTACTGTTACTTTTCTATCAAACCTTTCTCCAGTACAGCCATCATATAAAGGTACTTGTCCAGATTTATGAACTCCTGATAATTTAAGCAATGCTTTTATTTCTTTTTCTGTTGCTCCATCAAAAACTGGTGTTGCTAAATGAACTCCTTTTGAAAATTTATTCGCTAATCTAATTATGTCCTCATCTTGTAAACGTTCTAAGTTTTCTTGTTTACAAAATCCTATTCTATTAAAAATTTTTTTTATCAATATTCTTATTTCTTTTACCTTTGTTTTTTCTTTTAACAAAATATTTATTTTTATACCTAACATATGAGCCGCCATTCCAAGGTGTGTTTCTAAAATTTGTCCAACGTTCATACGTGACGGAACTCCTAATGGATTAAGTACTATATCTACTGGTTCACCTTTTTTATCAAAAGGCATATCTTCTATAGGTTTAATAGCAGATATTACTCCTTTATTTCCATGTCGTCCTGCCATTTTGTCTCCTGGTTGTATTTTTCTTTTTATCGCTAAAAAAACTTTGACAACTTTTAAAATCCCTGGAGCTAAATCATCACCTTGAATTAATTTTCTTTTTTTTTCTATAAAATACCTTTCCTTTTCTTCATGTAGTTTTTCTATTTGCTCTTTTGTTTTTTTTATTTTTTTATTTAACTGATCATCTTTCATTCTTAATTTATACCATTGTTTTGTATTTTTTATTTTTTGAAAATACTCATCATTTACAATCTCACCTTTCTGTATTTTGTGCCCTTTTAATGCTTCTTTACCTGTTATTACTGTTTTTAATCTTTTTATTGTTATTTCTTTTGTTATACGATATGCTTTTTTTAAATCCTTACTTATTTCTTCTATCTTCCTTTTTTCTATTTCCCTTGCTCTTAAATCTTTTTTTATGCCATCTCTTGTAAATATTTGTACATTTATAACTGTTCCTATAGTACCTGTAGTTGCCCGTAAAGATGTATCTTTAACCTCTGATGCTTTGTCTCCAAATATAGCACGTAACAATTTTTCTTCTGGTGTTAATTTTTTTTCCCCTTTTGGAGTAACTTTACCTACTAAAATATCTCCTGCTTTTATTTGCGCTCCAATATATACAATGCCAGATTCATCTAATTTACTTAACGATGCTTCACTTACATTTGGTATATCTGATGTTATTTCTTCATGACCTAACTTAGTATCGCGTGATATACATGTTACTTCTTGAATGTGAATTGTAGTAAATCTATCCTCTCTAACTACTCTTTCTGAAATAATAATCGAATCTTCATAATTATAACCATTCCAAGGCATAAATGCTATTCTCATATTTTGTCCTAAAGCCAACTCTCCGGTATCTACGGCTGTACCATCTGCTAAAATATCTCCTACTTCTATAATGTCACCTTCGTTTACTATTGTTCTTTGATTTTGACATGTATTTTGATTTGAACGCATATATTTATTTAAATTATATAAATCTACACAATATTCATTTCCATCTAAAGCATTTTCATTCACACGAATAACAATTGTTTTTGAATCTACAACTTCTACAATACCACTACGTTTCGCCTTGATACAAACGCCTGAATCCTTTGCTACTATTCTTTCCATCCCAGTACCTATTAATGGCTTTTCTGCTATTAATGTTGGAACTGCTTGTCTTTGCATATTTGAGCCCATTAATGCTCTATTAGCATCATCATGTTCTAAAAATGGAATTAAAGCAGCCGCTATTGAAACTATTTGACAAGGTGAAACATCCATTAAATTTACTTTATCTGTTTGCATAAAAGTAGTTTCCCCTTTACTTCTTACTTGCACTAATTCATCTTTTAATTCTTCGTTTTTATTTACTCTTACCGAAGCTTGCGCTATCACATATTCTGCTTCTTCTATTGCTGATAATTTTATAACTTCCTTCGAAACTTTCCTGTTTTCTACTCTTCTATAAGGTGTTTCTAAAAATCCATATTTATTTATTTTACTATATGTCGCCAAAGAATTTATTAACCCTATATTTGGTCCCTCTGGAGTTTCTATAGGGCATAACCTTCCATAATGAGTTGAATGTACATCCCGCACTTCAAATCCTGCTCTATCTCGTGTTAACCCCCCTGGTCCTAACGCTGAGATCCTTCTTTTATGAGTAATTTCAGCTAAAGGATTTGTTTGATCCATAAACTGGGATAATTGACTTGAAATAAAGAACTCTTTCATTGCAGCTGTGATTTGTTTAACATTTATTAGATCTTTAGGCCTTAGTTTTTCATCAGATTCTGTTAACAACAACCTTTCTCTTATAGATTGTTCAACTCGCAATAATCCTGATTTAAAATTATTTGCTGCCAATTCTCCAACACTACGAATACGTCTATTTCCTAAATGATCTATATCATCTATTTCGCCAAAACCATTTCTAATTTGTATTAATTCTTTTGTCACATCTATTATATCTTCAGCATTTACTATTCCACTACCTTTCTTATTTTTTTTATTTAGTCTACTATTAACTTTCATTCTACCAACTGCTGACAGATTATATTTCTCAAGCGACAAAAAAAAACTTTTAAATATTAATTCTGCTGAATCTTTATTTGGTGGTTCTCCTGGCCGCATAATACTATATATCTCCAATATTGCCTCCATTTGAGTTGTTGTTGTATCACCCTTTATAGTTTCATAAATTAACGAACCTGTATCCAAATCATTTGTATATATTGTATTTATTTTTTTTACTTTATTTTTTAATAATTTGTTTATTTTTTTTAAATTTAGTTTTGTATTACTGTTATATATGTCTTCTTTAGTTATTTTATTAACTTGTTTATTAACTAATATTTTTCCTATTAAATATTCTATTGGTACTTTTATTTTTTTTATTTTTAATTCGTTTAATTTTAAAACCAAATTTTTATTAACTCTACAACCTTCTTCGACTATAATTTTCTTACATTTAGGATCTACTATATTTAAACTTGATACGTCCCCTCTTATTTTATATGGCTTAAAATTTTCCCAATAAATAATATTTTTCTCTGCAATTTTAAAGCTATTTATTTCAAAAAACAAATTTAATATTTTTTCATTATTTAAACCTAAAGCGCGTAATAGAACTGTTACAGGGATTCTTTTTCTTCTATCTATTCGTACAAAAATATTATCACGTTGATCAAACTCAAAATCAAACCAAGAACCACGATAAGGTATTATTCTTGCAGTAGCAATTAATTTGCCTATTGAATAATTTTTATTATGATCATTATCAAAAAACAAACCAGGACTTCTATGTAATTGTGATACTACTACCCGTTCTGTTCCATTAATTACAAATGTACCAGTTTTTGTTATTAAAGGTATATCACCCATATATACTTCTTGCTCTTTTACATATTTTATAATTCTTTGTTTTTCTATTTCATCAAAAATAACTAACCTCATTTTAACACGCAAATTAGAATAATATGTCATACCTCTTATTTTACATTCTTTCACATCAAAAACTGGCTTCATTAAGTTATAATCCACGTATTCTAATAATGCTTTTCCTGATAAACTTTTTATAGGAAATATTGAATTTAATGCTGCGTTTATTCCTATATTTGTTTTTTTTTTTAAAAAATTTTTATATGATTCTATTTGAATAGATAATAAATAAGGTACCTCCATTATCTGAGGTATTTTACCAAAAAATTTACGAATATTGGTTTTTTTCGTGTATGAAGAACCCATCTATAATACACTCCTATACTTCTTATACATTTACAAAATTTATAGTTAATAACTATATTGTGTTTATTTTTATTTGCTTACTTAATTTCTACTTTTGCCCCAACACTTTCTAATTTTATTTTATTTTTTTCAGCATCCTCTTTAGTTAAAGCTTCTTTTATAGTTACAGGTGCACTTTCTACTTTTAATTTAGCGTCTTTTAACCCTAATCCTGTTATCTCACGGACAATTTTTATTACGCCAATTTTTTTTTCACCGATTGATTTTAAAATCAAATCAAATTCTAACTTTTTCTCTTTTTTCTTAATATTATTATTATTAGTGTTATTATTAAATATATTATCTTTGTTAATCTTAAATCTTTTTTCCATTTCAGACACTAACTCTATCAATTCTAATACATTCATTTTAGATAAAATTTCTATAATCTCTTCTTTATTCATTTTTCTAATTCCCTTTTTTCTATTAAAAGCATTAATATATATATTAATCTGCCTATTGTATTTATCTTTAACATTATCATTGTTTTTAACAATATTTTCTTTGTATCAGATATGTTTATTTTTCCTAAAATTATTCTTTTATCTGTTTTTATTAAATTACCTTCATAAAATAATGTTTTTATTTTTTCTTCTTTTAATTTTAATTTTTTCCATAACACCAAACTATCATTTATATTTTTTTTAGAAAAACATAGCATTATCTGTCCTTGCACATAATCCTTTAAACCTTCATATTTTGTTCCTTTTATTGCTTTGATAAGTAATCTATTTCTAACAACATACAACTTAACATCTTTTTTTTTTGCTGTTGTATATAATACATTCATATTTATTGAATTAATATACTTATAGTTTACTACCATAATTGATGTTGATTCAATTATATTTTTATTTATTGTTTTTATTATTAATGCTTTGTTTTTTATTTTTTTTTTCAAACTCTTACTCCTTTTATGAGTGATTGTATGCCAGTATCACAAAAATCTAACTTCACATTTATCAAGCCTTAATGCTGGACCCATTGTTGTCGATATATATATATCTGATATATTACTTGTATTGCATACTGATTTTTTTATTAAAGCATCTTTTATTAAAGCCTTTAAATTTCTTTTAATTTCTTTTATCGAAAAAGTTATTTTTCCTATAACTGTGTTTATTCTACCATGTTTATTTACACAATAAGTGATTTTTCCTTTTTTTATTTCGTTAACTTTGTTTAAAATATTTTTAGTAAGATTTTCGTTATTTATCATGTATACTTTTGCTTTTAAATGTGCTTGTCTTAATATATCTGCACTTTTTGATTCACATAAAATATAATGAATTTTATATTTGTTTTTTGCGTTGTTGATTTCATCTAGACTTAATGTATCTACACCTAACTTTAATAAACTTTTTATTTCGTTTTCTTTAAGTTCCTTTGTTTTTACAAACACAATATTTTTTTTATTAGTCTCTAAACCATAAGGTATATTTAATGTATTTTTTATTACTTTATTTAAAACTTTTTTTTTTCCTAATTTATAACAACTTCTACTGTTTCAACCAAATTTACTAAACTATATTTTTTTAACTGTTCTATCGCTTCCTTTATTTTATAGTTTTGATGTTTGTTAATATTATTTTGTATTATTTTTTTTCTTTTGGAAAACGGTCCCATTTTTACCTGCCTCGTTTTATTTAATCATCTATTATATCTAAACCCATACTTTTTGCTGTACCTTTTATACAATTTATGGCTGATTTTATTTTTATTACATTCATATCATGCATTTTAGTTTTTGCTATTTCTTTTATTTGTTTATTTGTTATTTTTCCTATTTTTTTTTTATTATTTTCACTTGATCCTTTTTCTATACCAATGATTTTTTTTAATAAACTTGACACAGGGGGATTTTTTATCCGAAAAGTAAAACTTCTATCTGAATATATCGTTATTATTACGGGAATTGGCATACCAGTTTCTATATGTTGAGTTTCTAAATTAAATTTCTTACAAAACTCCATTATATTTATTCCTTGTTGTCCTAAGATAGGTCCTATTGGTGGACTAGGATTTGCTTTACCTGCTTCTACTTGTATTTTAACTACATTTATTATTTTTTTTTTATCAATCATTTTAGATATCCTTAATTACTTTATAAAAGTCTATTTCTACTGGAGTTGATCTGCCAAAAATTAAAACACTAATTTTAACTTTCTTTTTTTCATAATTTATTTCTTCTACAATACCTGTAAACTCAGCAAAAGGACCTTCTAGCACTCTTATTCTTTCTCCTAACTTTAAAAGTTTTTGATCTATATGTTTTTTTACATTACTTAGTATTTGTTTAAATTCATTTTTTTTTATAACGGCAGGTTTTTTTACATTTGATCCTATAAATCTAACTACTCTTTTTGTTTCATTTACTAAATTCCATGTTTTATCATTTAATTCCATTTCTACTAATATATATCCTGGATAATATTGCCGGTCACTTTTACGTATTTTACCTGATATCTTTTCAAACAAAGTTTCTGAAGGTACTATTATCTTTTCAAACAAAGTTTCTGAAGGTACTATCATTTTTCCAAATGCTGTTTCTAATTTATATCTTTTAATTCTAGTTTTTAAATCACTTATAACTTGTTTTTCATAACCTGAATATATATTAACAACATACCATCTTTTTTTCACTTGTTTTCCCTTTAACTAGCTTTGATTTATCATAATTGTTATTAATCCACTAATTAAAGTATCTAATGTCCATATTATAATACTTATTATAAATATAATTAATAAAACTACGCTTGTTGTCTTTATTATTTCTTTTTTTTTTGGCCACACTACACTTTGTATTTCTTTTTTTGCAATCTTTCCTATAATTCTTAATTCTTTTCCTTTTACAGTAACTAACATTAAATATAAACTCAAACTATACAAACATAAAAATATATATTTATTTTTTTTTAATAAATACATTGCAATTAATATATTCAGAATAGAAAACAACAACTTTAAATAATCTTTTTTTTGCTTTGCTTGTTTTTTTTCATCGTTTTTCCTATTTTTTCTTCAGGCCAGGAGGGAATTGAACCCCCACCCTTCGATTTTGGAGACCGCTACTCTACCAATTGAGCTACTGACCTTACAACTATAACTGCTTGAGCTCATGAACAGAATTGAACCGTTGACCTCACCTTTACTAAAGGTGTGCTCTACCAACTGAGCTACATGAGCGATTATTAGCGAACAACGGGAATCGAACCCGTATCATTAACTTGGAAGGCTAATGTTTTACCCTTAAACTATGTTCGCCTGTTTATGTGGCATGCTTTGTTCTGTGTTATTTACTTATATAGTGTAGTTTTGCAGTATTGCTCATCTGATTCTTTGTTTTTTGCAGTTTTATTTTTCTTAATTCTTAAGTTTTTATGTTTATAGCTGTTAGCATTTATAATTTTTTGTTTTTTATTACCTGTTATATTTAATATTTAGTGTTTAGATGTGTTGTTCTTAATTATCTTTCCCTTTTTATAGCTTTTTTATTTATGTTATATGTTTAGTGTAATTTTTGCTGTTAGATGTTTCTTTTCTTCTAAGTTATATGTTTAATGTTATTTAGATGATGTTATTAGATATCATATGTTTGCTTTCTTTTTTTTTATCTGCCTTTATCTTTCCATATATGTTGTTTATATATGGTATATTGTTATTTCGTTATATTGTTCTATGTTATTTAGAATTTATATATTTGCTGGTGTTGTTTTATTGGTTTCGGTTATATTAATTACTAATATGTAATATTAAAGTTATGTTAGTTATTAGATGTTATATGTATGAATAAAGAATGTTATCAGTTAGAGGTTTGAGGTTTGAGGTTGTAGGTTTGAGGTTGTAGGTTTTAGGTTTGAGGTTTGAGGTTGTAGGTTTGAGGTTTTAGGTTTTAGGTTTTAGGTTGTAGGATAGGATAGGAGAAAGGAGAAAGGTAATTTGTTTATAAGAGAGTAGTTTATTAAATTGTTAGAGGATATGTTGTTAAGACTAAATTTGTTGCTTTAATTAGATGTTAGATGTGATTTGTTTTTTATTAGATGTTTAATTATTAGAACTTTGTTTCTTGATTCTTGATTTTAGAATTTAGAATTTAGAGGTTAGTTTGTTTTTATTTAGATGTTATTTGTTGCTTTTAAAAGTTTGTATTTATATATAGTTTTTTATATTTTATACATATATATGTTATTATTATTTATTTTTTATATAATATGTTTATAAGTTATTAGTTTGTAGTTATATGTGTGTATTTAAGTAGTTTGTAGGTAGATGTTTGATGTTTGTTGTTTGTTGTTTCTAGTTTTGAAGTTTAGTATCTTGTCTTCTGTTATATTTTTGTGTTTCGTTATTTAGTTTGTTGTGTTTATATGTTATATTATTGTATTTATATGGTTATAGTTTAGTAGTTGGTGTTTATATGTTTTAGTTAGTTAGTTAGCCATTTTGTTGTTAGATGTTGGTAGTAAGAAGTTGATATTTTGTTGTTAGTAAGAAGTTATAGATGTTAGATAGGTGATGTTTGATGTTGGTATAAAAAAGACTATAAAGAAAAAAGAAAACAACAAGTAAAAAAAAAAGAAGTAATTAGGAAGAAGGATATAAAAGTTCTATATGGCCACCAAACTGTTTGCGCATAGCTGATAGCAATTTATCACCATATCTATTATTATACCTCGATTTAAAACGAACATATAAAGAGGTAGTTAAAACGTCTAAGGGCATTGATTCTTCTAAAGCTGTTTGTACAAGCCATCGCACTTCACCTGAATCATTCACTTTACCACTAAAATCATTGAGAGTGACATCGTGCGCTAAAGAAATAGAAATCAAATCTAACAACCAAGACTCAATTACACTTCCTCTACGCCATATTTCAGAAATATCATATATATTTAAGTTATAACGATGTTATAAAGTACATGTTTGTTGTTTATATTATGAATTATATCAAAACCTTCGGCATAAGATTGCATCATTCCATACTCTATACCGTTATGTATCATTTTAACAAAATGCCCTGAACCAACTTTACCACAATACATATAACATTTTGAATTGTCTGAAGATAAACTAAAAAATATAGTCGTTTTTTTTTCAAAAAATCTTTTTATTTCCTCCGATCATCATACAATAACCTCGTTTTAAACCCCATATTCCCCCTGAAACACCTACATCTAGATAATTAATTCCTCTTATAAATAATTGTTCAGATCTTTTGATATCTTTTTTAAAATACCCATTACTCCCATCTAAAATCGTATCTCCTTTTTCCATATATTTTGTGATTTTTAAAATGATTTTTTCCGTTATTTTCCCTGCTGGCAACATTAACAAAATTGTTCTAGGGTTCGATAAACTTAAAACCAAGCATTTTAAAGAGTTTACGCCTAGTGCTCCCCTTTTTTCTATGTGTTTTATATTCTTTCTATTTTTATCAAAAACATAACAAGTATATTTATTTTTTAAAAATTTTTTAGAAATATTACCTCCCATTTTACCTAAACCAATAATACCTATTTGCATATTTATTTTATTCTCCTAATGATCTTTATGTTCTTTGATTTAACGGAGAGAAAGGGATTCGAACCCTTGAAGTCTAAAACTTACACACTTTCCAAATGTGCTCCTTAGTCCACTCGGACACCTCTCCAATATTCAGACTAACTATATACCTTTTTTTAATAAACGTAATGAAACTATATAAAAAAATAATATAAATATAATTATTGCAATTAATGATTTTCCTATAACAAGATCTGAGCCACCTAAAATCCCATATCTAAAAGTATTCACAATATAAACTATTGGATTGATTAATGACAAATTTTTCCAAAACTCTGGTAGTAAATTTATATTATAAAAAACACCCCCAAGATAAGTTAAAGGCGTTAAAACAAAACTCGGGATAATTGAGATATCATCAAATTTTTTCGCTACTAATGCATTAATAAAACCTGCTAATGAAAATAATATAGATGTTAAAATCACTATTACTATTGTTAAAAAAGGATGTACAATATTTATTTTTGTAAAAAGTAAAGCTACAAAAGTAACAATTAAACCTACTAATAAACCTCTAAACAACCCCCCTAAAATAAAACCGTCTACTAGCAAAAAACTAGGCATAGGAGATATGAGTAACTCTTCTATAGAACGTTGAAATTTATTACCAAACAAAGAAGACGCTACATTTGAATAACTATTTGTTATTACCGCCATCATTATTAAACCTGGAAATATATAAGTTATATAACTTAAACCATCCATATTACCTAATTTACAACCTATTAATTTACCAAAAATAAAAAAATACATGGTAGTAGTAATTGACGATGGTAATAGAGTTTGTGGCCAAATTCGTAAAAATCTACCAACTTCTCGTTTAATTAATGTACTAAGTGCTATAATAGTTCTTTTTTGTTTCAAATCTTATACTCTATGTTAGCTTTTTCAATTATATTTAAAAACCTTTCTTCTAATCTATTAGAAGTATTCCGCATAGCCACAATCTCTATGTTAGCTTTATCAAATATATTAAAAATCTCATTTAATTTTGTTCCTTTTTTTAATGAAATTATAAAGTTATAAGAATCTTTTTTTTGTAATTTTACTCCTGTAATGTAAGGAATTTTTTTTAAAGGATGTTTTGTTTCTAATAAAAATGTATTTCTATCTATTTTACTTAATAACGATTGCATACTTGTATTTTTTATAATTCTACCTTTCTTTATAATTGCAACATTTCTACACAATCTTTCAGCTTCTTCTAAATAGTGTGTTGTTAAAATAATAGTTTTCTTTTCTTTTTTATTTATATTGTACATATAATCCCATATATTTTTTCTTAATTCAATATCTAACCCTGCTGTTGGTTCATCTAAAATCAACAAGTTTGGATTATGTACTAAAGAACGCGCAATCATTAATCTTCTTTTCATTCCACCTGATAACTTTTTAACTATTATTTCTCGTTGTTTAAATAAACTTAAATCTTGTAACAATTTATAAATACGTACTTTAGAAAACTTCTTTGAGATGCCATACAATCCTGCTTGTGTAAAAAGAATATTTTCAACCTTTTCAAATTGATTTAAATTGTATTCTTGCGATACATAACCTAAATTACATTTAGCTTTTGAATTTTCTTTATCTATATCTGTGTCAAAAATTTTTATTTTTCCACAAGTCTTTTTTATTAAAGAGCTTATTATTCCTATTGTTGTTGATTTTCCTGCTCCATTTTGTCCCAATATTGCAAAAAAATCTCCTTTTCTAACCTCTAAATTTATATTTTTTAACGCATAATTCTTTTTTTTATAAATTTTTGTTAATTTTTTTATATTTAATGCTAATTTTTTCATACTTCCTTCTTAGCGGAAAACGAGACTCGAACTCGCGACCTTCACCTTGGCAAGGTGACACTCTTACCAACTGAGCTATTTCCGCCTTTCTTCTTTCTTTTGTCCCCTATGAGAATTGAACTCATGTTACTGCCGTGAAAGAGCAGTGTCTTAACCACTAGACGAAAGGGACAGAATAAGATAATATTATTAAATCAAAGGTAAAAAATGTCAATAAAAAATATGTAAGGAAGTAAGAAGATATGAAAAAAAAAGACACAATAGAAATGGAAGGAAGAATTATAGACACATTACCAAACACCATGTTTAGAGTTAAATTAGACAATGGGCATGTTATAACAGCACATATATCTGGTAAAATTAGAAAAAATTATATAAAAATTTTAACAGGAGATAAAGTAAAAGTTGAAATAACACATTATGATCTTACAAAAGGTCGTATAATATATCGTTCGCGGTAAGTTATTATGAAAAAAATTATTGTATGTATGTCTGGAGGAATAGATTCTTCTTTATGTGCGTTTTTACTGTTACAAAAAGGATATAAGGTTGAAGGGTTATTTATGAAAAATTGGGAGTTAAACAGTCAGTGTAAACTACAAAACGAAGTTTCTGATGTTAAATATATATGTAATAGATTAAAAATAGTTTTACATATTGTAAATTTTACATCTGAATATTGGAGTAATGTTTTTAAAACTTTTCTTCAAGAATTTATTTATGGTAAAACCCCAAATCCAGATTCTTTATGTAATAAAGAAATAAAGTTTAATTTATTAACAAAATATGCGTTTAATGTATTAAACGCTGATTATATGTCAACTGGCCATTATATTAGATTAACAAATAAGTTGTTTTTTAAAAGTCTTGATTTAAATAAAGATCAAAGTTATTACCTTTATAATATAAATAAATATTATATTCACAAACTTCTTTTTCCTATAGGATTTTATAATAAATTTGAAATACGTAAACTTGCAAACTTTCTTTTTTATAAATTAAATTTTAAACAAGAATCTTTTGGTATTTGTTTTGTAGGAAATCACAACTTTACATCTTTTTTAAACAAGTTTTTTCCGTTTAACTTTGGTAACATCGTAACAAAAAATAACCTTATTATCGGACAACATAAAGGCCTTTTCTTTTATACAAATGGACAAACTAATGGATTTAATATCACCAAAACTTTTAATAAAACTGTTTGGTATGTTATAAAAAAAAAAATACATAAAAATATTCTATCTGTCGCTAAGACCAAAAATAAAATTTTATATACTAATTCTTTAATTGCAAATAATGTAATTTGGCTTAAAAATCCGTTTGATAAAACAATTAATAAAATTACTTTATATGCTAAAATACGATATAGACAAATAGATCAACAGTGTATCGTTTATAACTTTATAAATTACATAAAAGTTTCTTTTTTATATAAACAAAAAGGCATAACTGAAGGACAAACAATTGTTTTATATCACAATAATATTTGTTTCGGTGGCGCTATTATTTCTAGCACTTATAATAGAACCTAAGTTAAAATATTTTTATTAGTGTTTTTAATGTTCTTATAAACGTGTTTATTTCTTCTAAATTATTATATAAGGCAAATGAGACTCTACAAACTGTATTTATTCCATAATTAGTTAATATGGGTTGGCCACAATGATGGCCCGTTCTAATAGCAATTCCATATTTATCCAATACTAACCCTATATCATGTGAATTAATACCTTCAATAAGAAAAGATACCACTGAAACTTTTTTACTTCTTCCTATAATATGAATTGTTTTTATTTGTTGAAAATCTTTAATGATAAAATATACTAAAAGTTTTTCCCAAGTTTTAATCAACTTTAAATTTTTTGTTAACCACTTTAAAGACGAATAATAAGCTATAATATTACATATTGTTTGTGTACCGGCTTCAAATTTGTAAGGTAATTCTGAATATATAATTTGTTCTTTAAAAAAACTAAAATACTTTACCATGTCTCCACCATATTGCCAAGGATCCATCTTGTTTAAGATGTCTAACCGTACATATAGTATACCAACTCCAGTTGGACCATAAGTTTTATGGGCAGAAAAAACATAAAAATCTATCTTTATTTTTTGTACATCAATCTTTTTATGGGAAATAGCTTGCGCTCCATCTATTAATATTAAAGCTTGTTTTTTATGAACTATTTTTGATAATATGTTAAGTTTGTTTGTTGTACCTAATACATTAGAAACATGTGTTATAACTACTAATTTCGTTTGATGTGTCAATAAGTTGTGAAATCTTTTTATATCTATTAACCCAGTTTCTGTTACTGGGATTATTTTTAATTTAAATCCTTTATTTATTGATAAAATTTTCCAAGGTAGGATATTTGAATGATGTTCCATCATAGAAATTACAATTTCACTTCCTTTGTCTAATAAATTACCATAACTATTTGATATTATATTAATAGATTCTGTAGTTCCTTTTGTAAATATAATTTCTTCTTTATATTTTGCATTTATACTTTTACAAACCATTTTTCTTGTGCGTTCATATGCTATTGTAACTTCCTTTGATAAATAAGTTATTCCTCTATGTATATTAGCATTATAATAGTTATTATATTCATTCATTATGTTAATTACATTGTTTGGCATTTGACTTGTCGCTGCATTATCAAAAAAAATTAACTCATATAGTTTGTGTATACAATTTTTTAATATAGGAAACTCTTCTCTTATTTTAAGAATTTTGTTTTTTAGTTTTATATAATTTATTAACATTTTTATTGTCTATAAGCATCTTTTAACTTTATTATTTTTGTACAACCTAAATATCGTTTAAACGCTTTTATTTCAATTTTAGTTAAAAAGTCATTAATGAAACTTAATAATATTAATGATTTAGCTAACGGTTTTGTTAATCCTCTTGTTCTCAAATAAAAAATATAATCTTCATTTATTTTACCAACAATAGTTTTATGTGTACAGACCACATCTTTTGATTTATTTTTAATTTCGGATTGGTTTTAATCGTAGCCTTATTAGACAATAATATATTTGAAGATTTTTGAATGCCATATATATTTTTTATATTTTTTTTTATGTTGATATAACAATGTAAAAGTCCTGTCGAACTTATTAAACCTTTATAATTTACATTAGATTTTGTAAAACTCGTTATATGATTAATAATTATGTTATTTCTTATAAAATTTTTATCTTTCGGAGAAAACAACCCTACCACATCACATTTACTATATTCATCTTTTAAATTAATTTCTAAGTTATAATACAAAAAATAGCTATATATCTTTATATTATAAAACTCACAATTACTATATTTACTTAGATTTACAACAATATTTGATAAACAATAATCTATTGTATTTAAAGCAACTAAATGAAACCATGTAATCTTTGCCTCGTCACTAATATTCATTTCCATTTTTATATTATTTATATGTTTGTTGCTACTTTTATTTATATAATGCTCTAAAATTTGTATTTTTAGCTTTTTCTCAACCAAAACTAATATTTTTAAATTAATTTGTTTATATATTTTTTGTTTTGAAATATGTAACATATAAATTGGTTTTTTTATTTTTATATTTGATTTTAAATTAAGTATTAAACCACTATAAGTGTAATATTTTTTTTTTATTTTATCAGTTTCTTTATTCATAAGATTATTTTTTAAATAAATTATATTTACTTCACATGAGTTAATTACATTTGAGTATTTTTTTGACAGTTTACCATCTATAAATACAATCATATAAGCATCAATATTTAATAAATCACACATAATTTTTATAACCAAAGAGGTCTATTTCATTTACTAAAGTTTTATCACCCGATTTTATAATCTTTCCATCAACTAAAATATGTATAAAATTAGGCTCTATATAATTTAATATACGTTTATAATGAGTAATTAAAACAATCGAACATTTCTTAGATTTAATCAAATTTATTCCATTTGATACAACTTTCATTGAATCTATATCTAATCCTGAATCTATTTCATCAAGTAAAGCGACTTTTGGTTTTAACAATAACATTTGTAAAAGTTCATTTTTTTTTTCTCTCCCCACCTGAAAATGCTTCATTTACATCTCTATTTAAAAGTTTTTTTTCTATTTTTAAATATTTCATTTTTGTTTTATTTTTTTTATTACTTGTAAAACAGTTATTGTTTCGTTTTGTAAATACGTTAATTTTTCATTTAAAGCTGTATGTAAAAAATATATATTTTTAACGCCTGCTATAGAAATGGGATTTTGAAAGCTCAACAACATTCCAACTTTAGATCTTTCTTCTATGTTTAGCTCTGAAATATTAATACCATTAAAAAACAATTTCCCGTTCTTTATTGTATAATTTTCTTTTCCAACCAATGTTGATACTAAACTTGATTTCCCTGACCCATTTGGCCCCATTATTACATGTAATTCACCTGTTTTTATCTTTATGTTAATACTTTGTAATATATTATTTTTTTTTATATTAACCTTTAAATTCTCTATTTTTAACATTTTAATATAACCATTAATATTTACTTACATTACTTTTCTTTCTAACCATACAGCATATTTATTTTACAAACATAATTACTAACAACATCATTTTAAAACGTTTACTTTAAACCTATTACCCTACAGCATTATAATATAAACCTTAAACTAAGAACTTAGAGCTACTAGCTTTTAATTTAACCATAAACTTTTTAGTTTTAATTATACAATATATAAATTAGTCAATAAACTTAATACTTTTACAACCATACTTTTTTCATATGAATACAACTGATATAATAACTCACCTATTTACAATATGTTGAACATAACACACCAACTAACCACAATACATAACAAAACTTTCAAAACTAACTTACCACTTCTACATAATATTTTTTACACACACTACACCAATATATATAAAACAATCAATTTCTTATTAGCTCTTTTGTTAATACAAAACAATCAATTTCTTATTAGCTCTTTTGTTTTCTATAAAAAAAAACAACAATATTTTAATTTACAACCCATATCCACAGAACCGACTATATACCATAAACACACTACACCATGCATACAGCTGCTTACAAATTACAATACGTAATCCACAATTTTTACAGCTTACACACTTTACACATACAGCTAAATACAAAACTCACATTTTATTAACACAAACCCTACTTCTAACACCTCTTAACACAAACCTTTTACGAACACAAACTATTAACACCATCTTTTTTTTAGCTATACAACATCTACCTACTTTCATTTCTTTCTTTTTTTTTACTATATATTTATACAACAACATTTATAGTTTATAATACAATACGTAGATACAAATACACTTATATGTAAAATAATACAACGAAAAAAATGGAATTTAAATAAGCATAAAAAAAACTAAACATAAAGAAAAAGAAAAAAGTCAACAAAAAATAAAACCACAACTACATAACGACCTAAAACCTATAGCATTAAGCCTTAAAACATTATATACACATTGGTATAAAAAGAGAACTGAGTTTAACTTTTTAAGTTATAAAAAACAACAACCATAAATACAGAATTTAAAAAAATATAAGATTAAGCAAAAACATTTAATACAAAGCCATAAACAAATCACAAAACCTTTATATTTTACTACAAACCATACCATACACCAACCAACCTATATCTCAAGCAAAAAAAAAACCACCAACTATTTAGCCTTTAATTTAACCACTAACACCACTCACAAAACAAACAAACCTAAAGACCTACAATCTAACTACTTAACATTTAACCACTCCACTAACCTTTACCCCTTTATACTTTTACTCTTTTCTATTTTTATACAAAATACAACACCTTTACTGTTTCTACACCTACCCTTAAACAAACAAGCAACAACCTATTCTTTAAGCATAATATATTTTCATAAAAGCTTTTAGTTTACCTATCACACACAACAGTTTTATCCAAAACTTAACCTTTAACATAAAATAAGTAATTTAACACCAAGCTTTTAGTTTATCTATTTTCTAAACGATACAACTTTCATACCTTCTTTAACATAAACAGCAAAAACAAACCTAACTGCTTTAACATTAAGCAAACACAAAACCAATAACAAACCTAACTGCTTAACATTTTAATCCTTACTAACTAATTAACTATAAATTTACTACAACATCTTTTTTTAAATACATTAGCATTCAAGCAAAACAATTTACCAAAAATAAATTCAATACTAAACGCATAATTTCTTTATTATAAACAACCTTTATCAGCTAAACCACTTACACAACATTAAACAAACATAACACAAATGTTTTAAATGACATTAAACAGATATAAGCTAAACAACATAACAAAAAGAGTAAAAAAGCAACAAAAAAGATAACAGATAACGCATAAAATAAAACAAGTAAACACTAAAGCATAAAAAAGTTTAACCTAACGACCCTTCTAATGTAATTTCTAACAAAGCAGACGCTTCAACTGCAAACTCCATTGGCAATTTTTGAAAAATATCTTTACAAAAGCCATTTACTATCATATTTATAGTATTTTCTTTATTTATACCACGTTGCATTAAATAAAACATTTTTTCTTTATTTATTTTATATGCAGTAGCTTCATGTTCTACTATTGCCGTATCGTTCTTTATAGCTTGATAAGGTATTGTGTAAATAGTACTTGTTTTGCCTATTATTAATGAATCACATTGAGTAAAATTGCTTGAGTTACTGGCGTGTTTGCTAATTTTAACTAAACCTCTATAAGCTTGTTTAGACTTACCAATAGCAACACCCTTAGCAATTATTGTAGATTTTGTATTGCTCCCTATATGAATCATTTTAGTTCCCGTATCAGCTTTTTGTTTATTATTTGTTATGGCCATTGAATAAAATTCACCTTTCGAAAAATCACCTAACAGGATACACGAAGGATATTTCCATGTTATTGCTGAGCCTGTTTCTAATTGAATCCAACTGATTTTTGAATTTATTCCTTTACATAAACCACGTTTGGTTACAAAATTATAAATGCCTCCTTTGCCAAATTTATTACCTGGATACCAATTTTGTACTGTAGAATATTTTATATAACTCTCTTCAAAAGCTATTAATTCAACGACAGCAGCATGCAATTGATTCGAATCGTATATAGTTGCTGTGCAACCTTCTAAATAAGAAACTTCTGCTCTTTTCTCACATATTATTAAAGTTCTTTCAAATTGTCCTAATTTTTCAGAGTTCAAACGAAAATAAGTTGATAATTCTATAGGGCTTTTTTTTCCTTCTGGTAAAAACACAAAAGATCCATCTGTAAATACTGCAGAATTTAATGAAGCAAAATAATTATCATCATTCGGTACAACTGACCCTAAGTATAGTTGTATTAGATCACAATATTTCATTATTGCTTCTGAAATAGAGCAAAAATAATTCCTAATTTATATAATTTTTTTTTTATATGTAGTTGCGATTGACACTGAATCTAAAACCGCATCTATAGCTATTGTTTGTTTTTTTTTATCATACAAATTCACACCTAATTTTTTGTAAACATGTAATAACTTTTTATCTAAATATTTTTTTTGGGGCGAGCTATAAAAAGACATTTCTTTATAATTTATTTCTGGTGTTTTAAATATAGCCCAAAAGGGTGGTTTCATCTTTAACCATTTTAAATAAGCTTCTAATCGCCATTTTAACATCCATTTTGGTTCTTTTTTCTGTTTCGATAAATTACGTATTATTTTTTTATTTAAACCAGGTAACTGTACGTTACTAGCGATGTTTATTTTAAAACCATATTTATAGTCTTTTTTATCAAACAATTTTACTAAAGTTTTATCTGTATTTCTCACCTATTGTTTCTCTTAAAGTAAATGTTAATATGATAGTATCCTTAATATTTTATCATGGCGATCTAATCACGAGTTAAATATTTTGTTTTTTCTATAGAAACCTAATATTAACTTTTGATTATTTTGGTAATGTTTTCTAAGCTAATTCACAGTACCGTTATTGGGTTGCCTCAAACCTTTCACGTTTTTTGTTGTATTTATACTGTTTTTAAGACTGTTGTATTTATACTAATTTTTTAAATCAAGACATATGCTTTAATCTTTTTTTTAAGTTCTAAAACCTATAACTTACTTAAGCATATAATTTTTTTTTTATTAATATATAACAATTTTAAATTACTAAACAATAAACAGCTTCTTTTAAATACCAGTGTTTTTACCTTGTTCGTTTGCTTTAATAAATAAATATATACCTATTTTCTTTTTTTAAAGACAATTAGTTGTATTGTTAAGTTATAAAAACCACAAGTACAATTGATAAGACCACAAATAAATAGTGGTTGAGCTCGTAACATAGGGATAAGACCACAAATAAATAGTAGTTGAGCTCGTAACATAGGGATAAGTCTATATCTAATTTTTAAATTGTGCTCCTAACAAAATACCTTTGACAAAAAATTTTTTTTTTAACATTTATTATATTTTTTTTAAAAGAACTTACGTAAACTTTTTAGTAAAACAATTGTGTGCTCAAAGACTTGATTTTAATGTAAATTGTTTATTTATAAAAGAATTTTCAATACAAAACTAAAAATTTAACTTATTGTATCTTTAAATAAAACTGTTCCTTAAATAAGATATCACTAATTTTAATAAATCTTATAGCTAGTATGTCTTCGTATACTGGGAAAATTACACACTTAGTAGTGCCGATTTTGGTTGATTTAAATAAATTTCTATTGCTATATCTAACAGTACATGTTAGTCAATTTTTTTTAAACATTATTATGAAATAATAAATCTTTTATTAAGTTTTATAATGTCTATTTACTTCAACAAATTATTTTATGAACTAACGACTCCTTTGCTTATTATACAAATTTCCTTCGATCTTAAACTAACTTATGGTATTAATTTTATTTTTCTAACTAGTGTATGACCACAATTTTATCGAACGACTGTATTTATGGATAAATAAGTTACATAATCTACTACTTTTGCTTTACATTCATCACAAATTGTATTAATAGTATTTAAAACTATATTCTTGTCTCAACATAATCTTTATTTTGTTTATAACATCTTATTTGCCATTCTTTTTTTATTAAACATAACTTTCTGTTACAATTATTTTCCTTCGTACAAACTCCTGGTAATTCGTGTATAACTTGTTCTCCATAAAATCTTAACTCATTTATTTTTTTTTCTAATTTTTTATCTTCTAAAAAAGGTGCTAATATTCCTTCTTTTATATTTTCTTGTTTCTCATGTAAGGATATAAGTAAATTTAAATCAAAAGTACACCCTGTGGCTGGTCTTTGCTTTCCATATTTTTGACCAATATCATATCTACCTCCTTTTGCTAATGGTTTTACGACACCAGACACATAAGCTGTAAATATAAAACCATTATGATATTGATAACCTTTTAAATCTGATAAATCAAAATATATAGAGATATTTTTTACTTTTTTATTTATAAGCTTATAGATTTCTTTTAATTCATCTAACAGTACTTTTATTTCTTTAATATACGATATTGTTTTATATGCTTTTTGTATAATCTTAAAATCACCATGTAATTTAGGTAGCAGTTTAAATATTTTCCTTACTTTAAAATCAACGTTTATTTATCTATTAAAAGATCTACATCAGTATATGATTTATTGTCTATGGCTTCAAACAACTGTTTTAAATATTTTTTTTTTATTTTAGATTTTTTTACTAATACTTTATATATGCCAATATGTCCAACTGATAAATTTATATGTTTTGCGCCAGATACTATTAAACTTTTTATAGTAAGAATTATTATTTCAATATCTGCTTCTAAACCTTTATATCCTAGCAATTCTATTCCTACTTGTATAGGCGTTCTTTCTAAATCATTCTGATCTTCATCAAGAAAAGCACGAAACACATTTGTGCAATAACACACCCTGTACGGTCCTTTGTTTTTTAATACATTAGAATCTATCCTAGCAATTTGAGGTGTTGAATCTGCACTTAAAACCAATTAATTTACCACTTAACATATCAATTAACTTAACTGTTTGTAGTTCTAAATCATATCCTACAACATTCAATAATGTTTCTAAAAACTCTATATGGGGAGGTATAATTAAGTTATAACCATATTTATAATATAAATTTAATAATTTTTTTCTTAAATTCTCTATATTTATAGATTGTGGGGGTAATATTTCCTTTATACCATCAGGTAATAAATTTTTTTCATAATTTTTCATACATTTATAATACTATATAATATATTTTTTTTTCCATTCTTCTGTAATATTTATTTCAACTAATTATACAACCTAATCTCTATTTCTATGTTTATGTTTATAAGCATCTAACAAAAAAGCATCTTTATATTTTTGTAACCATAATTTTTTTTTTGCTAACTTTCTATTAGCTGATTAAATCTTATCTTTTAAAATAAAATAATTATATTTTTCATCAACAAAGTCACCAATTTTCCGATAACCTATACTTCGATTTTCAGGTAATTCTAAATACATATTTTTCATAAACGTTAACAATTATACTTGTGTGATGAAAGCTTTTTCAAAAATAATATTTAAACGTATTAACACGGTTTTATATAAGTTTTCCTTGTTATTGTGTTTAATAATAATTTTTATTACATTTCATTTAAATTTTTATTATTGTTTTTCCAATATTAATTAATCAGTATTTAAATATACTTCTAATAATCGTTTTATTCGATAAATGTCTTTATTATATAATTTTAATACAGTTTTATGAAATAATTTATTATTAAATAATAAACAATACTTATTGCTTAATTAAATATTGTAAAAAGTTATTGTTGCTATTCCTTCTAATAAAGTTTTTAAATTAAACATTGTACCACAAACTAAAATATGAATCTTTCCTAACTTACTAATTGTTTTTATTGCTTCTTTACGAAAATCCAAATCTAAATATTTTTCATTATTATTTTTATATATATTAATTCATGATATCTATATTTTTGTTTTGCTGTTCCGATATCCATCTTTCTATTAACCATAGCTGAATCTACACTAATTAACTCACAATTTTATATTCTTTTAAAGTTATAGCTAACTTTTTTTCCTGATGCTGTGGTCCCCATATCTAATTTTACTTATATTCTTATTTTTTTTATACTTTTTATATATATTTCTATTTATCTACGTAGTCTTTTGTTTAGTTTTGATGGTTAGCTTTCTGTGTTTTTATGGTTTTTTCTTTACTATATAACCATCTTTTTCTGTATTGTATAATTTTTCTCTTTTTCTTTGCTGTTTACTGTTCTTTTTTTTTGTCTATATGCTATTTTTGTTGTTTTTTTTTTCTACTTTTTCTATGTTATGTGTTGTATTTTTGTTGGTTATTATGGTTTTAGATGATATTTTTTGTTTAGCTTTTGTATTACAGTTTTTTTATTAGTATGGTTAATGGATTTATTGGGTTCTGCTGTATGTTGTTTATTGCTTCAAGTTGTATGCTGTATAGTAACTATTCTTTTTTGTATAGACTTGTAAAGTTTACTAATATATAGAAGGTTGTATATAATATGTAAAATATGCTGTAGGTTTTATGAATGTAGATGTAGAAAAGGGTTAAGGGTTAAATTGTTAGTAGTGGATGTAATGTTTAAATAGTAGATTAATGTGTTTGTTTATAGTAGTTGTTTCTTTTAAATTTATTGGTTAAGTTAATTTGTTGTTAAAATTATAAATGCTTAAACTTGTTTGTTTAATACTTAACTAACTATAAGAGTTGTATTTTGTATTGTATAGTTTGAAAAATATATATGTCATACGGTATACAAGTAAAATAAGGTTTTGTTGGTATTTAATAGAATTTGTAATGATAAATTGAACAAAAAGGTATTAATATGTTTGTAAAAAAAACATTAATTGTATAAAAACAAAATATTTAGTATTAGTTATTTGAAGAAAATATAAAATACTTATTTTAAACGTATATCTAAAAACATATATTACGTATTAACGATACCGATAAAAAAAAACACATGTACACAAGTATAAATGCCTATTATTTTCCTGTGTAAAAATAAATTAGATGTGAAAAATAGAAAAGATAGAACAGATATGGAGTGTTTGAATAGTTGTGTCTATAAAAAACTTGTTGTTTAGTAAGTTTTAAGTTTAGTAGATATTATTCAAGTTAAAATCTTTATGTAATCCAAATCAAATTCAAAAAAAAATATATTAAACTAATAATATATAATTGATGTTTTGTTTAAAAATAAAAGTTTAAATATTGGTTAACAATATGTTTGTTAATATATCTATTATATATAAAGCTTAATCTTTATATGTTTATATTGAATAAGATAAAAATCATTAGTTAAGAGATTTAAAGTGTTGAATTGTTTATATAAAGTTTTTCTTCTATTTAAAATTTATTTCTTTGTTTTGTAATTTTTTTTCTAACGAAAAAGCTATGGATTTTGTTGGGATTTGTTTTATAAAAACTATGAACTTTGTTATGATTTGTTTTATAAAAATTATGAAAATATAGTTATTTACGTTTTGTTTTGTTTTATTTATTGGAATGTAATGTGTAAAGTCTTTTTATAAAAAAAAGTAAATCATTTATAACATATTATTTTTCTTGTAGCACCTGTATCTGCTGATGTAGCAAAATGTGAATACAATTTCAACGTGTTAGTTATTTTTCTCTTACGGTTAGTTATTTGCGTCCATTTGTTTTTATAAAGTTTAATCATTATTTTTCTACGATTATTTAATAACTTTTTATTAATCAATACATTTAAATATCTTTCTTTTAAATTAATACTTATTACATCATTATCTTCAACCAATGCTATATTGCCATACTCAGCTGCTTCTGGAGATATATGTCCAATGGATAAACCTGAAGTACCACCTGAAAATCTTCCATCCGTTAATAAAGCACAATATTTATCTAAATGTTTATATTTTAAATAAGAGGTAGGATATAGCATTTCTTGCATACCAGGGCCACCTTTAGGTCCTTCAAAACATATAATTAAAATGTCCCCTTTTTTTATTTTATTCTTTAATATTTGTTGGACGGCTTTTTCTTGCGAATATACAACTTTAGCCCTTCCTTTAAATAATAAATTTTTTCTATAAACTCCAGCTGTTTTAACAACACATCCCTTTTCTGCTATATTACCAAACAAAATAGCTAGACCTCCATCTGAGGAGTAACAATTGTTTAGATTACGTATACAACCAGTAACTCTATCTTTATCTAATGCAGTCCATTGATTGTTCTGATAAAACGCTTTTGTTGTTATTATACGCCCAGGAGCTGATTTATAAAAGTTTAATATATTTTTATCATTAGAACACATAATATCCCATTTATATAGAGCTTTTTCTAATGTTTTACTGTGTACAGTGGATACCTTAATATTTAATAAATTTAATTTATTTAATTCTCCTAACAATCCAAAAACACCTCCAGCTCTATGAAAATCTTCAATATAATATTTATTTGTATTTGGAGATAATTTACATAATTGAGGCACCTTTTTTGATAATATATCTATATGTTTTAATTTAAACTTTATGTTTGCTTCTGTAGCAATCGCTAATAAATGAAGTATTGTATTTGTTGATCCACCCATTGCTATATCCATTATCATCGCATTTTCAAACGAATTTTTTACACAAATATCACGAGGTAAAACTTTTTTGTTCTTGTTATAATATTCGTTAGTTAATTCTACAATTCGTTTGCCTACTTTATTAAATAATAATTTTCTGTTTTTATGAGTTGATAACAACGTCCCATTGCCTGGAAATGTCAAACCTAACACTTCTAATAAACAATTCATAGAATTTGCTGTAAACATACCTGAACAACTACCACAAGTAGGACATGCATTTTTTTTCTATTTCTAATCTTTTTGTTTTTTTTTATCTTTTGATCCACTTATTATTATTGCATCAACTAAATTTATATTTTTTTTTTTCCTTTTTTAACTTACCTACTTCCATTGCACCCCCCGAAACAAATATTGTAGGTACATTTAATCTAAAACAAGCTATTAACATACCTGGCGTTATTTTATCACAATTAGAAATACAAACCAAAGCATCAGCACAATGCGCATTTACCATATATTCTATTGAATCCGCTATAAGTTCTCTTGAAGGCAACGAGTACAACATTCCGCTATGACCCATAGCGATACCATCATCTATCGCAATAGTATTAAAAACTTTTGCGTTAGCTCCATTTTTTATAATTGACTTTTTTATAATAGTTCCTACCTTATCTAGATTGATATGACCAGGCACAAAATCTGTATAAGAATTAGCAATTGCTATTATTGGCTTATAAAAATCATTATCTTTCATTCCCGTCGCACGCCATAAAGCTCGTGCTCCAACCATGGTTTTTTTTGTCGTTGTATACGATCTATAAGTATTCATGTTTTATTTACCTAATAAATAACTAAAAGAATCAACAATATGTTAAAATACTAGTTTTGCAACATCTTTATAGTCTTTAACAAAATGAATTTTTATATTTTTTTTTAAATAATTTGGTAAGTTTTCAAAATCACTTTTATTTCCTTTTGGTAGTAATATTTCAAATATTTCACTTCTTCTAGCTGCTACTATTTTTTCTCTTATTCCTCCTACTGCTAATACCTTACCTGTTAACGTAATTTCTCCGGTCATTGCTATAATTCTTGTTATACTTTTTAACGTAGCTAAAGATATTAAAGCTGTTGTCATAGTAATACCTGCAGAAGGGCCATCCTTCTGCACTGCGCCTTCTGGAACATGTAAATGTATAAAATATTTATTAAAAAACTTTTTATTTATCTTATAATGATTTATATTCGCTAATATATAGCTGTATGCTATTTTTGCTGACTCTTTCATTACACTACCTAAATTGCCTGTTAATTTTAATCCATTTTTTAAATTATTTATTTTAACAGCTTCTATTGGTAAAGTCACACCACCTAGTTGCGTCCATGCTAATCCTGTTACTACACCTATACCTTTCAACGAAGGTTCTTTTTTAAATTTAGGTAAACCTAAATAATTTTTTAAATTATTTTTTGAAATTTTGATCACTTTATTTTTATTTAGTAATAATTTCACTGCTGATTTACGAATAATACGATGTAATTGTTTTTCTAAAGTTCTTACTCCTGATTCTCTAGCATATCCTTCAATAACTTGTTTTAATGCTGGCGAGGTAATTTTTATACTTTTTTTAGGTAAATTATCTTTTTTTAATAATCTAGGCCATAAATATTTTTTCGCTATAGTGTATTTTTCTTCATAAATATAACCACACAATCGAATCACTTCCATTCTGTCATATAAAGGTATGGGAATTGTGTCTATTTGATTTGCTGTACATATAAAAATTACTTTAGATAAATCTACCTTTATATCTAAATAATTATCAAAAAATTCATTGTTTTGTTCTGAATCTAATACCTCTAACAAAGCCGATGCTGGATCATTATTATATGTTTGACTAATTTTATCTATTTCATCCAACATAATGACAGGATTAAAGACTTGAGTATCTTTTAATGCTT
This sequence comes from Scutellaria barbata, assembly GCA_028654395.1. Taxonomy (NCBI): domain Eukaryota; kingdom Viridiplantae; phylum Streptophyta; class Magnoliopsida; order Lamiales; family Lamiaceae; genus Scutellaria; species Scutellaria barbata. The sequence continues at coordinate 97,275 of JACJVH010000046.1, forward strand.
GAACTATTTTCCTGGCATTGAACTTACATAAGTTCTCCGATGTCCTTTTATTTCAGCTTCATCACGTATACCACCCAATGATATTCTATAAAATTTTCTTCCTAAAGCATTAGCTATAGATTTTCCTATCGATGTTTTTCCCACACCGGGTGGACCTAGTAATAACAAAATTGAGCCTCCTACAGTACCTTTAAAAGTACATTCAGCTAAAAATTCAATAATTCTTTCTTTTATATCAATTAAACCATTATGATTGTTATTTAATATTTTCCGTGCATATTTTATGTCAATTATATCTTTCGAGACAATTCCCCAAGGAATTTTTGTTAACCATTCTAAATAATTACGAGTTGTACTATATTCAGGAGATCCTATGTCTAATATTTTTAATTTATTTATTTCTTCGTTTATTTTATTTTTTGCTTTTGTTGATAAATTATACCTTTTTATACGTTTTTTAAATGTATTTATATCTGTTTTTCTTTCGTCTTTTTTTATATCTAATTCTTTTTGTATAAGTTTTAATTGCTCTCTTAAAAAAAAATCTCTTTGTCTTTCATGCATTTGCAAATTTACTTTTTGTGATATTTCATTATATAAATTAGAAATTTCTATTTCTTTTCTTAACAAAGGTAGCACTAATTGCATACGTTTTAAAATTGATAATGTTTCTAAAATATTTTGTAACTCTTTACCTTTATTTGATGTAATTGCTGCTGCAAAATCAGTTAATGGGCCTGGATCACTAGGACTAAATCTATTTAAATATTTTTTTAATTCTTCACCATATAATGGATTATTTGGTAATAATTCTTTTATTCCTTTTATCATAGCAATTGCATACGCGCGTGTCTCATTTGATTCTTTATTTATATTTTCTTTAGGATATATAACTTCTACATAAAATGGAGCTTTATTTGATATCCAATTTATTATTTTAAAACGTCTTAAACCTTGAGCTATCAATTGAATTTGATCTCCATCTGTACGATGTATTTTTACAATGGTTCCCATCATAGGAAATTCTTTAATTTTTGGACTTTCTTCAACAATCTTATTGTTTCCAACATAACTTAAGCCTAAACAACCATGTTTTGTATTAAACACTCTTTTTATAGTTTCAACCCATCTATTTTTATCTATTAGTAATGGCTGTATTTGTGCTGGAAAAAACGGCCTATTATTTATGGGCAGTAAATAAATACTTTCTGGCAATATTTGATTATTTGACACTATTTTCGTCCTTTATATTTTTGTTTTTGTTTTTGTTCTGTGTTATTCGTTTTCTTTAGTTTTCTGATTTTTGTTTTTTTTGATTTTATATATTTTCGCTTTAACTTTTTTTCTGTTTGTTATTGTTTTTTTTTTGTTTTGAGTTATATGTATTCTATTTTAAGATCTATGTGTTTATGTTTGATGTTAGTTGGCAGTTTTGTAGGTATGTGTTAGAGGATATATTTTTGTTATATAAGCTTGTTTACTCCTTGTTTTGTGCTTTTTTATTTTATATGTCTTCGTTCTTATATTTTATGTTTTTTAGTTTTTGTGTTAACTTTTAGCTGTTATTTTCATTGTATTAGTTGTTATGTGTTTTGTATTTGTGTTATCTGTATGTGCGTTTGTGTTTGCTTTATGTTAGAGTTTTAGTTTAATCTTTTTATTTAGTTGCTGTATGTGTTCTTCTTTTATGTTTTGATTAACGCTGAATTTATTTAATTGCTGTATTTTTATTCTCTATTGTATTTTATTTTGCTAAGTTGGGTTATATGTTATGCTTTATGTCCGTTTAGATTTGTTATTTGCTGTTTTGTCTTTTTTTTGTTGTTAGGTGTTATCTGTTCTTTCTTAATTTCGTTAACATATTTGAGTTATATGTATTATAAAAATATTTGTTTTGCTGTGAATTGTGGTTATGGTTGTTAAATAGTTCTTATGTCTTATGTTTTATGTTTTGTGAATTGTGGTTATGGTTGTTAAATAGTTCTTATGTCTTATGTTTTATGATTAATGTATAGAATTTTTTGTACTTAAAAGAGTTGTGAATTTTGAAGTATATTTAATAATTTAGGATTGTTGTTATTTTTGATGTTGTTTGTTTAATGCTTAAGCTTAATATCGTAAATTGTTATGCTAATTATAATAATGTAAATAATAAATACAACACTATGTAGTATTGCTAAAGAGATGGTTGTATTGGTATTGATGTAAGTTGAAAAACTAATTTATAACTAGTTTGTAAGTGGTTGTGTAAAACTAATAGTTTTATATTATTTATTAAAATTGTGTTGTACTTAAAAAAAATATCTTTAAAATTGTGTTATTGTTCAGTGTTTTTGTTTATTCTTTAAATTTTTATATCGTTATTGCTTTTTACTAAACCGTGTATATTCTTTCTTGTTTTTTTTGTTTTGTATATATTTTAGCTGTATGTTGTTATTATATATAGTTTTTTTTTTGATTGTGTATTAGTGATTTTTGTTAAATTTTTGGTTTGTGTATTTCATTTATTATATGTTATGTTATGTTATGTTATATTAGTTTAGTTTGATATATAAGACTTGTGTAGTTATATTTTTTCTAAACTATGTTTAAAGGTTAAGTGTAGAATGAAAAAAATATGTTATATAAAAAAAATAAATGGATGGTAACATGTTGTTGTTTGTGTTTTGTGTTATAAGTTAGCAAATGTTAGCAGAAGGATGTTTTTTGTATGATAATTATGTTATGTGTTAGCAATCTCAAGTATGTATTTGGTTAAGAATTTGTTGTTTGTGATAAATGATAAAAAAAGAAAGAAAAGAAAATAAAAATCATGGCTTATTAAACAGTAGTATTAGTAGAAGTTTTGTTGTTAAAAAGTTATTAAATAAAAATGTTGTGGTTTAATGGTGTTGGTTAAAAGAAAAGAAAATTGTATTGTATGTAGAAGTGGTAATTGTTATTTGTTAAAAAGAATTATGTTTGTATAAGAAAGGAAAGAATTAAATTAAGATTGTAAAATGGCGTTGAGTAGATTATTTGTGTGTGTTAAAAAAATTGTTTTATTATTAGAGTTTTTTTACATATTGTATTTTCTATTATTTAAATCTAGTTAGCAATGTAGTTTTAATATTGCTTATTTAGTATTTAAGTAAATATAATCTTTGTTTAAACAAAACAATATAACAGATATAGTTTATGATAACAATAAAATCTCTTAAAGGTATGAATGATATTCTACCTAAAAAATCTGTTATTTGGCAATATATAGAAAATAAAATTAAAATGATTTTATATCAGCATTTATATTTAGAGATTAGAACACCAATTATTGAACAAACTAATTTATTTACCATCTCTTTAGGACAAACTACAGATATAATAAAAAAAGAAATGTATACGTTTAAGGATAAAAAGCAAAAACAATTAACATTAAGACCTGAAAACACTACTTCTATAATTAGATCTATACTAGAAAATCATATGACAAATCAAACACAAAAAGTGTGGTATGTTGGTCCAATGTTTAGATATGAAAATCCTCAAAATGGTCGGTTTAGGCAATTTCATCAATTTGGAGTAGAAAGTTTTAATAAACATGGTCCAGAGATGGACTCAGAAATAATAATAATGACAAATAGAATATTCAAGGCATTAGGGGTGCAAAAATATTTACATTTAGAAATAAATTCTTTGGGTTCAAAAACATCAAGACGATTATACACAAATATATTGTTCAAGTATTTAAAAAAGTTTAAAAATTATTTAGATAGCAATCTAATATATAAGATGTATAAAAATCCTTTAAGATTATTAGATACTAAAGTAAAGAATATAACATATATAGTAACACATACTCCAAACATATTAGATTATATAGATCAAAAATCTATTAAACATTTTGAATATTTAAAAAAGATTTTAAATTACACAAACATCAAATACAAAATAAATAAAAACTTAGTAAGAGGTTTAGATTATTATTCACGCACTGTTTTTGAATGGAAAACGAAAGCTTTAGGTAGTCAAAATACTATATGTGCTGGTGGTAGGTATGATTATTTATTAAAATTTTTTAATTGTAAAAAAACTCCAGCTATAGGTTGTGCTATAGGCTTAGAAAGAACAATATTGTTATTAAAAACCACAAATAAACTTCCAACTAATATGAAAATTAAAAGTCATGTTTGTTTTATTACAATTTCAAATAAAAAAACTATTATAATTAAATCAATTAAACTATTAGAGTTTCTTCGTAATGAATTACCTAATTTGATTATACAAAACACTTTTTGTGATACATCTTTTAAAAAAAATATATATAAAGCAAAGAAAAATAACATAAATATTCTTTTAATTTATGGAGAGAATGAAGTTCAAAAGAATAAAGTGTCTATAAAAGATTTATATAAAAAAACACAAAACTTATTAGCTTTAAAACCGTTAATAAACACTCTGAAATCAATATTTTATTATGAGTCAAATTATTACAATAATTGGTAAAACAAATGTAGGAAAATCAACATTGTTTAATTGCTTAACAAAAAATAAAGATTCTATAACAAACAATATTCCTTTTTTTACAAGAGATAGAAAGTATGGAATATTACAACTAAATAATAAAAACTGCACTTTAATAGATACAGCTGCACTTTCTACTGATTTCTTTTCTTATAAAACAAAAAATCTAACCTATTGTATAAATAAACAAACAAAAATAGCTATTCAAGAAGCACATATCATTTTGTTTTTAATAACAGCTTACAGTCACTTAGATTCTTTTTACAAAAAAATCATTAAGTTTTTACAAAAAAAAAATAAAACAATAATATTTATTATTAACAAAATTGATTATATGATACCGTGTTCTTTTAATTATTTAAATTATGACGATCAAACACTTTTTATTTCTGCTTTACACACAAAATTAATATAAACATTTGTTAACAAGAATTTCTGGTATTTTGTCTAATGATAATAAAACCAATTATATAAATCAAACACAAAACACAACACTTAAACCCTTTTTACTTCACAACACACATCTTAAAATAACAACTAACATAATAAAAACTAACCAGCATACACAAAACAAAACTCTCAAAATCAAAAACACACATCATAAAATAACCAATAACAATCTATTAATAAACAGCAAACATAAAAATATTATCAAAAGTTTTAAACAAATAACAACCATAAAACAACCTATTAATAAAAATCCTATTAAACTCAAAGCCTTTAAACAAATAACAACTAACCAAAATAAGCATAAACAAAACAACAATCATAAAACTAGTAATCTTACAAATATATGTATTATTGGTAAAACCAATGTTGGGAAATCAACACTAATAAATAGCTTAGTAAAAGAAACGCGTTTAATTATTAATCATCAACCTGGTACTACACGAGAAAATATAACGATTAAAATCCTCTATAAAAATCATTTATTTCTGTTAACAGATACAAAAGGAATAACTAACACTATAAAACAACTTAAACTATTTAGTAAGTTTATACATCACTATGATATTGTTTTTTATGTTATCGATGCAACTAGGGGCTTTTTCGAACAAGATATCTTTCTTTTAAAACAGATTTTATTTTCAGGAAAACATTTATTTTTAATTTTTAATAAATGTGATGCAATCAATAACAAACAAATTATGTTTATACATCAGTTGTTGTATTCTAAGTTATATCAATTTACAAAAATTTTAACCATGCATTTTATTTCTGCTTTATATCTTTATAATTTCGTTTCCATTTTTAATTCTCTTGACTTATTTGTGTTTTTAAAGACAAAATTTTGGTCTATTAAATTTTTAACAAAACTTGCTAATTTAGCAATAAAAAAAAAACCCCTCTTTAAAAACAAGCATAATTTTAAATTATTATTAGCAAAACAAATAAATATAAATCCTATAATTATTGTTGTTTTTGGGCAAACAACCAAACAAAGTTTACCAAATCATTATAAAGATATTTATTTAATTTTCTTGTACAAAAACTCAATATAACAAACCTATTTTTACAACTTCATTTTTTTTAGAAACTATAATACGCCTGAGAGGGATCGAACCTCCAACCCTTTAATTCGTAGTTAAATACTCTGTCCAATTGAGTTACAGGCGCTTTTTTGTTTTTTTTGCTGTTCTTGTTGTGTTGTTATGTTTTAGTAGTATATACAAAATATTGTAATGACTTATATTTTATGTTTTTTTTGTTAGAGGGTTAGTTATGTAAAAAGTTGTTATTTGATTAAAAGCTGTTAGCTTAAAAATCATTTGTTTGTTTGTTCTTAAAAGTTATGTAGTTTTGTTTTATTTTTTATAGCTGATAGTATAAATGCTTATGTGTTTATGTGTTAGCAGTTTAATTGTTTGTGTTTTGTAAAAATTATGAATTGTAGTTGTATTATTAAATGGAATATTGTGTTAAAAAGTTTGTTATTTCGTTGTGTTTAGCACTTAGGTTTAATGCTTTTGTGATGTTAATTAATAGCTTATATTGTTAACTATTAGTTATTGTTTAATTATAGTTAAAAGTTATTAAGAATATAAAAATATAACAGTAGGTGTTGTTAAATAGTTATGTATTTGTAAAAGTAGTGTAGTTATTAGCAAAAAGTGGTAAATTGTGTTTTTATGTTAGGGGTATATGTAGTAGTAAGGGTTAAAAGAAAAAACCAGCAAAAACTAAAAAAAAAAGAACTAATAAAGACGGTTAATACCACACATATAAGAGCGCAAACTATCTGGAACTGTAATAGAGCCATCTTCGTTTTGATAATATTCCAATACGGCTAACAAACAACGACCAACAGCTAGTCCAGAGCCATTAAGTGTATGTACAAATTTAGGCTTTGCTTTGTCTTTATTAATACGAAATCTAGTTTTAATTCTTCTTGCTTGAAAATCCTCACAATTAGATATCGATGAAATCTCTAAATAAGTTTCAAGACTAGGAATCCAAACTTCTATATCATAAGTTTTAGATGCACAAAAACTAATATCTTCCTTACATAAACTTATAACTCTATAAGGCAAATTTAATGCTTTTAAAATTTCTTCAGCATGGTTAGTCATATCTTCTAATACAACATAAGATTTTTCAGGATGTACTATTTGAACTAATTCTATTTTATCAAACTGTAGCTGTCTCAACATACCACGAGAATCAGTTCCATAAGATACAGGTTCGTTTCTAAAACAAGGAGAATGTGCTGTTAATTTAATTGGTAAATCATTAACATTGAAAAGTTTACCACTGACACTATTAACTAAAGGGACTTCAGCTGTAGGAATAAGAAAATATTCATTTTCTCCTTCAAGTTCAAAAACATTTTTTATTAATTGAGGTAATTGACCTGTACCTACTAAAGAAGTTCTATTAATTATATATGGCACATACATTTCTTCATAACCATGATCATTAATTTGCTTATCTAACATAAATTGTATTAAAGCACGATGTAATTTAGCTAAATTTCCACGTATTAAAGTAAAATTAGAACCAGTTATTTTAGTTGCTAATTCAAAATCAATATCACCATTTAATAAGCCTATCTTAATATGATCACGTATGGAAAAGTTAAATGATTTAGGAACTCCCCAACGTATTATCTCTATATTGGTTTTAATTGGTACACTATTATGTGGTAAGTTTGGTATTTTAAATAAAATATTATAAATTTTTTTGTTGGTTACTTCTAAACATAAAATATTTTTATGAAGTTTATGAT
>JACJVH010000047.1:0-53467 GCA_028654395.1 Scutellaria barbata
TGATTTTTATGCCTATTTTGTTTTTATTTATTATTGGTTTGCAATAATTCAGTGTTAAAGCTCTTTCAGCAAAAGTAGTAATAACATCCAACGTGGCTAGTGATATTTGATGTTTTTATAAAATAAGGTATATTACCTACAAGAACCTTATTAATTTTTTAAAAATACTTTTTTCATATTTTATGACTTTTTTTTTGATTCTATTAAACGTTTTTCAAAGTACTTTAATTCACTAGTATAAAATCTTTCTGAATTTTTTAATGTTTTTGTTCTTATATAATTTTTAGGAATTTTGTATTTATGTTTACGACCTTTAGGTATTTCTATAAACAAACCATGAAGCTTATTATAAGTAACTTTTAATTTTATTATTCCGGTACGTAATTTTTCTTTGTTTTCAAACGTTTTTAAAACTTTTCTGAATTAGTATAGATTTTAACCGCAACTTATCTAGTTTTTATTAAAATGTGACTTTATTACATATCCATATCTAAAGGAGTTAGGAGGATTATCGACTAATGCTTCATCTAAAAGTAAAGCAATATTGGGAAAAGTAAAAATCTCTTTATGAATATAATTTAGTATAGACTTGCTGTTTTTATTTACTATTAATAGTCCCTTTAACAAAGTTTTAAGTTTAGGAAAAACGTTTAAAGCAATTTTAAATTTGATTAAATCTAAGGGCTTTGCTGTTTTTAAAGATATTCTCGTAACAATAACGTTCTATATCTCCAATTTTTTTTATATATTTTTGTAAAATATCTATGAAAATTATTTGTTAAAACAATCTCAACGCCTTTTTGTCTAGAAAAAACTAAATCATAATTAGTAATAGGGTTATTAATCCATTTTTTTAAACGAACGACTCCCCATATGTTCATTGTATTATTTAAAACACTAAACAAAGTATTTTCTTGTTTGCCATTAACATTTACATCAAGTTCTAAATGTTTTTTAGTAATACGATCTATTTTTAACTTATCTTTTTATTTTCAAAAATTAAATGGTTAATATGTGCTAAATTATAAATTTTATTATTATTTATATATTGTATTATAGCACCAGCTGCAGAAACACCAGCATTAAGTTTTTTATTTATAATTTTTATATTTAGTTTTTTTAAACAAAACTTTACAAGCATTGTTATAATCGAAATTAATATCACTTATAGTTGTTTAATTATTGATTTGTGTACGGGAAGTTTAGGTAATTTTTTATGTAATCTAGAAATTAAGAGCTCAACAGGGTTTAATCGATCTAATTCCAAACGTAAATCGTGTATATTATCAACTTCCAAAACACCAAAAGCACCTGTTGTGAATTCTAGCCAAGAAATACCCCATTTATTATTTTTTTGAATTATTGATATAATCAAATTATCTTTACTTTCATCTAATAAACTGTCTTCATATAAAGTGCCTGGTGTAATTACTCGAATTACTTTTCGTTCAAGCAATTTACTTTTCTTTGTTTTTTTTGTTTTTATTTGTTCACAAATAGCAACCGATATTCCTGCTGTGATAATACGTTTTAAATATGTTCTTAACTATGACAAGGTATTCCTGCCATAGGAATACGTTTATTATTATATTTTCCTTTGCTAGTTAATTGAATATTTAATAAAGCAGAGGCTGTGTGCGCATCTTCAAAAAGAAATTCATAAAAATCACCCATACGATACATTAACAAAATTTTGTGATAATGGTTTTTTATCCTAAGGTATTGTGTTATTGCTGGGGTTGCATTATATATGTTTTTTTTTATTTTTGTCTTCATATTTTATTATCTTTTTTCTGTTTTGTTTGTTTTTTTTTGTTTTATGGTGTATGTTTTATTTTTACTTTATTTATTTTTATATGTTTCTTTAAATGTTCTTTATTTTAATTCAGTAATAACATACCCATATCTTCCTATTAACTAACTATTCATGATTCCTGTTTACGTTTACATTTTTATTCCTTTCTGTTTCTGTAATCTGTTTATTCTTATGCCATCTCCTATATACCATGTTCTAATCTATGTTCTATTTTTCTTTTTTTATATGTTATACATATATTCTTTTCTGATTTATTACCGTTCTTTTTTTTCATCTTTTAAGTATTTTCTTATATACTTTTTTCTATTGTTTTCTTCTTTTACATGTTTTTCACTTTTTTACAACAACACATACTACTACACAACCTTTCTTCTATCTAACAACTAATAATTAACTATTTTATATTTTACAACCACAAAACACCAACCTCTTTTTAACTAAAACAACTAACCCACTAACTTTTTTTTTACTAACCATCAAACCTCTACTATCGTCTTCCACTATACAAGATAATTTGTTAAGACCTTTTAACCATCAAACCTAAACCTAAACCTAAACCTAAACCTCAACCTCAACCTCAACTAACAACCACAACTAACAACTAACAACTAACAACTAACAACTAACAAACAACAACAACAATCAACAATCAACAATCAACAATCAACAATCAACAAAACTCTATCCTCTAAAAAGCAACTACTTAACACAAACCACAAAACACTAACCTATTTAAACAACAACTAACCCACTAACTTTTTTATAACTAACCATTACCAACTAATAAACCTACCTTCCTCTAACCATCAACTAAGCTACCAATCAACTAACAAAACCATAACTTTTAAACTTTCTAGTATAACACAAACTTCTTTACTAACTAAACAATTAATAAACTTCTAACCTCTAACCTCTAACCTCTAATAAATAAACCTCAAACCTAACTTTAATCTTTAAAGCAACCTTAAACCTCTTAAAAAATAATAACTAACCTCTTAACAATAACAACTACTACCCTCTATTTTCTAATCTTCTTACATTAAAACTTCTTTTATGTTATACAAAATTATTTATCTAAAACAACAATCTTATTTAGTTTACATACAAAGTCAAAAATCTTTGCTTTAACAAACAACATCTAATAAATAATAAATAACAACTAACAACTAATAAAAGCAAACATTTTAAACCTCTAACATACAAACTACAACGTGCATTAAACAACCTTCATCTAACTTACAACTTTTTTTATTTAACCTTAAAGATAAACAACAAACATACAACTAACTAGTGAACATTTATTATACACCAATACAACATACTTTTAAAACAATTAAGTTTTTAAAACATCTTAAACAAACCAAACCAAACCAATAAATTTAAAAAAATACAAAAATACAATAACAAATATCAAGACTCAAATATAATAAACGCTTACATCTTTAATACAACATCTAACATCTAAAAGCTAAAAGCTAAAAAGCTAAAAAATTAACTAACAGCAAAAACTTTCAATTAACAACAAACATATTTTTATTATAATAACTAAACACAAACCAATTTAACAACAAAACACCATAATCAAAACATAATCGCTATACTCTAAACAACATCTAAAAGCTTTTAAACTAAACAACTTACATAAGCACATTTTACTTCTTTTTAAACTATACAACATAATTTTGAATTGACATAACATCAAAACTAAAACACAAAAAGCAATAACAAAATCTAAACAGGCTAAAAAAACAAATAAAATGAATAAAAAACACATAAAACAAACGCAAATCACAAAACACAGCAAACAAAAGCAAAAAAAAATATCAACACATAAATAAAAAAACATAAAATCAATTATTAGATATAACAAAAAAAGCATAAAAAAGAGTAAAAAAAAAAAAAAAAAAAAAGAAAGAACCAAAAGAGTTTAAAACTAATAGAAAAGATACAAGTTCAAGATAAATAAAAAGTTTAAAGTTTTGAATAATAAATATAGCAGAACAACGTGAACTATTGTTATAAAATACCTCTTCAATTGAAGGATAGATTTTATTTACTTTATTTAAAGTTGTTTTTAGTACTTTATTTACTATTTGTGATTCTAAAGAATTAAATGTAATAATTATTAACTTTTTGTTTGTTTTTAAAAGTTTTAAAGATGTAATAATGACTATTTCCAAGTTTTGTATTTCATTATTTATGTAACTACGTATTGCTTGAAAAATTTTAGTTGATGGATGTATGTGTTTTTTCTTTTTTTTATTTATGCTATTGTTATTGGTTTTTATTATTTTGTTTTTTGTTGTATTTTCTTTTATTATAATGTGTTTGGTGTTAATTGATTTAGAATGTTTGATGAATTTTTGTTTTATTTTAATAGATTTATGATGTATAATGTATGTTTTTTGTATTTTAGGTTTTGTTTTAATTAATTGGTGTTTTATATGATAGTTTGTAAACTTTAAAGTTTTTATCAAATTTGATAATTCCAAGGTCATTTTAAACGGAAAGTGATGTCTACGATTACAAATCTCTACTGTTAGTCTATACAACTGTTCATCTTCTCCATATGTTTTAAATATCTTAAAGATTTTGTTTAAATTTATAATGATTTAAAAGGCAACAAGCGGTGATACCGAAAGTATTGTTTATTCTCATATCCAAAGACCATTTATAAAAAAACTAAAGCCTCTTTATAATCCTTAATTTGATATGTAAAATTCCTAAATCTAATAAGATGCCTGAAACAATTCCAAACAAGTGTTTTTTTTTGGCTATGATTTCTAAATACTTAAAATTGATATTGATAAAACTAAACCTTTTATCTAAATAGAATTCTAAATTTTTAACCAATGTTTTTGTATTTAAGTCATTATCTAGTGCAATTAACAGACCATTTATAGACAATCTATTTAAAATTTGTTTACTATGGCCACCCAAACCCAAAGTACAATCAATATATAAACCATCTTTATTAGTTATCAAATAATCAATTGCTTTATTAAAAAACAAACTTTTATGTGTCATATAGATTTATGTATCTAATGTTTATTATTAACATATAATAAGCCGGATCCTGTTTTAATTACAGTCATTTATCTAATATATATATTTCTACATATATTTATGCAACCTACCAGAATTGTTTATAAAAAAAAAGAGCTCTTTAAATTCTTATTTAGTTTTACTCAAAGTGGGGTTTACATAACGAATTTGTTTCCAAATACGTGGTATGCTTTTACCAAACCTTTTCACCTTTATCTATAAAAACCAATAGATTGTATTTTTTCTTGTGCACTTTCCGTCAAAAATTTTTGCCCAGCAATTAACTGGCACTTTTGCTCAAAGAGTCCGGACTTTCCTCTTATAAAAACTTATTATAAGTGACTGCATAATAATGTTAAAAATAAAATTATCGTTTTGAAAATTGTGGAGATTTTCTTGCTTTTTTAAAACCAATTTTCTTTCTTTCAACTTCTCTTGAATCTCTCTTTAAATAACCATTTAGTCGGAGTTTATAACGTAAATTATTATTATAAGCTACTAAAGCACGAGAAATTCCATGTCTTATAGCTTCAGCTTGTGATTTAACACCTCCACCATTAACAGTAATTTTAATATTAAAAGTGTTTACATTATTTGTTAATTCTAAAGGTTGAATCATTAGATAATAGAGATTTATGTTATGAAAATATTTTTTTAAGGTGTTGTTATTTATTATAAATTTACCATTACCTATTTTAAGAAATACTCTTGCACTAGCTGTTTTTCTACGTCCTGTACCATAAAAATACATAAAAATATCCTTAATACTTTAATAAATTAAATTAACAATTCTAAAGGTTGTTGAGAAATATGTGGGTGTTGTTTTCCTTTATAAATTTTTAGTTTTTTACTAATCAATCTACCTAATGAATTTTTTGGTAACATACCTTTAACTGATTGTTTAATTACTTTTTCTGGATTTTTTTTCATCAGTTCTAATAGAGTTGTTTTACGTAAACCACCTGGATATCCTGTGTGATAATAATATTTTTTTTGTATTAATTTATTTCCAGTTATTTTTATTTGATCGGCATTTATAACAATAATATTATCTCCAATATTTAAATAACTATTATAAATACTTTATTTTTACCTAATAAAAAATGAACTATTTTAGTAGATAACCTACCCAATTTTTTGTTATATGCATTTATAATATACCATTCTGTTTTTAAATCATTAATTTTAACATTTAAAGTTTTCATATTTATTATTCCTTCTTATATAATAGATATTAATAATTCTATTAATGGATTTATGGATTTATATTTTATAATCATAGATGTTTTATTTACAATTAATCTAGTACTTATATTTTTTATTAATGTTTTTGGCTCCATTCCATTTTCTTTTAATGTATTACCTGTATCAACAATATCTATAATTTCCTCTGCTAAATTCATAATAGGTGCCAATTCCATTGCGCCATATAATTTTATAATATTTGCTTTAATACCTTTACTTGCATAATATCTCTTTGCTATATTTACAAATTTAGTTGCGACTTTACGAGTTGTATTTTTTACATTAAAACCAATTAGTCCTGCTGTCATTAATCTGCATTTAGAAATCTTAAAATCTATCGGTTCATATAAACCTTTTGACCCATTTTCTAATAAAACATCCTTCCCTACAATAACCCATATCAGCTGCAACCTAATTTAACATAAGTAAGGGCACATCTATAGCTCTTAAAATTATTAAATTTAAATATTTTTTTTAGTATTAAATAATAATTTTCTATTGTTTTTCTACAGATTCTATAGGAATTATTCCTGCTTTTTTTAACAATGATAAACTTTTAAAAAGGATACGTCCTTTTGATAAAGCAATTACTAAAGGCTCTATCATATATTTATTCAACCAAAATAAGAGTAAATTTAAAAAAGTATATTATATAATATTATTATTTTAAGAGAAAAGGCTATATGAAAAAATAAATAACAAGTTGTTATATAGGTTATCTAAAATTAAAACAAAAAAGATTAAATTAAAAACGTTTATAAATAGAATAGTAAAAAAAATAGTTAATATAAAATTAATAAAAATTAAACCGATTACAAATACATTAAATGCTAAAACTTATGTTGGGTTACGAAAAGATCAAGTAAAAAGCAATAATAAGCTAAACACGTATATAGGATCTGCACCTAATAAAAATAATTATTTTATAATAATTCCTAATATTTTTTAATATTTATATGACAATCGTTGATATTATAAAAGGATTAAAAAACAAACATTTTTCTTGTTATGAATTAATAAAATTTTTATTAACTAAAATTAAACAAACCAATAAACATTTAAATTGTTTTATTACTATAGACTATAAAAAAGCTCTAAAGCAAGCAAATCAATGTGATTTCTTACGTAAATTTAATCAAACAAATGAGTTGTATGGAGTACCTATAGCGGTTAAAGATCTATTTTGTACAAAAGGTCTTAAAACAACATGTGGTTCTAAAATGTTAAAAAACTTTATTCAACATAAACTCTACTCTTATTGAAAAAAATTCAACATGCTGGTCTTATAATATAGGTAAAACTAATATGGATGAATTTGCAATGGGTTCTTATAATGAACATAGTTTTTTTGGACGAGTAAAAAACCCTTGGAACTTCAACTTAGTCTCAGGTGGATCTTCTGGAGGATCAGCTTCTGCTATATCTGCATGTTTAATACCAGCTTCTTTAGGTACAGATACAGGAGGATCTATAAGATTACCTTCTTCTTTTTGTGGTATTACTGGCTTAAAGACTAGTTATGGTTTTCTTTCAAGGTATGGTATTATTTCTTATTCATCTAGCTTAGACCAAGCGGGTCCAATGGCTCATACAGTAAAAGATTGTGCAATCTTATTAAATATTATTTCTGGTTGTGATAAGTTTGATTCTACAAACATAAATTTTAAAACTGATAATTATTTAAAATATATAAATAAATCTATAAAGGGGAAAAAAAGGATTGCCAATAGAATATTTTAAAAATCTAACTTCAAACGTTTCTTGTATTACACAAGAAGCAATACGCGTTTTTTCAAAGTTAGGTATAAAGTTTATTGATATTAGTTTACCTTATATCGACTCAGCAATTTCCGCTTATTATATTATAGCATCAGCTGAGGCTGCTTCTAATTTATCAAAATATGATGGCATAAAATATGGTTACTATAAAATAAATCCTAAAACTATAGAAGAACTATATGTTAATACTCGTACAAATGGATTTGGTAAAGAGGTAAAAACTCGTATTTTATTAGGAACATATTTTTTAAATAAATCTAATCTTTTTATAAAAGCAAAAAAAATTAGAAAACTCATTTATAATAACTTTATAAAACTTTTTAAAACTGTTGATTGCATCATATTACCTACAAATAATTATATTGCAAAACAAACTCAAAAAAAGAACAATTTAAATATACAAGAAGACATCTACACAATATCAGTGAATTTGGCGGGCTTACCTGCAATTAATATACCTATTGGTTTTGTTAAAAATTGTCCTATTGGGTTACAAATAATAACACCTCATTTTACTGAGCATCTATTGTTAAACATAGCTCATTGTTATCAAAAACATACACATTGGCATTTAAACTATCCGAATAGTTTGTAAGGTTATATAAATAATGTTAAATTCGTGGGACACTATTATAGGAATAGAAACTCATATACAACTATCTACAAAATCTAAATTATTTTCTAATTGTTCAACAAAAGTTTGTTTATACCCTAACAAACAAATAAGTAATTACGATATTGGAGTTCCTGGTGTCTTACCAATCTTTAACCAAACTGCTATAGAAATGGCTGTTAGCTTTGGTTTAGTTACAACTACTCAAATTTATAATAAAACTATATTTGAAAGAAAAAATTATTTTTATCCAGATTTACCTAAAGGATCAACTTAGTCAAAAAAAAAAGCCTATTTTAGGACCAGGAAAAATTACAATCAAAAAAAAACTATTTATATAGATCATGTAAATTTAGAAGAAGATGCCGGTAAATTAATACATTATAAAAAATACAGTATTATTGATTTTAATCGATCAGGTATGCCTTTGTTTGAAATAATCACTAAACCTTGTATAATAACTTATATAGATGTTATACGGTATGTGAAGTATGTTCAACAGGTAGTCAAATATATAAATGTTTCTAATGCAGATTTATCAAAAGGTGAATTGCGTTGTGATATAAATATATCTATAAGAAATAAATAACAAAACAAATTAACAATTATATAGAGGTTAAAAATTTAAATTCTTATAAATACATAAAAGGTGCTATTTATATGAAACTAAAAGACAAATAAACATTTTAAATTCAGGTGGTAAAGTAGTTAAAGAAACTCGTTTATATAATTTCCAAACAAATAAAACTTATACTTTACGAAAAAAAGAAAATACAAACGATTATTTGTTTTTAATTTGTCCTGATTTATTAGCCATTAATATAAAAAATAACTTGATCGTAAATCAAAAAAAAAACCTACCAGAATTACCTCATAGTAAAATAGAATTGTTTGTACAAATAGGATTTTCTTTTAAAGAAGCTAAAATTTTTACGACTACTTTAGATTTAGCAAAGTTTGTTGAAATAACTTTAAATATTTGTAAGGATGTTCAGTTAACTTCTGTGTGGATAAGATGTTATCTTTTTGAAAAATTTAAGTTATATTATTTAAATACAATACAAAATCCAATAAAGCCAAAGGTATTAGGTAAAATAATAAGTTATATAAAAACAAATATTATTACCGTTAATATTGCTAAAATTATTTTTAATAAATTATGGACAACAAATATAACTAATATAGAACAAGAAATTAATGAAATAAAAAAAGAACAAATAAATGATAAGAATTTATTAACCATATTAAATTTAACTTTTCAAGAAAATGTATTACAAATCAAATTATATAAAAAATGTAATGTACAAAAAAAGAAAAAATTATTAAATTTTATAATAGGTCGTATAGTTAAAAACTCAAACAATAAAGCAAATCCTAAACAAATTAAGTCTTTAATAAAAAAAATAATATGAACAATATAGTTACTATTATTGGTTCTGGTTTTGGTGGTATTGCTGCTGCTTTAAGAGCAAAAAAAAAAGGATTTGATGTCATAATAATAGAACGTAATAATAATATAGGTGGTAAAGCGCAACTATTTAAAGATGATCTTTTCTTCTTTGATGCTGGTCCTACAATTATTACAGCACCTTATTTATTTGAAGAATTGTTTAATCTTTTTGGTAAAAAACTTAATGATTATATTTACTTTAAAGAAATAAAACATTTGTATAAGTTTTGTTTTTTTGATAAAACTTCATTAAAATATTGTAATAAGCTAACAACAACTCAAAATAATATCAAATTTATTTCGAAAAACGATCTCCAAAATTATACAAAGCTATTATTCATTTCACAAAACTTTTTTGACCTTTGTTTTAAACTATTTTCAAATAAACCATTTACTAAATTATATCAAATGTTAAAGTGTATGCCTAATTTTGTTAAAGTCAAATGTTATAAGTCATACTTTTCATTAATAAATATTTTAATGAGAAATCATAAATTAAAACAAATTTTTTCTATTTATCCTTTGTTACTAGGAGGTAATCCTTATACAGTTTCTTGTTTATATTCATTAATTTTATATTTAGAACTGAAATGGGGTATACATTTTCCTTACGGAGTATAGGTAATTTAATACAACAATTAGAACTTTTAATGCGTGAAGAAGGAATTAAAATATATACAGGTGTATCTGTTAAAACAATATAAAAAATACAACAAAGTCTATATCAGTAATATTAAATAATAAACATTATATTAATTCAAATTATATTATCTCAAATATTGAACCTAAACATTTATATAAAAATATTATAAATGGATTTAAAAACAAATTAGTTAGAAAAAAAAAATTATATGACTTAAATTATTCTTTTGGATTATTTATATTGTTTTTTGGTGTAAATTGTTTTTATTCAAATATTTCTCATCATACAATATTTTTTAATAATACTTGCACTAAAGCACTCAAAAATATTTTTTATAAACAATATATAAAGAAAAAAAACATTTGTATTTATTTACATCATCCAAATAAAACTGATCATTTTTGCAAATCGTCTACTTTTTATGCATTAATCCCAGTGCCTAATTTAAAACTTTTTAACAATTGGTCACTGTATGAATGTGAAGCCTTTGTTCAATATATTTTAACAATATTAGATTCAAACTTCTTACCCAAATTTAAACAACACATAAATACATGTTTTTATATTACACCCACTTTTTTCAAAGAAAGATATTTTAGTACATTTGGTTGTGGTTTTTCCATTTCTCCTAATTTAAATCAAATAGCATGGTTTAGATTTCATAACAAATCTGAGAAGATTAAAAATCTTTATTTAGTAGGAGCTGGTACACATCCTGGAGCTGGTATTCCTGGTGTTTTATTAAGTGCTAAAATAATAGATAAATTAATTATATGAAAGAAACGGTTTTTAAAAAATCAAAAAAGTTAGTAAAAATTTATAGTAAAAATATTAACTTTACAAGTTTTTTTATAAAAAAGAAATATTCTACCTATATACAAAATTTGTATTTAATTTGTAGAACTCTTGATGAACTTGCTGATAATAATTTAACAGCTAAAACAAAATCATTAAAAAGATTTATTTTAATTTTAAAGCAACTAAAAACTAAGTATAACGAAAAATTAGATAAAATTTCATTATTTATAAAACTTTTAAAAAAAAATACATCATTAAATATAAAAATTTTTATTGAATTTATTGATGTTTTAATAAAAGACATACAATATCCAGCGAATATAAAGAATGAAAAAGAATTATTATATTATTGTTATGGAGTAGCTGGTACTATAGGTTTATTAATTTTACCAATAGTAAATATAAAACAATCGAGACAGAATGTTGTTAATGCAATACATTTAGGGATCTTTATGCAACTAATTAATATAGCTAGAGATGTATTAGAAGATGCTTTTAAAGGCAGACGTTATTTACCTGCATGTTGGGTTAACAATACAAGTGCACAAGAAATTATTTTTTTATCTAATAGTCCCATAAATAAAAACCAGATCAAAATTACTCATGCTGTTAGAAAACTACTTATGTTATCTCAAATTTTTTATAAAAAAGGTATAAATAATCTTTATCAATTAAGTTATACCAACCGGGTTTTTATTAATATAATTAGTTCAATCTACTATAAAATCTATATAAACATATGTAAATCAAAAACAAATTGGATATATAAACGTATCTTTATATCTTTACAGTACAAACTGTTTTTAACACTAAAATCTTTTTTTTATGGTCAAAAATGATATAGATATTTTAATTTTAGGAGGGGGATGTACTGGTTTATCTTTAGCATATTATTTAAGTTTTTTACCAAATACCGTTAGAATTTTTCTCATTGAAAACAAATTTATATATAACAACGATAAAACATGGTGTGGTTGGAGAACTAAAAACCATGCATTTGTAAAGTGCTGCAAAATATTTTGGTATTCTTATTATATAAACAAAACAACAAAATATTGCTCTATAATTAATTCTTCTATTCCATATGAAAACATCAAATCAATAATTTTTTATAAAAAGATTTTAAACAGAATACAACATAGTTCTAATATTAAATTATATCATAAAGAATGTGTTAGAATAACAGAGTATAATAATTATGTATCAGTGAAATTAAATAATGAAACATATAAAACCGCCAGTTGGGCAATAGATACTACACCTAAATTTTTAAAGATACCTTATTACTCACCTTGGAAATGGCAAAATTTTATTGGTCTAGAAATAGAATTATATTCTAAAATTATAGGTTTTGAAAAACCATATTTAATGAATTTTTTTATAAACAAATATTTTAAATACAACAAAATTAATTTTATGTATGTATTACCAAACAAAATAAATGAGTTTTTGTTTGAATGGACTAGTTTTTCTGATAAAGATAAAATTTTTATAAATACTTTATTATTATTTAATATAAATCTTATAATAGGAAAATATAATTATAAACTTTTAAGAAACGAAACAGGACATATACCTATGGCTTATGTAACTAACAAAACAAGAATAAAAAATTTAGTTACCCTATATGGGAGTTATATACGCACATCAAATGGATTTTCATTTCATGAAATTCAAAGCTGGGCTATAAAATGTGCTTATAATCTTTCAATTAATAAAGAACTTATCTTACCAAATATTTCTTATTTTCTTTTATTTTTTGATTATATTTTTATGAAAACAATTGAACTATATCCCAAACTATCTTTGTTTTTATATACCAATTTATTCTATAAAATTAATTCTAATTCTTTAATTTATTTTTTTACAAATACTTCTAACTTATTTGATTTATTAAACATTTTATTCTTTATACAACCTAAAACTTTGTTTTTGTATACTATCTTTTTTTATTTATTCAACTAATATCCATTAGTTGTTCTGATTTTAACTGATTAATCAATGGAATTATTATTTCATCTAAATTACCAGAAAGAATATTATTTAAATCATAAATTGTTAACTTTATTCTATGATCTGTTACGCGCCCTTGTGCAAAATTGTAAGTACGAATTCTTTCTGATCTATCGCCAGAACCAATTAATGATTTTCTTAATGTTGTTTGTTTAATTTTAACTTCATCTTTCTTTTTTTGTTTAATTTTTGCTTTTAATAGTTCAATAGCTTTTGCTTTATTACTATGTTGAGAGCGTTCACTTTGACATTCAACAACGATCTTTGTAGGCAAATGCGTTATTCTTACAGCGGAATCAGTAGTGTTTACATGTTGCCCGCCTGCACCACTTGATCTGTAAGTGTCAATTCTTAATTCCTTTGTATTTATTTTTATATTATGTACTTTCTTATGTAAGTTTGGCATGACAACCACCGTACAAGCAGACGTATGAATTCTTCCCATAGATTCTGTGTCAGGTATTCTTTGTACTCGATGTGTACCTGATTCAAATTTAAATTTTCCATATATACCATATCCTTCTATTCTTAAAATTAGTTCTTTAAAGCCCCCATATTCACCTGAGTTAAAACTAATTATTTCAAAATTACAATTATGTTTTTCAGCATACTTTGAGTACATTCGAAATAAATCACCTGCAAAAAGCGCAGCTTCTGAACCCCCTGTTCCAGCACGTATTTCCAAAAATATACCGTTTTTATCTTCTTTATTAGAATAAGTTATTAAAGTTTGTTGTATTTGAAAATGAAATTTAAATAAGTTACTTTTAATAAGCTTAATTTCTTCAGTGATTAAACTACGTAATTCTAAATCATTATCAGAATCATTATATAGTTTGTTATTATAACTAAGTTCTATTTCTAAATTTTGATAAAGTTTCCACAAGCTAACTAACTTTGCCAATCGTGAATAATCCTGTGCATATTTTATATATTTATCCTGTTTATAACTAATTTCATATTTAGAAAGTAAAATAGATAAACAATAAAACTTTTTTTCAAGTTTATAAAAAAAATGTATTAAATTGGTTTTTATCAAAATTAAATACCTATAAATATATGAATTCAAAAGTATATATTATACTATATTTAAATATATAATAAATTTGTTATAGGTAACTATAATATGATTCTTTCTAAGTTAATGTTATTTACTGGAAATTCCAATATTGAATTAGCAAACAAATTTCTATTTGTTTAAAAACAAATCTAGGTAGATCGACAGTTAATAAAATTTAGTGATGGTGAAACTTTCTGTTGAAATAGAAGAAAATGTAAGAGGTAAAGATATAATTTAGAATACAATCAACTTGTTGTACCTACTAATAATAAATTTAATAGAATTAATTTAAATTATAGATGCTTTACGTAGAGCTTCAGCTACAAGAATTACAGCTGTAATTCCATACTTAGGGTATTCACGCAAGATAGGAGAATAAGAACTACCAGGGTTCCTATTTCTGCAAAAGTTATAGCAGACATGATTGTTAAAGCTGGTGTAAACCGTGTTATGACTATGGATTTACATGCTGATCAAATACAAGGTTTTTTTGATGTACCTGTTGATAATATCTATGGATCTCCTGTGTTTATAACAGATATAGAAACTCAAAAATATAAAAATCTTGTAATAGTATCCCCCGATATTGGGGGTGTTGTACGTGCTCGAGCATTAGCTAAAAAAATAAATGCAGATTTATCAATTATAGACAAACGTCGTCCAAAAAAAAATCAGACACAAGTAATGAATATTATTGGAGATATTAAAGAACGGACGTGTATTTTAATAGATGATATCGTGGACACTGCTAGTACTTTGTGCAAAGCAGCTGAATCATTAAAAAAACAAGGAGCTAAATATGTTTTTGCATATATTACTCATGCTATTTTGTCAGGTAATGCTTTAAATATTATAAACAACTCAGTTTTAGACAAATTAATAGTTACAGACACTATTCCTTTATCAACAAATGCTATGAGTAGTAAAAAAATAAAACAAATATCTGTTGCTAGTATTATAGCAGAAGCTATTCGAAGAGTGAATAATGAAGAATCAATAAGTGAAATGTTTAATTAATTTAAAATTATGTGGAAAAATTAACAATGCAAATAAATGCTTTTGTAAGATATAATATAGGAAAAAAAGCAAATAAAAATTTACGTAATAACGATATTATACCTGCTATAATTTATGGAGATAAGAAACAAAATGTACTTATTGGTTTAGAAAAAAAAATAATTTTAAACTTTATAAAGCAAGAAACATTTTCTTCAACGATTTTGTATATTAAGTTGTTTAATAAAAAAGAAAAAGTTATTTTAAGAGATATACAACGGCATCCTTATAAAAACTTAATAAATCATATAGACTTGTTACGAATAAATGAAAATAAACAAATTACAGTTTTAGTAAAAATTAAGCTAATAGGAAAGGAACTTTGTAAAGGTGTTAAACAAGATGGAGGTTTACTGGTTCTACATAAAAGCTATGTTCGAATAAAATGTTTGCCTAAGTTTCTTCCTAAAGCTTTTGAAATAAATGTTAGCAATTTATCAGTAGGACAATCTGTAGATATTAAGCAATTTTATAAAACAAACAACTTTTTTTTTATAGAAAAAACAAATAAAATAGTTACAGTTAAACATGTGACAAATTAAATAGAATCAACTAATCAAACTTATTCTTATAAAACATATTTCATAAAACAAATGAAACGAAACTGCCTCTTTATAAAGCATAATCTTACATATATACAGCCTTTTTTAAGCAACCTTTTATATTTTTTTACAAAGCTTCATACAACTTATTTTATCTAACTTTACCAATCACTATAAAACAATCATCTTACACCAAACATCTAAAAATACAAGTTAACATCTAACAGATTTTTATTTAATAACAACATTAAATTACCGTATAACTATTTAAATAACAGCAATACAAAATACATCTAACAAATTTTTAACAAAATACATAACCTTTAACAGAACTCCTAACATCAACCAGCTAAAACATAAACTGCAAACACCAAACACCAATTCATTGCACAATCCACAGTCCACAGTCCACAGTCCACAGTCCACAATCCACAATCCACAGTCCACAGTCCACAGTCCACAGTCCACATAATAACACAAATACTTACATCAAGCACATAACTGATTATACATTAAGCACAACATAAAGTACATAACCCATTAATCAATCCTTTAAATAACACATACCTTCTTTAAAATCAAATACAAAAACTAAATGAAGTTAAAATAATAACAAACATACACAATACTATTTTTATAAAACAAATACAAAAATGGATAGTCTAATAAATAAAGTATATAAACTAAAAAATTAACAAATTACCAGTTTGAACAAAAAAACAAAAGCAAAGTTTAACAACATAGCAACTAAAAAATTAAACCTATCTAGTAAAAACAACCTAACAAGTATTAAGTAAATAAAATATTACACATATCAAATAATATATACTCTAACAGCATAAACACTTAACAATATGACAGCAAAAGCTATTAACTAACAATAAAAAATCTAATATAAAACTATACAAAACACGAAAATTTACACCTATCATAAGTTCATAAATACAGAATGCCATCCTACCTATTGTAACAAAAACTTTAAAAAAATAAGTTATACCATATAACCTTTAAAAGATTAATGCTGTAAAGTTAAACACAAAACAATAGTAATAAGCAAACAACATATAAATAATTTTTTTAAAACAAAATAAAAAAACATAATTAATTAACAACTTACAAACTAATATTTTAGCAAAACAACAAGCTGTTAAATATAAATAACATTAAACCAAAATCAAACAATACTTTTTTTAAAATTCATAACATAAAACAAAAGAAAGCAAAAATTAAATACTAGAAGAAGTATTATCAAACTAATACAACAATAATTAAACATAATTGAACTTCAAAGCAAAAACATTAAAGGAAATAAAAATTAATCCTATATAAATTTCATTAACAAATATTTTTTTTTGAAAATCAATAAAACTGGTTTTTTATATATAAAACACATATATAGACCAAAGCTACGTAGCTCAGTTGGTTAGAGCGCTTCACTCATAATGATGAGGTCCCCTGTTCAAATCAGGGCGTAGCTATATTTATAAATTTTAATAGTGTTTAATTAAATTAGATTAGATTAGATTAGATTAGAGCAGAGCAGAGCTAAGCAGAGCTATAAAACTTAAACTCCCCAAACAGGGCTCGAACCTGTGACAAAATGATTAACAGTCATTTGCTCTACCAACTGAGCTATCGGGGATAGTTAATATGTTAATATATATTTATTAGCTTTATCAAGTAAAGTTCTTAAAAAGATATCATTATTACTTAATAAAAACTCTCCTATTAAAAAAACATTAACACCAAACCTTTGTAATTTTATAAAATCATTAACATTTAAAATTCCAGATTCTGTAACAAAAACAACATTTGAAGGCATATATTTTAATAATGAAATGGTTATGTTAATAGATGTATTAAATGTATATAAATTTCGATTATTGATACCTATAAATTTTGCATTTAAAGAAAATAACGCTACTTCTAATTCTAAAAGGTTATGTATTTCAAGTAATACATCTAAACCAATTGATAAGGCCAAATTATATAACTTTTTTAATAAATCAAGTTTTAAAATTGAAACTATTAACAAAATACAATCTGTACATAGTAACCGTGCTTCAAAAACTTGATATTCATCAATAATAAAATCTTTAAACAAAATAGGTATATCAAAAAGTTTTTTGACAGTTAATATATATTTTTTACTACCTTTAAAAAAATTCTTTTCTGTTAATATTGAAATACACACAGCTCCATTTAAAAAATAATTCAAAGCTAGTTTTTCAATGTTCTTAGTTTCAGTAATAATTCCTTTAGAAGGTGAACATCGTTTAATTTCTGCAATTATTGAAGTTTGATTCTTATATTGTTTGTTTTTTATGGATTTAATAAATTTGTTATTAGAAAACTGCTCTTTATTTGAATAAAACCCTTTACGTAAAATTTTTAAAGATAATTTATTTATACAAACATTAATTGTATTACGTTTATATTTTAAAATATTAAACAATATTTTCATTACAGTATACCTTTTTTAAAACATTTAGTAAAAAAAACAATTGTTTTTAACTTTTTATATGCTTTTCCAGAAATCAATATATATTTCGACAATTCAAGTCCATTATGAATATTATTGACTATTCCAGAGACATATAAAGCTGTTCCAGCATTTAATAAAATCATTTCAAAAGCTAAACCAAAATGCCCTTTTATAGAATGAATTACGATATCTAAACTTTGTAAAACACTCTTGATTTGTATAAAATCTAATGTGTTTTTTTTTAAAAAAAATTTTGTAGGATTTATTAAGAAGTTTATAATTTTACCATTATTTAATTCAGAAATATAAGTGGCTTTATTTAAAGATATTTCATCTGAACCTTCTTTTGAGTGTATTATCAACGTTTTTTTGCTACCTAATTTCATAAAAACTTTAGAAAATATATTTAATAACCTTCTATCATATACTCCAACTAATTGTTTAAACGGTTTAATAGGATTTGTTAACGGACCTACAATATTAAAAATTGTAGGTATTCTTATATCCATTCTTATTTTTCTTATTTTTTTTTTATATTTAAACTCAGATATTAAAAAAACTAATTGTAACCGCTTTATACACTTTCTAATATCTTTTTTTTTCAAATACAAATTTATCCCTAAGACATTAAGCAAATCTAAACTACCTGAATATGATGAAATACTTTTACTACCAAATTTAGCAACGTTTATTGAACCTGCAGCAGCAACAACAAAACTTGAAGATGTGGAAATATTAAAAAAATTAAAGTTATCACTGCCTGTACCTACTAAATCCATAACCTTGTTATTGTGTATATTAAAACTATAATAATCATTAATTACCTTAGCTGTTGCTGCGATTTCATCACTTGTTTCTTTTTTGATAGATAATGCTGTTAATATAGATGCTAGTTGTGTTGATTTTATTTTACCAAAATTGATAACCTTCATTATTTTATAAAATTGATTAAACTTTATATTTCTTTTATTTATTAATTTGTTTAAAATTGTATTAATCATATTATTTACTTTTTTATAAAGTTTTTTAATAATCCATGACTTTTAAAAGACAAAATTGATTCTGGATGAAATTGTAACCCTTCAATATTATATTGTTTATGTTTTATGCCCATAATAACATTTGGCGTTATATCGTAACAATCCGTTTGAGCTGTAACTTCTAAATTATCAGGCAAATATTTTCTATCAATGATTAACGAGTGATATCTATTTATCAAAATAGGAGTTTTAAATCCTTTAAATAAACCTTTATTTATATGTTTTATTCTTGACGTTTTTCCATGAAAAAGTTGTGTTGATTTTCTCATTTTACATCCAAAAACTTGTCCTATTATTTGATGACCAAGACAAATTCCTAAAATAGGTATTTTATTTGCAAAATGCTTAATTACTTCTATGGAAAAACCAGCCTTATTCGGAGTACATGGTCCTGGTGAAATAACTAAATGAGTAAAATAACCGTTTTCTATATTTTTTATATTTAGATTATTACGAAGAATATTGACATCAACACCTAATTCAAAAAAATAATGTACAATGTTAAATGTAAAACTATCATAATTATCTATAATTAATATTCTCAACTTTGTCTCCTTTTTCTTCAACTATAGCAATAAGTGCGGCTTTCAATATAACGCTACTTTTATTTAATATTTCATTCCATTCTTTCTTATATTGAGATTCTTCTATAATTCCTACACCAGCTTGAATATGTAGTTTATAATTTTTAACTATTGCTGTTCTAATTGCAATAGCTATATTCATATTACCATTCCAAGATAAAAAACCTATTGCTCCTGAATATATACCACGTCGAATAGGTTCAAGTGTATTTATAATCTCTAAAGCTCTTATTTTTGGTGCACCAGCAATAGTACCAGCTGGAAAAGTAGCGCGTACAATATCAATCAGATCTATTTTATGTTTTAATATACCAATTAATGTTGAAACTATATGTCTTACATGTGAGTATCTTTCTATTAAAAATTGATTTTGAACTCTTACAGTACTACTAACTTTTCCTACATCATTACGGCCTAAATCAATTAACATAATATGTTCTGAAACTTCTTTATAATCCTTTAATATTTCATTGTGTATACCACTTCGTTTTTGAATTGTTCCAGCTATAGGTCTTAAAGTAATTGTTTTATTATCTACTCTTACCAAAATCTCAGGAGAAGAACCAACAACATAATGATCGTTAAAATTAAAAAACAACATATATGGTGATGGGTTTAAAACTCTTAATGCGCGAAAAAGATTAAATGGTTGAGAATAAAACGGTATAATAATGCGTTGTGAAGGTACACATTGCATTACATCTCCAGAATTAATATATTTTTGTAGGTTAATAATATAATTTTGAAAAGTAAACTTATTAAAACTAGAAAATATAGGTTTAAGTGTATATTTATGTTTGATATGTGTTTGGAATGAATGTGTAACTAATTCTGTTTTATTAAAATTTGCACATAGACTTAGTTTCTTTAATATTATTTTTATGCGTTCTAAACCTTTTTTTAAATCATATATATTAACATTTACTAAGATTGTTAATCTGCCTGAATACTTATCTATTATCAATAGTTCATTAGCTCTTAACAAAAATATGTCAGGTGTATTAATGGGATTATATTGCTTATACGTTTTAATAGTTGGTTCAATTAATCTTATTATATCATAGCCCAAATATCCTACTAAGCCTCCATCCAATATTGTTTTGCTTTTATTTTTTTTAAGAATAGTTTTTTTTATTGTTTTTATATAGTTTGAAAGCCAAACTAACGTATCTATTTTTTTTGTTTTTTCAATTTTTATTTTGTCTTTAAATAAATTTATTTTATTATTATATATTTCTATTCTTTGATGACAGCGTAAACCAATTATAGAATATCTACACCATTGCTTTTTTCCTTCTATCGATTCTAATAAAAAAGTCCAATGATAATTTGCTACTTTCATATAAAGAGAAAGAGGAGTATCTAAATCTGATATGATTTCTTTATAAATAAGAATTCTTTTCATGTTATTATTTTTTTATGAATATAAATGGGTCGTGTAGGATTTGAACCTACGACCAATTGGTTAAAAGCCAACTGCTCTACCACTGAGCTAACGACCCATAGTAACATATTATATCTTTTGTTTTTTTTCTTACCACTATACTTTATTGTTTTTATCTAATGCCAAAACTTCTTCTTAACTTAAGCATCACAGATACATATTATTATATAACAATCTTTTATTACTTTCTTTTTTGTTGAACCTGTATTTATTTTACTATTAATAGTGCTATTTAAAATGTTGTTATACCTAAGCTAACTAATTAAGCAATTAATACAACTTTCTTAACTTGTTCTTTAAGCATAATTGTTAAAGAAATCAAATTAACTCATGTTGCTAGCCTATGACTAAAGCTTTAACTAATAGAAAAATTTAACAACAAACAACAAACAAGATACAAGATACAAAATAATAGAAAATAAAATTTGTTACGACATTTTACCTTAAAGCTAAATATGAGCACTATTGAATATTCATCATCATACTTAAACATGCACATAATATAGGAACAACAATAATTTTATTATCTTTTACTTTTATTCTTTCTACATGAATTTTGTTGATATCCAATTCTTTATGCAAGTATATTCCTATTTGCACTTCATAACTCACTATTGAGCTATGTTTTCTTTTGCTAATTTAAGATAAATTTTTGTATATTTTTTGAACTATTCCTTAAGCCTAACATAACTTGTTTTTTTATGATGCTCAGATACTTTTATACTCAGTTAACTATATCTTTTATAACTATATAAAAACCATATTTTAGGACTAAGCGGATTCGAACCACTTACCACCACGATGTCAACGTGGTGCTCTAACCAATATGAGCTATAGTCCTATACGAAATTGTGGTTTTAGTTTAATGTCAACAATATCAGCTATAACTTTTAAAAAAACACTTATTTTAGAATTTGGTTTTGCTATCAAAATAGGTTTTTTGTCACAAAGGGTTTTATGTAAAGCAAAACAACCAATTTTTTTTATTTTATATTTTTTTAAAATGTTGTTATACTTATTATTAAAAATAGATGTTGAATAACCACAGCTTTTACAGGTATAATAGCTCATATTTTCTATTAAACCTATGATTGGTATTTTAATTTTATTAAACATATTTATTCCTTTAAATGCACCTAATAACGAAACATCTTGAGGTGTTGTGATGATAATTACCCCAGATACACTTATACTTTTTGATATAGATAACATAATATCTCCAGTTCCTGGAGGCATATCTATAAATAAATAATCTAAATAACCCCAATTTGTATTTGTAAATAAATCTACTAACAATTTAGAGATTATAGGGCCACGCCCTATAATAGCTTTTGTTTGTTTTTTAACTATAAAACCCAAAGACATTGCTTTAATTCCGTAATATGGAATTGGCTGTATTCTTTTTTTTTTATTAATAAATATCTTTTTTTTTACATTTAATATTGTTGATTGACTATACCCATAGATATCAGCATCTAACAAACCTACTTTATATCCTTTTACGTTCATCGCTAACGCTAAATTAGCTGTTATTGTTGATTTCCCTACTCCGCCTTTTCCAGAAGCTATAGCTATAATATAATTTATATTTATCATAAAATTTCCTTTTGTTTTTATAAACAGAAAGTTTTCTACTAATTTAAAGCTGATAGCTAATAAAATCTTAGTATTTATTACTCTTTAATAATATACATCTACTACTTTTTCGCTTCTTTTTTTTTGTTATATTTTTATATGAATTTGTATTATTTTTTGATTAAATGTTTAATACTTTTTGATGTTATTTTCGTTGTTGTTTTCCCTTTATTTGTACTTTCTTTTTGTCTTAAGTAACTTATGTGTTGTGTTAGTATTTAGTTCTATTTAAAGTTTTGTATTTTTCTCTTTTTTTTTGTGATTATGCTGTATTTTTTTTTGTGATTTTATTTGTTTTCTTTCTTTGTTGTGTGTACGGTTTTTATTGTCTTTGTTATCTTTTTGTTTGGTGTGTACAAGATATGTCGTACTATGATAATAGTTTACTTTTTGTTATGGTTGTGTTAATACAGTGTATTTGTGTAGATGGGCTGTATGTTTAAATGTTAATTATAAAAGGTTATGTGTTTGATGTTTGATGTTAAAAGGCATACTAAACAAAGAAGGATATAGCTTGTTGGAGAAAAAGCTAAAAAGGGTATAAAGATAGGGTGTTGTTGTTGCTAAAAAGGGTATAAAGATAGGGTGTTGTTGTTGCTATAAAGATGGAATAAAAGAATTGATGAGGTAATGGTTTATGATAAAGGGTTTCTATAAAATTGGTTACTTATTATGGAACTAATGAAACAATATGTATTTAGATAGTAGATTAGTAGATATTAGTTTTATTTATTTTAGATTTTGATTTTTAAAAAAGTAAAAAAATATAATTTGCCCGAAGCCGGACTTGAACCAGCATGCCTTATAAGACGGGGGATTTTAAGTCCCCTGCGTATACCATTTTCGCCATTCGGGCTAAAGATTTCAATGTTTTAATGTTTAGTTTGTTTAAGATTTTAAGAGGCTGGAATCGGAATTGAACCGATTTTAACGGATTTGCAATCCGCTGCATAACCATTCTGCCATCCAGCCAAAGCAATAAGTTTATTATATAATAAGAACGTATAGAAAAAAACCAAAATAGGGGGCTTAAGCTCAATACTGGCAGTGTAGAGGATGTAGGATGTAGGATGTCATGTGGTAAGCTCCACAAAACAAACGATGAAAAATAAAACAATAGAAATAATAAAAAACCAAATAAAAAAAAACAAAATAATATTATATATGAAAGGAACACCGAACTTACCCCAATGTGGATATTCTGCACAAGCTGTTAAGTTTATAAAAAAATATTTAAACCGTTTTAAATATATAAATGTATTAGAAAGTGTACACATTAGACATGAATTACCGAAATGGTCTAAATGGCCAACATTTCCTCAACTTTGGATAAATTCCAAGTTAATAGGAGGCAGTGACATTATCTTTGAAATGTATAAAACTGGGGAATTAAAAAGGTTGATAAAAAAAAGATAAGGAATTTGTAAAAATGTCTAAAAAAGTAATTCTTGCTTATTCGGGAGGGGAGAAACAATCGGTAATTGCAAACTGGTTACAATGCAATTATGGTTATGAAATCATTACATTTACTGCTGACTTAGGACAAGAAAAAAAAAAGATTGAATTAGCTTACAAAAAAGCAAAAGTATTAGGAATAAAAAAAATGTATATAGAAGATTTAAAAGAAAGTTTTGTAACAAAGTATATATGTCATAGGTTTAGAGCAAATACAATTTATGAATGTGGAAAAAAAATAGGTGCATCAATAGTACGGCCGTTAATTATTAAAAGGTTAATAGAAATTGCTAAATTAAACAAAACAACTAATATTTCATATGGAACAACTAAGAAGAGTAAAGATCTAATTAGATTAGACTTAAGTACGTATTCATTAAATCCATATATAAAAATAATTGCACCGTGGCGTGATTTGAATTTTCTATCTCAAAACAAACTAAGAACTTATTTTAAAAAAAAGAAATTCAGTAATGAATTTGTTCAAAAACATAAAATTTCTTGTTCAGTGAATAATGATTTCTTACATATTTTTTCTAAATGTGGTTGTTTAGATAACACATGGAATGAAGCCAAAAAAAAAAGATGTATTTTGAGTAATTTTTTTAAGAACACTCCCGATAAACCAACATATATAGACATAACTTTTAAGCAAGGAAATCCAACTTCAATAAATAGTGAAGTTTTAAAATCACATGAAATAATGATTAAACTAAATAATTTAGGTAGTAAACATGGGATTGGTAGAGTAAATAAAATAAGATACTATGGATCTGGATTAAAGGCAAGATGCTGTTATGAAAATCCAGGTGTAACTATTTTTTATCATGCACATAGAGCAATAGAATCTTTTACTTTAGACCATGAAATTTTACAAATAAAAGATATTTTAATGCCGTTATATGCAGAAAAAGTTTACACTGTAAATTTGTGGACAAAAGAAATAAAAATGTTAAAAGCGTTAATTGATACTTCTCAAAAATATGTAAACGGAATTGTGAGAATAAAATTATACAAAGGAAATGTAGTAATTATAGGCATAAAATCCGATCAATAGTTATTAAAATCATATTATGCAGCATGTGAATTTAACAAAGGTATATACAAATTAAAGGAATCAGATAGTTTAATACAGTTTAAATAAATCAGTTAAAATATTGCAGCGACTTAACAACATATAAATGCTCTTTTATTTCTACTTGAAATCAACTTAGTTATCCACAAATAATTTTAAAGGATAAAATATAAAGTAATTCAGGAGAACGTAAAATGAAAATACGTCCTTTACATGATCGTGTTGTGGTTCGTTGTATTGAAGTTGAACAAAAAACTTCTGGTGGTATTGTTTTGCCAGGAAATGCACAAGAAAAACAAAATCGCGGTGAGGTTGTAGCTATTGGAAAAGGAAAAATACTAAATAATGGTGCTATCCGTCCTTTAGATGTTAAAATTGGTGATACAGTGATTTTTAAAGAAAGCTTTGGAGTCGAAAAACAAAAGATCGAAGATGAAGAAGTAATAATCATGAGTGAATCTGATATTCTTGGTATATTAGAGTAATTAAAATCATTAATACTTATTAAAGGTACAATAATATGGCAGCAAAACAGATTAGATTTTCTGAAGATGCGCGAACACGTATGGTACGAGGTGTAAATGCACTAGCAGATGCAGTTAAAACAACTTTAGGTCCAAAAGGTCGTAATGTGGTTTTAGAAAAATCATTTGGTGCCCCTACAATAACAAAAGATGGAGTTTCTGTAGCGAAAGAAATAGAACTAAAAGATAAATTTGAAAACATGGGTGCTCAAATGGTAAAAGAGGTAGCTTCAAAAACAGCAGATGTAGCAGGAGATGGAACTACAACAGCTACCGTATTAGCACAAGCGATAGTTAATGAAGGAATTAAACAAATAAATTCAGGAAGAAGTCCTATGGATTTAAAAAGAGGTATAGATAAAGCTATATTAGCTTCGGTAGAAGAGATCAAGAAACTTTCTGTAAAATGTACAGATTCAAGATCAATAGCTCAAGTAGGTACAATTTCAGCTAATGGCGACAGCAATATTGGTCAATTAATAGCAAAATCAATGGAAAAAGTTGGTAAAAAAGGTGTAATAACAGTCGATGAAAGTCGAGGTTTTGAAGACGAGCTAGAAGTTGTAGAAGGGATGCAATTTGATAGAGGTTATATTTCACCTTATTTTGTAACAAATCAAGAGAATATGACTGTAGAGTTAGAATCACCGTATATACTTATAGTAGATAAAAAAATATCAAATATTCGTGAACTATTACACTTGTTAGAAAACGTAGCTAAATCTGGAAAACCATTGATGATTATAGCGGAAGACATTGAAGGTGATGCATTAGCAACATTAGTTGTTAACAATATGAGAGGCATAGTAAAGGTAGCGGCAGCTAAAGCACCAGGTTTTGGTGATCGGCGTAAAGCAATGTTGCAAGATTTAGCAATACTAACAGGTAGTACTGTGATTTCGGATGAAATAGGGCTGAATATAGAAAAAGTAACAATAAAGAATTTAGGCAATGCTCGTAGAATCACGATGTCAAAAGAAAATACGACGATCATAGATGGTGCAGGTTCAGAAAGAGATATTGAATCAAGAGTGAAACAAATCAGAAAACAAATAGAAGAAACAACATCAGATTATGATAAAGAAAAACTTCAAGAAAGAGTAGCTAAATTATCTGGTGGAGTAGCTGTTATAAAAGTAGGTGCAGCAACTGAAATAGAAATGAAAGAAAAGAAAGCTAGAGTAGAAGATGCTTTACATTCGACTCGCGCTGCTGTTGAAGAAGGTGTTGTAGCTGGAGGAGGTACTGCTTTAATCAGAATTTTAAATAAATTGCAAAATTTAAAAGGCAACAACGAAGACCAAACACATGGAATAAAAATAGCTCTTAAAGCGTTTGAAGCTCCTTTAAGACAAATTGTAAATAACGCAGGTGAAGAAGCATCAGTTATAATAAATAAGGTAAAAGAAGGTGTTGGTAATTATGGATATAATGTTAGTACTGGGGAGTTTGGTGATTTAATTAATATGGGTGTTTTAGATCCAGCTAAAGTTACTAGAACAGTTTTACAATCAGCTGGTTCAATAGGTGGAATGATTATCACAACTGAAGCAATGATAGCAGATCATCAGGACGAGAATAACAAAATGCCTCATAGTACTGATGGGGTAAATGGTATGAGATCTTAGTTAGTTAGTGCTTTAGCTAAAAGTTTTGTAGTTTAGCACTAAAAAAAAAGATTAGGTTTTTGTTAGGTTAAAAGAAACAGGTAGACACTAAATAGTAAACATAAGGTAATAACATATTAGATGTAAAAAAAGAAAAAAAGTAGTATTGCAAAAACTATTAAACAAAGGACAGATTATAAACTAAAAAGAATGAATAGAGTAGTGGCAAAATATATCTAAACATCAAAAAATACATATTTAAACAAAATACTACACTTATAAGGTTCGCAACTGGTTTCACAATCAAAGGATCTGGTAGAAGAAAAAAGTAGACTATATGGATCAATATATAATAGATGGTTATTTCATAAAATAAGTCTGTACTGTACTGTATTATAGGTAAGTTTGTTATAAGGTGTAAGGTTAGTTTTTAGATGTTTGAGGTAAAAGCTAAAAAGGTACTTAGATACTATGTTCTTTAATAAATATATTTGTATAAGTTAAAAAAAATCAGGTATATATATAATAAAAGTAAATTGGTTGTATTGTAGGTTACAAAGAAAACAAAAGGTTATAATAACACGCTACAAAGGACAACAATGATGGAAAAAAAGGTAGTCATTGGTAAAATATAAAGGTTAAAAGAATAATGAACGAAAAAAAAGATTTAGTAACAGCGAAATAGATCAAAGCAATAGAAAAAAGTTAAAAGAATAATGAACGAAAAAAAATCAGTAAATAAAGATATACTATAGAAAAGTTAAAAAAAATAGGGGCAGAAAAAGTGTTTAAAGTCAGAAAATAAAAGAAGAATAATACTTATAGGGTCTATATAATTACAGCAAAGAAAACAAGAAATAACATTAGCTAAATTGGTCAAATAGGTTAGGGGTTTTAAATAAAGACAAAAATATATTTTTATTAAGTTTAATTTCTATATTACCAATGCTTTTCATACGTTTTTTACCTTCTTTTTGTTTTTCAATTAACTTTTTTTTACGAGTAATATCTCCCCCATAACATTTTGCAGTAACATTCTTTCTTATTGCTTTTATTTGTGTTTTTGCTAAGGTTTTTTTATAAGAAACTGCTTTTATGTTTAAATCAAATAACTGCTTAGATAATAATAGTTTAATTCTTTTTAAAATAAATTGACCTTGTTTATATGCTTTATCAAAAGGAACAATCATAGTTAGTGCTTCAATACGATTGTTATTTATTAATATATCTAAACGAACCATGTTTGATTTTTTAAACCGATAAAATTCATAATCTAATGATGCATAACCTTTAGAAACAGATTTAAGTCTATTAAAAAAGTTTGTTATTACTTCTGCCATTGGCAATTCGTATATCATTTTAATGAAATTATTGATAAAAACAACACAAAGCTGTTTACCTCTAAAAGTTATACATTCTTTAATAATATTACCTACGTAAATTTTAGGAACTATAATTCTAGCAAGTACTATAGGTTCATAAAGTTTAAATAATTTATAATTCTCTGGCAGTTTAGAAGGGTCATAAATATATTCTATTTTTCCAGTTTGGAGTTTTATTTTATATTTTACGCTTGGCAAAGTTATTATTATTTTTATACCATGTTCACGTTCTATACGTTCTTTAATTATTTCTAAGTGCAAAGAACCAAGAAAACCAATACGAAAACCACATCCATAAACATTAGAATTTTCTGGCGTATAAATTAAAGAAGCATCATTTAATGCTAATCTTTCAAGTACGGTACTAAAATGTTTAAAATCTTTTACGTTTTCTGGATATAAACCAGCAAATATTTTTGATTTAACTTTTTTAAAGCCTGAGATCCTATGATCAGTATTAGCATTTGCATGTGTGATTGTATCTCCTACTGGGGCACCATGAATGTCTTTTATACCAGCAACAAAGAAACCAACTTGACCAGCACTTAATTTTAAAGTTAAACAACGTTTAGGAGTATAAAAACCTACTGTTTGAATATACCAACTTTGTCCTGTTGAATTTATAATAACTTGATCACCTTTTTTTAAATTCCCATCAAAAATTCTAACTAAAGAAATTACCCCAAGATATTTTGAAAACCAAGAATCAATAATTAAAGCTAGTAATTTTTTATAGGGATCACCTTTAGGGTTATGAATAGTTTTAATTAAT
Organism: Scutellaria barbata; assembly: GCA_028654395.1. NCBI lineage: Eukaryota > Viridiplantae > Streptophyta > Magnoliopsida > Lamiales > Lamiaceae > Scutellaria > Scutellaria barbata. Next base: position 30,064 of record JACJVH010000047.1, read on the forward strand.
GTTTCTAACAAAACTTTTATGCCTAAACCTAACTTAGTAGATATACAACATACAGATTGAAAATGAAGATTGAATATTTTTTTTATATTTGAAATAGTATATTTAGGACTGGCTTGAGGTAAATCTATTTTGTTTACAACTGGAATAATTGTTAAATCACGTTTAAATGCTGTATAAAAATTTGTTATAGTTTGAGATTCTATACCTTGAGAAGCATCAATAAGTAATAATGCACCTTCACAAGCATATAAAGATCTGGAAACTTCATACATAAAATCAACGTGTCCTGGAGTATCTATTAAATTAAGTCTATAGGTTTTACCTTGTTTACTTTTATAGAACAATGTTACAGCTTGTGATTTAATTGTAATTCCTCGTTCACGTTCTATATCCAAAGAGTCTAAAACTTGATTTTTAAAATCTCGTTTGTACAAACCACCACACAGTTGAATTAATCTATCAGCTAATGTTGACTTTCCATGATTTATATGTGCTATAATTGCAAAATTACGAATGTTTTTTGTATTTATTAACATAAGTATTCTAAGTATTTAAAATTTTGTTTAATGCACTTAATAGTTGTGTACAAACGGCTCATACCTTCCTCTATTTCTTCAATAGAGATTAGTAAAGAAGGAGCTAATCTTAATACATTAGGACCCGCATTTAATAACATTAATCCATTTTCAAAAGCTACTTTTAATATTTTTCTACCGAGGTTTATATAATTTTTATTTAATTCTATGCCTATAAGCAAACCTAGTCCTCGAACTTCTTTAAATATATTAAATTCTAAATTTATTCTTTTTATATGCTGTTTTAATAACTTATTTTTTCTTTTTACTCCACTTAATACTTCTTTATTTGAAATAACATCAAACGCTATATTTCCTACCGCACATGCCAATGGATTTCCACCATATGTTGAGCCATGTACACCTATACTAAAAGCTTCACCAACTTTATTAGTTGTCAACATAGCAGCTAAAGGAAAACCACACCCTATAGATTTAGCTAAAGTAATTATGTCTGGTTTAATTTTGAAATGCATATATGTAAAAAGTTTTCCGATACGGCCCATTCCACATTGAACTTCATCAAATATAAGTAATGCATTATAGATTTTACATAAATTACGTAGTTGTTTAAAAAAGGAATAATTAGCTACATTTATACCGCCTTCACCTTGTATTGGCTCTATAATAACAGCACAAGTATAATTGTTTATTACTTTACGAAAATTATGTATGTTATTAAATTCAGCATGTATTATACAAAAAGGAGACGGTCCAAAACCATGAGAATAGTTATTTTTACCTCCTACATTTACAGTAAAAAAAGTACGTCCATGAAAAGATTTTTTAAACGAAATAATAATATTTTTTTTTGACCCAAAGTGATTATAAGCATAACGTCTAGATAGTTTTAAGGCAGCTTCATTGGCTTCTGCACCACTAGAACAAAAGAAAACTTTGTCAGCAAAAGTGTTTTTTACTAACTTTTTTGCTAAACACAAAGACGGTTCATTCGTATAACTATTCGATACATGCCATACTTTTTTTGATTGTTCTTTTAATGCTTCTAGTAAAACAGGATTACTATGTCCTAATGCGTTAACAGCTATTCCACCTGAAAAATCAATATAATCTCTGCCATCTTGTACCCAGATTGTACTACCATACCCTTTAACTGGAATTTTATTTTGAGGCGAATAAAGTGGTAAAATATATTTATAAAAATCTTTAAATTTAGTTTTAGGGTTAATGCTCATAGTATTCTTTTTATATTAGAGTTAAAATAATAAACTAAGAAAATTAAATAATAAATTAAATAAAAGCACTTTACAAGTTTTTGTAACATATCACACGTCATCAAAAGAACAAAAACCACAAATACAATTGCTTTTATGGCCTACAAATGGTAATTAAGGAGTTTAAATCTTTTGAAATATAATAATTGGCATAAAAATTGGGAAACAACTAAACGGATTCTAAACACGTATACTAGTGTACCTTTTTCAATTATGATTCCTCCGCCTAATGTAACTGGAAAAATACATATTGGTCACGCTTTTGAATACACATTAATCGATACAATAATACGTCAAAAAGGTATGCAAGGCTATAAGACATTGTTGCAATTTGGTACTGACCATGCAGGTATTGCAACACAACTGCTAATGGACAAAAAGCTATCTCATGATAAAGTTAATCGTATGTTTTTGGGACGAAAATTATTTTTAAAAAAAACACTACAGTGGTGTAATAAAACTATACCTAAAATAATATTACAAATGAAGAGTATAGGTATGAGTGTTGATTGGAAAAAAGAACGATTTACTATGGATTATGGATTTTATCAAGCAGTACAGGAAGCTTTTATAAAACTTTACAAAGAAGGTTTAATTTATAGAGGAAAAAGATTAATTAATTGGGATCCCAACTTGTTAACAGCTTTGTCTGACATAGAAGTAAAGAACTTACAAGACCTTGGTAAACTATGGTATATTCGTTATCATTTATTAAACATTCATAAGGTTGAAGCTTTTTGTCAAAAAAAAGCTTATTTAATCGTTGCTACAACACGTCCAGAGACTATTTTTGCCGATACCTGCATTGCTGTTCATCCTTTCGATAAGCGCTATAAAGCATTTATAGGTAAATGTGTTGTTTTACCATTAATAGGTCGTATATTACCCATTATATCGGAGGAAGTTGTTGATATTAAGTTTGGCACTGGTTGTGTAAAAATAACACCAGCACATAATTTAATTGATTATAAAATTGGTAAACGTCAAAATAGTCTATTTATAAATATGTTTAATAATAGGTTTAAAGTTCGTCAAAAAGCAGAAGTATGTATTTTAAAATCAGGTATACTTTTAAAGTATAATTTAATTAAATTACCTAAAGTATACGTTGGATTGTCTATAAAAAGTTTACGGAAGAATATAGTTAAAGATTTATTAAAAAATAAGTTTTTGGAAAAAAAAGTAGATAATCATCTTCTAATGTTGCCGTGTGGAGATCGATCATGTGCAATTATTGAACCTTTACTAACAGATCAATGGTTTGTTTCTATAAAAAAATTAGCTAATTTAGCTATCAATGCAGTCAAAAATGGGAATATAACATTTATACCAAAAAATTATGAAAAAATATATATAAATTGGATGTATAACTTAAAAGATTGGTGTATTTCTAGGCAGTTATGGTGGGGGACATAGAATACCTGCTTGGTATGATAAAAATAATATAATTTTTGTTGGACGTAATGAAGAAGAAATAAGAAGTAAATATGCTATTAACTTAAAAACAAAATTAAATCAAGATCAAGACGTGCTAGATACTTGGTTTAGTTCAGGATTATGGACATTTACTACCATAGGTTGGCCTCAAATAAGAACAAAGTCATTTAATTTATTTCATCCATCTAGTGTTTTAATTACTGGTTTTGATATTATACCGTTTTGGGTATCTCGGTTAATAATGATGACACTTAAACTTATAAATGAATTACCTTTTAAACGAATTTTTATTCATGGTTTAATTAGAGATAAACAAGGACAAAAAATGTCTAAATCTAAAGGCAATGTTATAGATCCTATTGATGTAATAAAGGGTATAAATTATGGTGCAGATGCGTTAAGATTTACATTTTTATCTATATCTTTACCTGGCAAAAACATAAATTTTGATTTAAGAAGATTTAAAGGTTATATGAATTTTGTAACAAAATATGGAACGCAACAAGATTTGTTCTATCTAAGATAGAGTTGTTTTATAACAATGAATACAATCAATTTTGTTGTTGGGAAAATGTAACATCAATCAATAAATTTATTATTTCAAGCTTACAAAACACAAAAAGAAAAATTTTACTTTATTTTGACGAATATCGGTTAGATCTGGCATCTCAAACTATTTATGAGTTTTTTTGGTATGATTTTTGCGATTTGTATTTAGAAATTACTAAGATTGTTTTCAATAGTAATTATATTGGTGTAAAAATTAGCACAATTAATACATTATTATATGTATTTAAAGAAATTTTATTATTATTACATCCTTTTATTCCTTATATTACTGATGAAATATGGATTAATATAATGCAAGTACAATATAAAAATAAACATATAACCACAACTATTTTAAATCAAGATTTGCCAAAAATAGACATAAACAAACTCGATGACAATGCTATTTATGATGTTAATTTTATAAATATATTTATTACCAAACTACGTTGTATACGTTCCTTAATATACTTAAATAAATCAATAAAACTAACAGTGTTTTGTTCAAAAGTTAAACTGTTTTATAAATCTTTAATAAACAAATATAAAATTTATATATGCAATTTGGCTAATATTAATATAATAAAATATAGTGAACCCTGTATTAATTGTGTTTCAAAAAAAAATCAACAATTCTTTATTTTACATATACCTTTACTTAGCTTTTGTCAAAGAAATTATCTTGTCGAAGAATTGCAAAAAAAAAAACAATTACTTAAGCTAAGCTGTTTAAAAATAAATTTAAAACTTAATACTAAAACTTCTTTTACTGCAATAACAACTAACAAAAAATAATATATAAAAAGCACCAGACAATTTTTTTTGAAATAACAAAATATATTTAGCATTTATATATAACACAAATAAAGCTTTAATAAATCATACATTATTTTATTTCGTTTAATTAAATGATGATTACAAAAACAACTTTCTGTAAATAATAAAAAGAATATAGAAATCTTTTTAACAAAACAATTTTCAAGTTAATGCTAAATAATATAAACCAAAATAAGTAACAACTAATCTTAATATTTTTTAACAACAACACTTAACAACTACATTTACTTACTTTTTTCTCTCATTTTATACATATATATTTCTCATAACAAACATATACTATTTTTTCAATACAACTAATAATAATTGATACTTATTAACATTTCTTATAGAATACAAAAAATAAAATTAGTAACTAAAAATAGATAAAACTATCTTTTACCGAAATACATAAAACATTTGTTTGTACTGCAAACCTTATTTTATAAATTCTGCAAAACAAATCACTTAATAATACAACTTAAAATTATAGAAAAATAAAGTAATTTGCAAAAATTAAACATAAATACAAAAAATAAACATATAAAAGAAATGAAAACATACATAAAGCCTTAAAATTTGTTATCAAAGAACTTTAATAAAAAATCAATAACAAAAAATAAAAGTTACATAAAGCCACAAAGTACATTAATAAACTTTAGTAAATACATAACAATATTGTTTACATTAAACCAGATATAAAAAACTTTAATAAAAAGGATTTTAATGGCTATCATAAATAAAAAAATACGTCCCTTTACTGCTACGGCTTATTTTAATGGAAAATTCATAAATATTTCAAATGAAGATTTGCAAGGTAAGTGGTCTGTTATATTTTTTTATCCTGCTGATTTTAGTTTTGTATGCCCTACTGAACTTTTAGATTTATCTGAAAATTATTCAACATTTAAAACTTTAGGTGTTGAAATATATAGTGTTTCAACAGATACACACTTTACACATAAAGCATGGCATGATAGTTCATTTACGGTTTCTAAAATAAAATTTCCAATGATTGGAGATCCTTCAGGAAATATATCACGTAGTTTTAACGTGTTTGTTGCCGAAACCGGTTTAGCTGAACGGAGTACTTTTGTGATTGATACTGAATGTAAAATAAAACTAGCTGAATATAATGCTATAGGCATTGGTAGAAATTCAAAAGAATTAATAAGAAAAATTCAAGCTGCACAATATATAACTAACCACCCAAATGAAGTTTGTCCAGCTAACTGGACAGACGGATCAAAAACCTTTAAACAAAACATAGATTTTGTTGGGAAATTTTAGATATGTCGTTGCTTATAACAACTGATTGTATAAACTGTGATATGTGTGAACTTGTTTGTCCAAACAATGCCATTTTTCCAGGTGAAGAAGTTTATGTAATTAATCATGATTTATGCAATGAATGCATAGGTGTTTTTCCTCATCCACAATGTCAACAAGTTTGTCCTGTTGCATGTATAGTGCAACCTTAAATTTTAACTAATCCTCTAGATAATCTACTTGTTAAGTTTAATACATTACTAATTGCTGTTTTTTGGTCATAACAATGTATTTCGATTTGTTTTAATAAAGCAGATCCTACTACAACCGCATCACTTATGTTTGCGAGTTTTTTTACTGAGTTTCTGTTTTTTACACCAAATCCAACTGCAATTGGCAAATTTGTGTATTTACGTATTAATTTAACCGCTTTTTCTACTTCATAAAATATTGGAACACTTCCTCCCGTAACTCCATTTATTGATATATAATAAATGTATCCTGATGAATTTTTTACAAGAAAAGGTATTCTTTTAATGTTAGTGTTAGGAGTTATTATATTTATAAAATCAATTCCCTGTTTGTTTGCTGGAACACTAACTTCTTGAGCGTGTTCTGGTGGTAAGTCCACAATTATTAATCCATCAATTTGAGCATTCTTAGCATCTTTAATAAACTTTTTTATTCCATATCTATAAATTGGATTGTAATACCCCATCAATATTATTGGTGTTTTTTTATTAAACAAACGAAAAGCTTTTACCAATTCAAGTGTTTTTTTTTGATTTTGACCAGTTTTTAATGACCTTTGAGTTGATTTCTGAATAATTTCACCGTCAGCGATAGGATCTGTAAATGGCATACCCAATTCGATAATATCTGCTCCTGCTTTAGGTAAACTATTTATTAATGTTAAAGATTTTTCGTAATCTTGATCTCCTGCTGTTATAAACGTTACAAAAGCCGCTCTTTTTTTTTGTTCAAAACAATTTATTATACGCTTATTAAGCTTCATTTTTTTAACTATGCTCCCGTATTATAGATATATCTTTATCGCCTCTTCCACTCATATTTAATACTATAGTTGTTTTGTTTGACAAGCTATGAGCTATTTTAGTTACGTATGCTAATGCATGAGCTGATTCTAGAGCGGGTATTATACCTTCTAAATAGCAACATTTTTTAAACGCTTCTATAGCTTCTTTATCTGTAACTGAAACATAATCTATACGTTTGCATTTATAATAATAAGAATGCTCTGGTCCTATGCCTGGATAGTCCATACCTGCAGAAATTGAATGCGCATCTTTTATCTGTCCATCTTTATTTTGTAAAATATAAGTCCTATTTCCATGAATAACTCCAGGCACACCTCCATTTAAGCTAGCTGCATGTTTCCCTGTTTCTATACCATGCCCTCCTGCTTCTACTCCTATCATCCGTACAGTATTATCTTTTATCATTGGAAAAAACAATCCCATTGCGTTAGACCCGCCACCTATACACGCTACTAAAATATCAGGCAGTTGTCCTTCAATTTTTATAATTTGCTCTCGTACTTCCTCTTACCAATTACCGATTGAAAGTCGCGTACTATTAACGGATATGGATGAGGTCCTGCAACTGTACCTATAATATAAAATGTAGTTTCTATATTATTTACCCAATCTCTTAATGCTTCATTCATAGCATCCTTTAATGTCCCTTTACCTGAGTTTACAGGTACTACCTTAGCACCTAACAAATTCATTCGAATAAACGTTTTCTTTTTGTCTTTTACATCAGTACTACCCATATAAATTACACATTTCATACCCAATCTTGCAGCTACTGTTGCAGTAGCCACTCCATGCATACCTGCACCTGTTTCTGCAATTATACGGTTTTTACCTAAACGTTTTGCCAATAAAATTTGACCTATGCAATTATTAATCTTGTGAGCACCTGTGTGGTTTAAATCTTCTCTTTTAAAATATATTTTAGCGCCACCTAATGCTTGAGTTAGTCTATCTGCTAAATATAGTGGACTAGATCTGCCTATATACGTTTTCTGATAATATGCTAATTCCTTTCTGAAAGATTCATCTTTTTTAGCTGTTTTGTATGTTTTTTCAAGCTCTATTATTAACGGTATTAATGTTTCTGACACAAAACGTCCACCGAAATTACCAAATAAACCTTATGATTCGGTATAATATTCATGATTCTTCCTTCTTGTTTTTTTTACCTTATTTAAATTACTTATTTTATTATTTTTTTCTAAAATTTACTAGTTTAAACAGTTTACCATTAAACATACATAACACCTTCTTCCTTTTACCATCCGATTCTTAGTCTTTTTTTTATAACACAATAACATTTTAAGTACTTGTTTTGTTCATATAACAGTTTTCAAATATCATAAAAAATGAATAACAAACATTAAAAAGAATGATACAAAAATGAACTTAATAGCAATATACCAAAACAAAATTTACCTACAAATCTCTAACAAACAATAATAGCTAACATAATTTCATCTAATTCCTAACATTAACATATTGTTAGTCTTTGTTTTACTTAGTATGACATCCTTAGTTTTTTCTAACTTTAATACACAGCACTTTTACTAAAGCTAATATAGCTTTTTATTGAACATAAACACATTTAACAAACAACGACCATAAACCTTATAAAAACCACTACCACATATTACTTTTTTCCTTTAACTCTCTTTGATATATCATATTATTTCATACTTACCTATCACATACCATTAACAACTGAACACAAATATACAGATTACATTTTTCTTTTATACAATCTTCTCTCTTCTGTTATATATTTCGTTTTCTTGTTTTACCAACATACAAACCATCCTTTAAAGTACAACTTTATAAATTTACAGCTTATATTAAGTTCATATAACACAGCTCATACAAACTAATCAAAAATACACATAAAAGTTTAAAAATAAAAAACTTAACACATAACAGAAAAGTACCTAAAGCAAAATAAAAAAAGATAACATCAACAAATAACAAATGTATAAACAAAAAAAATTTTCAATCCTTTAAACAAACATAAAGCACATATTTTACATATAACTAATACAAAACTGATAAATAATGTAATAATAAAACAACATATAAACTATCTTTTTAAAGAATACAACAGTTAACAAACTTTCTTAAAAACATTTAAAGACTAGAAAGCTAAATTAATATAAAAAAAAAAAAAGAAAGTACAAATTTGCATTAACTAATAACGTATAAGTTTTTAATACACAATTAATAGAAAAAGAATAACAAACCTCTAATTTTAAAGAAAACAAACTATAAAAGAAACCGAACAACACAGCTAATTTAAATGATTTTAATACCTTTTTATACTTTTAACCAATAACATAAATAAACTTAATACACTAACAAATAAACACATTTTTCTAATAACTTTTTTTATCAAACATTAATACTATATATTAACAATAACTATTTTATTCAACATATTAAACAACCATCAATTAATATAAACTTAACCAAAACAATAAACAAGCATATTAACAAACACCGATATTACTACATTAAGCATATTACATTATTATACCCCTATTGTTTACTTTTTATTTTATACAGCAACAAACTTTATACAAAAATCATATAAATTAATTCACTTACACCATGCATCCATTGCAACTCCTACTAACTACAACTTACCTATATACACAATACATAACAACTTTAATTCATAAGCACATAACCTATTACTACACGTTTTAACTTCATACAATCTAAACATCATAATAGCTTAACATATTTACACTACTTTTTTATTTCACAACTACATAACTTCAATTAAACATACATCTAATTTTAACATTTCGTTTTCTTGTAACAACAAAACATTTATTCATAATATATAATTAACAATACAGCTCACTATTCCTACTTAATTACTCATTTTTATATAACTAATTCTAATTCAATTAAATAATAATATACGACACTAAGTTCACAACAGCAAACAATTTTAAATTAATAGTAAGTAAATATAATAATATTTTGTATTATACAATACATAACTACATACACCTTTTTATAACAACTTCTGAACAACTACATAACAACACAATCAGAGTTTACATAATAGCATTAAGACAAAACATCTTTAATTTAACAACGTAACAGCTGAACCATCTACATAACAACATAATTAGACACAACTTTTTAAGTTTTAATACATTATCAAGTAGTCTAAACAGAATTACACTTAACTTTGCCTTTTTAACCTACAAATAAATAAAGCAAAGAAATGATTTTAAGAGACAAATAACAAGTAACAAATAATAACTAACAATTTAACCCTCTATAAAGTAAACATTTAACCCTCTATAAATTTTAAGAAAGAACTATATTCAAAAACAACAACACTTTTAATAAACAAACAACTTAAGCTAACCTACAACTTCTAAAACCCAAAACTCTAACCTCTACTAAATAACCGCTAAAATAAACTAAACTCTAACAAATAAACAACCTCTAACAAACAAAAATCTAACTTCTAACCTCTAATAAATAAACCTACAAACTCTAAATATACTTAAAAACATAAATTAATACAACAAAAACTATAAAAAACTAAAAGAGACAAAAAAATAGAAGGAATAAACATCTAAAATCTTAATTCAAATATAATAAAAGAATACAACTTAAAGAGAATTTCCTTTTAAACAAACCGCTAATTTTAATAACAAATATCAGATTCTAACAGCTATCATATAACAAACTTTGAATAATAACATATAACATACACTATATAATCTAAAACTATATAACTCTTAACAAAATATAACAAAATCTAAATAACAAAGAAATAAACATCTAATATCAAATAACTAACCTCAAAATAACAAAAAAATAACAGTTTTAAGCAACAAAACTCTAACAACATAAAAAAATAATCTAACAGATAAGAAATAAAACTCTAAGGAATAAACAAAATAACAACAAAAGCATAAGAGTAAGAAATATAGAAAAAAAACATAAAGCACACAACAAAACATATATAGATTGCACAGAAAACATAATTCATAAAAAAGATAAATAATTTGTTTTAAACTACATAAAAATAAACACAAAATATAACAGATAAAAAACACATAAAAATAATAATAAAGTAAAAAAAAAAGAAATAAGAACAAAAAAAACAAATATAAGCTCAAACACAAATAAACTAACAGCAAAAAGTAAAAAAATGAAAAAGAAAATAAAATGTGTATACGTACATATGCAGTTTATAAAAAATAATACAATTAAAAAAATCGTGCCAAATGAGTCATTACTAAGTTCTTGGTTTTGTTCGTTTTTAAAGCCAAAATATAAACATTATAAAGATATTGTTTTTAATATTCGTTTTGTTGAATATAAGGAAATTATTGGCTTAAATAGTTATTATCGTGGTTTTAATTCTTTAACAAATATAATTTCTTTTTCATATGAAGCTCTTTCGCAAAGAATTAACATACAATTATTAGGTGAGTTAGTCATAACTCCCACTTTACTTTTATATGAATCATTTAAAAAGAATAAAGCATTTATTGCTCATTGTGCTCATATAATAGTTCATGGTTTATTACACTTAATCGGGTATAATCATAAGAATGTAACTGATGCTGATAACATGGAAAATATTGAATATTCAAATTTAAACAAAACAAATATACATTTATGATGTATCCTTTTTCTTATAAAAAAATTGAACTAGAAGCTCAAAATTTTTGGTACAATCACAATTGTTTTGAAATAGTAGAAATACCTAATAAGGAAAAGTTTTATTGTTTATGTATGTTTCCATATCCTAGCGGCAATCTACATATAGGACACGTTCGTAACTACACAATAGGTGATGTTATTTCTCGTTCACAACGTATGCTAGGTAAAAATGTATTAAACCCTATAGGGTGGGACGCCTTTGGTATGCCTGCAGAAAACGCTGCAAAAAAAAATATTGTTTCTCCTACTGACTGGACTAATTCAAACATTTACTATATGTATAATCAACTTAAAAGCTTAGGATTTTCTTATAATTGGGATAGGAAAATAACAACTTGTAAAATAGATTTTTATCGCTGGGAACAATGGTTTTTTATTAAATTGATCGAGCACGGCGTTATTTATAAAAATAACGCAATTATTAATTGGGATCCTCTAGAAAAGACGATTTTAGCTAATGAGCAAGTAATTAACGGTATTGGTTGGCGGTCTGGTGCAAAAATAGAACACAGAAAAATTCCTAGTTGGTTTTTAAAAATTACAGATTACGCTTATGAACTTTTGAGATGTTTAGCAAATATTGATTGGCCAGAGTCTGTAAAAAAAATGCAAGTTAATTGGATTGGTAAATATAAAGGAATAGAAGTGTCATTTAAAGTTATTGGTTCTGTACCTAATTGTTACTCTTACTTAAAAGTATTTACACAACGACCAGACACTTTATTTGGCGTTACTTATATACTTTTAGCACCTGATCATCATTTAGTTGAATTAGCTGCGCAATATAATTATCAAATAAAGAAACTTTGTAATACTTTTACTTTTTGTGGTAAATGTTCATTGGCAACATTAAAGAATAAAGAACTTGGATTATATGTTGGATACAATGTTTTACATCCAATAACAAATGAAATTTTGCCTTTATATGTTTCTAGTTTTAGATATTTTGAATATGGTGCTACGGCAAGTATGGGTGTTCCGGCTCACAGTCACAGAGATTGGGATTTTGCAAACACTTATGGATTGCCATTTAAGACTGTTGTTTCTGATATAAATGGTAAAGTACCTGATATTTCAAAAAATGCATATACTGATTTTGGATTTATTATCAATTCAGGTATTTTTAACAACATAACTTGTTTTGAAGCTTTTGATTACATCTTTTATTTTATAAAACAATATAAGAGTGGTGTTGTAAAACAAAAAATAAAGTTACGTGATTGGGGCATTTCTAGGCAAAGATATTGGGGTACTCCTATACCAGTTAAATACGGTATAACAGGTAAACAAACGCCCCTTACTGATGAAGAAATACCTGTATATTTACCAAAACATGGCTGTTTGAACAGTAAATTTAATTTAAAAAAAATACCGTCTTTTTACGTGTTAGGAAATGGATGGGTGCGGGACACAGAAACTTTTGATACTTTTATAGAATCATCTTGGTATTACGCACGGTTTTGTTGTACTGATAATAACAACTCAATTCTTGATGCAAGGGTAAATTATTGGTTACCAGTAGATATGTATATAGGCGGTATAGAACATGCAATTTTGCATTTAATGTATGCTCGTTTTTTTCATAAATTAATGCGCGACTTTGGATTGGTTGATTGTGATGAACCTTTCAAAAAATTAATTACTCAAGGTATGGTTTTAACTTATACATATTATAGAGAAAGTTTTGGCATAAAAGAGTGGTTTAATCCTTTAGATGTTTGTTTGTTAAAAGATAAAAAAAACGGAAATATAATACCAACGGTTAAAAGAGATGGTGGAATTGTTATAAGAAACGGTATTGAAAAAATGTCTAAATCTAAAAACAACGGCATTGATCCTAATGTTCTAATTAATAGATTTGGTGCTGATACTCTACGTTTGTTTGTTATGTTTTCTGCACCAACGGAACAAGTACTTATATGGTCTGAATCTGGCATCATTGGTTCCAGCAGGTTTATTAAGCGGTTATGGAATATAGTTCATACATATATATATATCTCAGGCTCAGAGCATACCATAATAAAACTCTCATCATTAAGGCCAGACCAATTTAATTTATATAGACAACTTCAGAAAACTAAAAAAAAGCTACTTCAGATATGATTGGAAGACATGTCTTTAATACTGTAATATCAACTGTTATGAAATTAACTAACTTAGTATTACACTTTATAGATATAGACAGTAGTATTATCGGCTTGGCAGTAACAAGGGAAGCTTTGAAATCAATAATTCTAATTTTAGCCCCTATTGTTCCTCACATAACCCATGTTTTATGGAAAGTTTTGGGGTTCTCATATGCTGTAATAGATGCAAAATGGCCTAGTTATAATAAACATTGCATGTTAGGTCAGTTGTTTACTGTGTTAGCACAGATTAATGGAAAAATACGTAAAGAAATTAAATTGCCTTTAAATTATCATACAAAAACGTTTGCAAGTACTATTTTATCTTCTATATCTATAAAAGGTTATCTGAACTGTAAAGAAATCCATACACTTATTTTCGTACATGCAAAAGTAATAAATATAGTTGTTAGCTTATAACACAATTTAAACTTAATTTTTTATGTTTACTACAAAAGTAGTATGTTTTAGAATATATCTTTTTTGTTTTCTGTTATGTTTTGTATATTTAAATCATTTTATAAGACATGTTTTGTATATTTTATGTTTATATTTTTTTGTTTTTTTTATGCTATGTGCTTTTGTTTGTTTTTATTAGCTGTATGTTTATTTTTTTACAAACTTTTGTTTTGTTATTTTTTATACGTTTGTTGTTATCAGTTTTGTGTTTGTTGTTTGTTGTTTGTTAGTTGTTAGTTGTTAGTTGTTGTTAACAGTTTAGTAAAACTTATGAAAGTTGTATAAAACAACAACCTAAATATGTGTGTTTGTTGTAATCAATTTAGTATATAGTAAGAAACATATATAAAAATAAAAGCAAAAGGTGTGTTTGTTAATAGTTGTTTGATGTTAGCAATACTTTACTTTTGTGTTTTATGTATTGTTTTGGTGTTATTATTAGCGTAAAATCAATTTTTTGTTATATTAATTTAATATAATTCAGTAATTTTTTTATGTATTTAGTTACTATATTTCAATGTTGTATTATAAGAGGTGTAAAGTTGTAATCAGTAGGTGTATTGTGGTTGTTTAGGTTATGCGTTGTAGATAAAAAACAGTTAGGTTCTTAGTCTTAGGTGGTTTAAAAAAGTTTATGGTTAAATTAAAAGCTAGTTGTTGTTAAATGTTTTCAATTAGCGTTAAAGGAAAAATGTAAATTGTTTAATGTAATAATAAATACATTAATTAGTTGTTAAAAAAAATACGTTGTATAAAAAGATTAAAATAGTTAATCAGGTTTTAGAAAAGTTGTTATAGAAAATATAAAGATAGTTAATGTATTATTCAAACAAAATAAAAAAGTTGTTATAGAAAAAATGAAGAAAGTTAATATATTATTCAAACAAAATAAAACTTGTTATATGCTAAAAGATAAAAAAGTTTAGCTCTTAGCTGAAATATATAGTTTATTATATAGTAGTAAAGCAGTTTGAAGAAGAACGTTAGTATATAACAGGGTGAAAACGGTAAAGTTAGTATATACTAGCTATTATTAATAGAAATAAAAAAAATTTTTTGTATTGCTTTAAAAAAAAAGATCTACACAATTTAAGTTGCAAAAAATGTTTGTTATAAAAAAAAATAAAGTTGTATTTTGATAGTAAATAATAAACATCGAAAAGTTAAAAGAAAGTATAAATTAAGTGTTTTAAAAGTAAACATTGTTTTATAATATGCAAGAGATAAAAGAATTATTACAACTTAATCGTTTTATTTATATACAATAAAGGACAGTATAATAACTCAAAACTTTTTTTTTAGTAATATATATTTTTATAAAACAAAAATACAAAAAATCTTAAATAAAGAAGGTAAAAACATAAACTTTATAAGCGAAAATACACAAGGAACAATTATTTTAAAAATATCATCTTTTATTTTTGAAAAAGGTGGGCAAGTCATTAGTGACGTAGGATATATTTATAATAAATTAGGAAAATTTAAAGTATATAACGTGATTAAACATAATTCTTTGTTTTTTCATGTAGGAACTTTATTGAAAGGTTATTTTTCAAATACAACACACGTTAATTGTTATATAGACAAAATTATTCGTTATAATATAAGTGTTGCTCATTCAGCTATACATTTATTAAATGTAACAATACAAAGAGTGGCTAAAAAAAAACTAATAAAAAAAGGATTTTTTATTAATCAAAATAAAATAATATTTGAATATAAATCTTATAAACCGTTGACAAACAAAATTTTATTTATAATTGAACTGTTAATAAATCGTGCAATAGCCAAACAACATATAATTTTAATTAAACTTTTATCTAAACAAAAAAAAAATATAAAACATAAAAATGTAGTTGTTATTGGAAAAGAGGGAGGTTATTCCATAGACGTATGTAATGGAACTCACATCAAAACCACAAAAAATATTGGTTGTTTTTGTATTATGTCAGAACAATGTGTATCTAAAGGTATACGTCGTATTGAGGCAGTAACTAATAAAAATGCTGTTCGTTATATTTTAAAAAACAAATTAACTCTAAAAGATTTATCGTTTGCTAGCAATCTATGTTTAAATAATGTTAAAAAAAATATTAAACATCTTAAAAATAAAAACAAAGTGCTTCTTGATGAGCTTAACTTGTTTAAACAAATAACTATACAAAAACAAATAAACAAATTACTTAGTAAAATGTTTTATTTTTTTGGTTATAAATTTTTAATATACAAAATAAAAAGTAAGTACAAAAAAGATTTGTTTGTAATACTGCATAGCATCGTAAACAAATTAGTAAATAAAAGTATAATAATTGTTTATGTTTTAAATAAACATAATATAAACGTATTTATTAAAATAACGAATGACTGTTTAAAATTTAGACCATATAGTGTTTTTTTTAAACAAGTTTTACAAACAAATAAAACAATTTTTTATAATGCAACTACAAATGTTTCATATCTTAAGACTAGTATAAACAATTTTAATATGTTATATACTAAAACATTAAAAACAAATATAAAAACTTTTTTATTTAAAAGAGGTTTATAATGGGAATTATTGTACAAAAGTTTGGAGGTACTTCAGTGGGATCAATTAAAAATATAAAAAACATTGCAAAACAAATAAGTTTCTTTTATAAAAAACAACATAAAATTATTGTTGTAGTCTCAGCAATGAGCGGAGAAACAAATAGATTGTTATGTTTAGCAAAACTAATGTATAAAAAAAAAACAATAAACGATATATATAATCATCGAGAGTTAGATGTTTTGCTATCAACAGGTGAACAAGTAACTATGTCGTTATTATCAATTGCTTTAAATCTTGTTGGGGTAAAATCAAAATCTTATACAGGAGCACAATTATCGATCTTTACCGATAGTGTGTATACAAAAGCTCGTATACAACATATAGATACTTCAGTAATAAATAAGGATATAAATAATAATATTGTTGTGGTAGTTGCAGGATTTCAAGGAATAGATAAGTATGGTAATATAACAACATTAGGAAGAGGCGGTTCAGATACTACCGCTGTGGCTATATCTACTGCTATTAACGCAGATGAATGTCAAATTTATACAGATGTATCTGGTGTGTACAGTACAGACCCTAGACTATGTAATAACTCAAGTTTAATTTCATATATTACTGTAGAAGATATGTTAGAATTGTCTAGTTTAGGATCGAAAGTATTACAAATACGCTCTGTTGAGTTTGCAGTTAAATCTAATATGCCTGTTAGACTTTTATCAATTTTTGATAATAATCCAGGTACATTACTAATTCAAAAGAGGTCATTTTTAGAAAAGAAAATGGAAAACCCGTTAATTTCAGGAGTTACATATAATTGTAATATTGAAAACATTACTGTAATTGTTTCTTGTGAAGTATTTCCTTATGTTTGCTATAACATTTTGATTTGTTTTTCAGATCACAAAATAGATATTTGTATTCAAAATATAAAAAACTTAACCACTCAATTTATTATAACTTTTACTATATCTAAATCTGATTATAATTTATTATTTCACACAATACAAAAATATATTTGTATTTACTTTTGTGGACACATTCTAGCCGATAATAAATCTGTTATAATTTCTATTGTTGGAGTTGGGATCTACTCTCATAAATGTATTTTGCATAACGTTGTGTATACCTTAGAAAAACACGGCATAATTATTCTTTTTTTATCTACATCAGAGCTTAAACTATCTATATTTGTTTTTGACGACTATATGGATTTAGCACTTCATGTCTTGCATACTACTTTTAATCTAAATAACATTGTACAATAGATTTTATATAAGGAGAGGTGGCCGAGTGGTTTAAGGCGCTCCTTTGCTAAAGGAGTATAGTTATACTATCGTGGGTTCGAATCCCTCTCTCTCCATTTACATTTAACTTCAAACAATACACACAACTTACCAACAAACTTCAAATGCACAAAAAAACTACTATTTAACAACTAAATTAAACACAAACAAAACTAATAGTTAACAACAAAATACTTACCCACAAAGAAACTAACAGCTAAAAATAAAAACTTTAACAATATCATACCACATAATAATTTACAACAATTCAGCTTAATAGCTTAACAACATTTCATAAAATCCGCTTAACAATAACAATAAAGATAAAGATAAAGATAAAATCAAAATCTTACAACACAAATCACAACTTTATTTAATATTTCTTACAACACGTTTAATTAATAAATTAATAACAAATTCTTACTTAACACCCTAATTCAACATATGACGTACTTTTTTTTTTTTTGTTAACAACCAGTATCTCACAACATGTATAATACCTTATAACCTATTTGCTTAACAAAACAATTTTTCTCATATTCTATATCCGTCCGTCCTTATAACCTAACTTTTCTTTTTTTAACAAACCTCTCACAACAGCCTTTGTCATAACCTTTATACTTTATCAAATAACCTTTCTCACAACATTACACACCTTTCTTTTTTTTTATCCTTTTACTTCCTTAACAACTAACAACTAACAACTAACAAAGAACAACCACAAACCACAAACCACAAACCACCAACCACCAACCACCAACCACCAACCACAAACCATAAACCATAAACCATAAACCACAAACCACAAACCACAAATTTTATCCTTTTACTTCCTTAACAACTAACAACTAACAACTAACAACTAACAAAGAACAACCTACAACCACAAACCATAAACCATAAACCACAAACCACAAACCACAAACCACAAACCACAAATCTATTTCTTTTACTTCCTTAACAACTAACAACTAACAACTAACAACTAACAAACCATTAATCTAATTCTTTACTCTTTTTGATATAACTTTACAACAATTACACACCAATACAACATTTTTTTATCTTATATAATATGACGGTAATTAACTTTACAACAATTATACACCAATACAACTATTTTTTTATCTTATATAACTGTTTTCGTTATAACAACAACAAATCACTAATACAAACAACACTGATACAAATTCTAACAATATATACAGTAAACAAAAAACACAAATAACAATAACTAAGCATCTACATCTTTTAAAAACATAAACCACAAAACAATCCACCATAAAGCAAATATCAAGATCTAAAGCAGCAACAAAACTTTAACGAAGCAAACATTTTTTTAACCAAAATAATACAGAAAGAAATAACAATTTAAAATTAATCATATACCATACATCTAAACAATTTTATACTGTTCTTAAATACAAAATCTGAATATACACCAGTTATTAAAACCACAATAAACAACAATTAAGCAAATAATAAGGCCGATTGCCATCAACTTCGGATAACAAAATACTAAAAAAGCATAAACTCTAATGAATACTATCAAACAACTTAACAACTTTATATAACTAAAGTTGTACAACATAAAGATTAAAATAGTTAGAAAACATAACACAAGTATTAATAACGTATCCTCTAAGTACAAAAAAGAGTAAAATAAAAGATCAAAAAAAAATAAAAATAAAGAAGATGTTATATTATATATAAAACAAATAAAAATAAATAAGAGTTAAATAGAGAGATAAGAAAGAACACAACATATAGTAAGCAAGGTTAGGTTTTCAAATAAAAAAAACACATTAGTGTTAAAAATAACAACAATTCAATAAAAACATAATGCTAAAAACATATATTTTTAATAACAACAATTCAATAAAAACCTACATCAAAAAAAAAGAACAGAACAAGATAACAAAATTTACTAAATCAGAACAAATAACAAATAATAAAATACACTTGTTTTGTTAAATTTTAAAAAAAAAAGGAACTTGTAAAAGTTTTTATATATATTGTTAGTTTTTAAACTTGTAAAAATAAATTATAGGTTTTGTTGTTATAAATAAAGTTATGACAAATATATAGTTTATAGTTATTTTGAAAGTATTTGAAGTTTATATGTTTTTTCCATAATTTTGATTTTTTGCTTTATAACTAGATCTTATCAACGGACCTGAAGCAATATAATTAAAACCTAAAATATAACATAGTTTTGCATAAAAATAAAAACTTGTTGGATGAACCCATCTTTTAATTGGCAAGTGAAAATTCGATGGTGCAATATATTGCCCTATAGTTATAATATCTACTTGATTTGTTTTTATATCTTTAATAACATTTATTAGTTGTTTATCGTTTTCTCCAATTCCTACCATTAAACCTGATTTAGTTTTTATTTTTGGACAATATTTTTTTATTTGTTTTAATAAATTAAGTGAAATATCATAAGTTGCACCTGGTTTTACTTGCAAATATAAATTGTGTATAGTCTCTATATTATGATTTAATACAGTAGGTTTGTTTTTAATTAAAATATTAATTGCAATATCACTTTTACCTCTAAAATCAGGTATTAAAATTTCTATTTTTATATGTTTATATAAACGGTTTATTGCACCAATACATTTTGAAAAGTGGTTAGCACCTCCATCTTCTAAATCATCGCGATTTACTGAAGTTATAACTATATAGTTTATTTTTAACTTAATAAGTATTTTAATTATATCAAAAGGTTCATAATAGTTTATCTTAATTGTCTTTCCATACAACACATCACAAAAAGGACATTTTCTAGTACATTTATTTCCTAAGATCATAATGGTTGCAATTTTTTCATTAAAACAATTTAGTATGTTAGGGCAAGATGATTCTTCACAAACTGTATGTAAGTATGTTTTTCTTATTTTGTTTTTTATATTATTAATTTCATTATATAGAGGAACACGTATTTTTATCCAACTAGGTTTATGTCTCATACTGGAAATCACCTCTTGTTATTTTTGTCTTTGTTTTTAAATTTATATTTTTTATGCTTTTTAAAATTGTGTTTTATGTTTTATATGTTTTTTTTTTATAGCTGTTTGCTGATATGTATATTTGTAATTTATTAAAATGTGTTGTACAAGTTATTAAAAATGTGTTTATTTATATTTCTTGTTTCGTTTTGATTTATTGGTTTTGTTAATACTTTTTGTTTGAATAATATTCTTTCTTTATTATTTTACTTAAACTACAATCGTTATTGTTTAATGTTTCTTTATGTTGTTTTTAGATACTTGTTGTTTTTTTTTTTTTTTTTTAAAACTTTTTCTTTTTATGTTTTGCTTTTTTCGTTATTGCTTTTTGTGTTTTAACATTATCTGTTATGTTGTTATTTATTTATTCAATTGTTATATTATTGTTATTCTCTTTATTTTTTGTTTTAAATATTTTTATTATATGTTGTATTTTTTTATATTTTTTAGATCTTTATTTCTTTGATTTGAGGTTGCTTTGTTAGAGGTTGTATATTTGTTGTTCTTTTTTTTTATCTGTTAGATATTTTTTTTTTACATATTTGTATTATTTTTTTTTTTAGATGTTGTATTCTGTCTATTAATACTGTTTTTTGTATAATGGTTTCTTAATTGTATTGTTGTTAAATTTTACTAATAACAAAGAAGTTGTACATAATTATAATTAGTGTTGTAAAAAAAAAGAAGAAAAGGGAATAGTTGGTGGTTTAAGAGATTAGATGTTGGAGTTTGTAGGATGTTTGTTAAAAAGAGGAATGTTGGTAGAAGATAAAGGTTGTAGTTTGTATTTTAAGAGGTTATGTGATGATGGTAAGAGGTTGCTTTAAAGATGTTAAAGAGGTTAGTTTGTTGTTTGTTGTTTGTTGTTTGTTAGATGTTAGATGTTAGATGGTGTAATAAATAAAATGGTTATCTGTTAGTTATTAGAGGTTAGTTTGTTGTTTGTTGTTTGTTAGAGGTTAAGTTGTTAATGTTTAGAAGTAGCTTAAATTAGATAAAATAGTGTTATATAAAAGATGATAATGGTTGCTTTTATTAGTTGTTAGTAATTAGAGGATAGTTGTGTAAATGGTTAGAGGATAAGTTGTTAATGGTTGCGTTGATTGTTTGTTATTAATTATTTATTAGAGGTTTGCTTAAAAGATGTGTTATAGAAAAAGAAAATAAAGAAAATGTGTTATTATTTATAGAGGATTTAAAAGTTGTTAGATAAGTTTTGTAAAATTTAAAATAGTTATAAAAAAGGATGTGTTGTTATTTAGAGAATAGATGAGTTAATTGTTGTTAGATGAGGTTAGTAATTGATTTTAGAGAATAGATGTTAGAAGAGGTTTGTTGTTGTTACTTGTTAGTTGTTAGTTGTTAGTTGTTAGTAATTGATTTTAGAAACTAGATGAGTTGTATTAAAGATAATAGGTGAGTTGTAGGTAGTTGATAGTAATGGGGGTAGCAGGTTTTAGAGATTTGTTTTTGTTACTTGTTAGTAGTTATTGGATATTAGGTGAGTTGTAAAAGGTAGATAAGAGAAAGGAGATGTAAAAGGTTATAAGACAAAAGAAGAAAGGTGTAATATATGACTGGTTAGATGTTTTGTTGTGAGTTGTGAAAGAGGAAAGGTGGAAGGTGTATGATAGAGTGATAAAAAATTAGTTTTTATGTTTTAATTGTGTGTTTTTTTAAAAAAATAAATAATTAGGAGTTATGTGTTAAAATGTTGTAAAGAATGAGTTTAGGTTAAGTGTGATGTAGTAAAATGTGATATTAACTGTTAAAGGTTTGTGTTTTACTTATATCTTTTTATGATTATAAAGAAATAGTTTTTTATATATGAATATAAAATTAACTGTATAATTTAAAAATTTGTTGTACATATCCATTAAATATACTATTTGAGATAAAAATTTTCTTATATGTTGATGTGAGATAAAATAAAAAGATATATGTATTGAGTTTAAAGTTTGAGGTTTTTTGCTGGCTGAGATTGTATTTTTGAGGTTTATTGCTATCTGAGATTGTAGTGTTGATCTTAATTGTCTGTCTGGTCAAAGAATCAGGTGTAAATTATATTGTTGTTGATAAAATGTAGTTTTGTGTAGAATACACTTTAATTAAAATAACGGTTATTTAGTATAGAGTTTTGTATTTGTCGTTATTAAATATAAATGATCTATACCTTCAACAACCTTTGTAAATATGGCGTATTAGCTTAATATGTAAATACAAACTTTTACAATTTAAAACCTAACGCTTATATATGGTGGTGTTCTATAACTTATTATTTTTTAACTGAACTGAACTGTAAATTTTTTACCAATTCCATACAAACTTTAGCTACTTTTCTACTACATACAA